>JAYKKT010000086.1:2445000-2515000 GCA_036023115.1 Brasenia schreberi | reverse complement strand
GCGGAAAGGTCTATGTTTATCTCAATTCAAAGTGACTAAAAGAAGTGGTCTTCAACTTGACCTGTTTTGACACGATAAGGATATCATAGAACAATGAATATGACCCAAAACACGATTTTCATATAATTACAAACAAAAGACACAAACCTAAACGACTGCTTTCCTGTTGTGTCCATCAAAAAGTAGCATTATCACACAACAGATGTAACCGTGATTGAACTGACCCGTTTCTACACGAACAAACAAACTCAGAATTTGAGGACTGCAGACAGCCCTAGTGACAGCCAGTTTCAAAGGAAACAGGACGATGGCAATACAATATTAGGTTGGTTTGGTTCAAGGTTGAAGCAAGATCCAACGGCATTATTCTCTAGATCATAATACATAAATAAGTTTGTAAAAATTCTTGGGTTCACCATTGTATATAGGAAAATCACAAATATTTTGTGAACATCGAAATATAAGTACGCTTCACCTCAAACGAATTCTTAGGTCTGCCATTGTCCATAACATGATTATATTGTGAACATGGTTTACATGCAAATGTTAAGAGTTCCATTTAACGGGATTTACGAGCAGAACCAAGCGTAACATACCATGTTCATGTTCAACTCATATGGTTTGATGAGCCAAAGATGAATGAGCCATTGAGAGCCGATATTACCCGAACTTACCGACCCTAACCATTGAAGGGCTTTCTCATAATCTTAAGGAAACGACTGAAAAATTTGGAAAAACACAACGTCTGGAGCTGCTGATCGCTATATACATAAGTACCGTACCCTTTCCTGAAATTATGCTTTATAGAGAATTAGAGATAAGGATAGCAATATTGACCCGACGTGTGCGACCTCGACCCGACCCGATCTGATCAGGTTTGGGTTTGAGCACGGGGATAAGATGATTTGATTTGTACCAGACTCTCTCTCTCTCTCTCTCTCTCTCTCTCTCTATATATATATATATATATATATATATATATATATGAAATAAACATTTTAAATCACATTCATACCATCCAAAACTGAGCATGTAAAAAATGAACAAAATTCAGTTTTCTTCTCTCTATCTTTCTCTCTCTATGTATATATAAGTTGGAAGGTGTAATTCAGCAATATGTAAATTCCAGTTCAACAGTTCGATTAAGGGTTCATGTGTGTGACCTTGACCCGATTTGATAAGGCTTGGGTTCAAGTATGAGAATAAGATACTCGATTTGTATTAGATTATGTAATATACATATATATATACATATTTATATATGAAATATAAAATTTTATGTTTATGCTAATCCTACTGAAAACAATGTGTGAGCATGTTAAAAAATAGACAGGATACAACTTTTATATATATAAAAATTGAAAGATGCAAATTCTATTAAAGTAGTTTCAACAATTCGATTAAAAGTTACAAGTGAATGAGATTGAAAATAAAAAAGTAAAATAGTATACGTATTTTTGTAGTTTTTACTTTTTGTTTTTAATCTTAATTATTTATACCTTGTGATGATTGAGAATGATTTGAAGAAAACATTTACAGCATCCACCTTTTGTGTGTGTATATACACTCCTTACATATTTTGTAGGCGTTGAGAAAAATAGAACCCTAACACTTACCCATCCTTTGGATCGGGGCTGAGTATATATATATATATATATATAAAGTAAACTTTTTAAATTATATTGATATAATCAAAAAGGAGTGAGCATGCTAAAAATTCCATTTTCTTCACTCTCTCTCTATATATAAGTTCGAAGGTGTAAATCAGCAATATGCAAATTCCAGTTCAACAGTTCGATTAAGGGTTAATGTGTGTAACCTTAACCCAATTTGATAAGACTTGGTTCAAGTATGAGAATAAAATACTAGATTCATACTAGACTATGTCATACACACACACACACACACACACATATATATATATATATATGTTATATATGAAATATAAATTTTTAAATTTATGCTAATGCTACTAAAAACAACGTGTGAGCATGTTAAAAAATATACAGAATCCAATTTTTATATATATATAAATTGGAAGATACAAATTCTATTAAAGTAGTTTCAACAATTCGATTAAAAGTTACAAGTGAATGAGAATGAAAATAAAAAGCAGAATAGTATACTTATTTTTGTAGATTTTACTTTTTTGTTTTTAATCTTAATTATTTATACCTTGTCCTTGCAATGTGATGATTGAGAATGATTTGTAGAGAAGATTTACGGCTTCCACCTTTTGTGTGTGTGTATATATATCACTCCTTACATATTTTGTACCCGTTGAGAAAAATAGAACCTTAACACATACCCATCCTCTGGATCGGGCCCGGGTATATATATAAAATAAACTTTTTAAATTATATTGATATCATCTAAAAGCAATGAGTGAGCATACAAAAAAATAAGCAAGATTCAGTTTTTATATGTAAGTTAGAAGGTGCAAATCAGCAATATGCAAATTCCAGTTCAACAGTTAGATTAAGGGTTAATGTGTGTAACCTTGACCCGATTTGATGAGGGTTGGGTTCAAGTATGGGAATAAGATACTCTGATTCACATTAGGCTATATATATATATATATAATTTATGCTAATGCTACTAAAAACAATGTGTGAGCATGTCAAAAAAATTAACAAGATCCAACTTTCATAATATATATATATATATATATTGGAAGATGCAAATTCTATGAAAGTAGTTTCAACAATTCGATTAAAAGTTACGAGTGAATGAGATGGAAAACAAAAAAGTAAAATAGTACACATATTTTTGTAGTTTTTACTTTTTTGTTTTTAATCTTAATTATTTATTCCTGAGAATGATTTAGAGAGAAGATTTACAGCCTCCATCTTTCATATATATATATATATATATATGGCCTTAAATATTTTGTACCCGTTGAGAAAAAGAGAACCTAACACATTCATCCTTTGGTATAGGTTACCCGTCCCCGACTGGGCCGACTCAGTTGCCATCCCCAATTACAGAGGCATTTGAACAAGCTTCTTGCAGACAGGTGGAGGCAATCGAAGTCGTTAAGAAGGGACAGCGATGCCTGTTTTTTGGGAAAGGTATTTTTATTTTTATTGTTTTACAAAAGCCAGACCAGAGATCTCTGTTCCTAGATAGAGACCGGAATTTAATTAACAACAAACCAGGATTAACAAAAGCCAACCAGTCATCAATGGAGTCGTCGTCAGCGGAGGGCCACGAGAAGGAAGAGGCGAAGAGGAAGAACGTCAAGCTTCGGAAGATCCCCCCCATCCCAATCAGGCGGGGGAACAATGACAACGGCAATGCTCGATCCCTCAGAGAGGACGGCGACGGGAGCGACGGCGACGGCGACGGAGACGATGCCGATGACCCGTGTCAACCAATCCTCGCCTCGTCTATGCATCTCAACCGAATCAGGACAAGGGAGAACGGCAATGTCGATCTCCCTGGCGACCAGAATGATCCCGCCGGCCCCTCAACTCCGCTCGCCGACTCGTCCACGGGGCAAGGTGCACTGCGCTCATTGATGGTTCTTTTGTTTTAGGATTGGGTGTTCACGCGAATGTGATCATTGATTTTGGATCTTTAGGAGGAAAATGTCGTCATTTTCTTTGCTGTCGGTATGATGGTAGCTCAATTTATAGTAAGAGGTATAGTGTTGGTTTGTCACAATAAATTGGACAAACGATGATACCGGCAGCGACAAGAGAACATAGTGTGCTTTTGAATCATTTATTTGATCAGCATTCATATGAAGCACATAGAAACATGTTGTGATGTTTTCCCATGAAGGTTGCATTTGGTAATGATTAAGTTCCGGCGAGTAATTTATTTATTGTTTATATTTTCTTGTTTATTTGTGGTCTTGAATTATTTATAGGAAAGAGAAGCCCATGGCTTATATCCAAATCCTTTAGTAGATTTCCGCAAGCACAAACTTCAGAAATGGAGGTATGGAAACTACGATTTTGGAAATTTCAGACGTTTAGGTGTTGGACTTGATGTTTAGCTAGCTTGTGCTTTTAATTAGTGACATTCTACTTACTTTTGTTGACAAACCTTTCCTTTCACTTTGTTGGTATCTTCTATTCTTTACAAACTACAAAGGGAGCCGACAGCCCTCGCTTTCAAGCCACACTAAGGCTTACCAGTGGCCGGAAGAAAAGATTCCCTCGTGACATCAAGAGCTTCTCACATGAACTGAATTCTAAAGGAGTCCGGCCTTTGCCCTTCTGGAAACCTCATAGAATGAGCAATCATCAGGTACAACAAATCTTGTGCTACAATGGCGATATGAGCTTTGTTTGCTCGACTTCACTTCCTATATTTCTCTTTCCTCCAATGTTGCTTGTTCCTTTTCTGAACACGTGTTTTAATATATTTTGTAGGATATTTTAGCAGTGATCCATTCAAAATTTGACCGGCTAAAGGAAGAAGTGAATTCTGAACTTGGTTCTTTCGCTGGGGATTTGGTTGGTGTGCTTGAAAATGATTCAGAATCTCATCCAGAATGGAAAGAAATACTGGAAGATCTGTTGCTTACTGCTCAACAATGTGCTACAATGTCGGGTGATGAGTTTTGGTTGAAGTCTGAAGGCATTGTGCAAAAGTTGGATGATCGGCGACAAGAACTTCCTGCTGGTGCCCTGAAGCAGCTTCACACCCGCATACTGTTTATACTCACCCGATGTACACGTCTCTTGCAATTTCATAAAGAGAGTGGTTTTACTGGGGATGATCACGTTATTGGGCATCATCAATTTAGTGATCTGGGAGTTTATCAATCCAAAATAGAACTAGGGGGACCAGGTCTTGAATTGGGGAAGTCATACAGGCAGCATGTGAAGGCAAGGTTCATGGAAGTGACTACTAATAATGACCTACAAGGCTTGGTTGTGAAACAACATGCTGCGGAGATCAGATACGGTTCTTCAGCTGTTGATACTGCTACTGGTGTTGATTCAGCTACTAGCAGGGACCGAATGTCCTCATGGAAGAAACTTCCATCTGCTGTGGAGAAAAACCAGACAAAGAGCCCCGTCCTAAAGAATAGACCTTTGCTGGACCAATCTGAATCTTCAAAGACATTAGATATAAGTAAAATAGGAGCAGATGCGGAAACAAGAAAGCTAAACTCTGAACATGATTCTGTTGAATCTTCACCGAATTCAATGTCTACTCGCGAGCAGAAAGTTTCTTGTGGTAATTGGAGGAATCGACAAAGTCCTGAAATTGATAATATGATAATTTGTCGCATTTGTGAGGATGAAATTCCTGCTGTACGTGTGGAAGACCATTCTAAGATATGTGCACTTGCTGATAGATGTGATCTAAAAGGAGTTGGTGTCAATGAGCGGCTTGAAAGAATTTGTGATACTCTAGAAAGAATGCTGGATTTGCCTTCACCAAAGAGCTCGTGTACTGCTGGATCAGCAAGTCCAGATTTTCCAATAGTTTCTCATATGAGCATCTCTGAAGATGTTGACTCTCTGTCCCCTATGCCTGGAAACATGTCTCTTGATTGTCCTATGAACAAGATCGATGGTCTTAAAGAAGCTGAACCTTATGCTACTATTGATGGTATGAAGGGGCTAACAATATCATCATGCGTGCAATTTTTAAGCGTGACAACTGACAGGAGTGTAAGAGCTTCATCAACAGGAACTGCAACCCCTCAATCTTCATTGTCAGTGGCATTGAACACCAAGACTGAATTGCTAATTTTTGGGAGTAAAATTTTGGAATATGAAAATGATTCTCAGGTACTTTCCTTTTTGAAGCTTTCCATTTCCGTCATTGCACATTATAGTAGATTTTGAAATGCAAATGCTGGTGAATGCAATTTTTGGTTATGCAGAACAGTTCATCGTTATAGTATTTATATCAATCTAGTTTGTTAAACGAAAGAACATTGCACTGACACAAATGCTCTGTTCTTTTTTATATTATCATTTAGTTTCTCTATGTCAATTAGAGTTCTAAAACAGTCCATTTTCTTGATCTCTCATAAGGATCTATAAAATCAAGCCACTGCAATTTTTTGCCTAAAGTTTCCTATTCATTCTATTCTGACAGATAGTTGAGTAGCTCTGGTTATAGAGAACCACCAGATCTCAAAGCCCCCTTTACAGGAATATTTGCAATAGCAGTACTCTGTGAAGTTCAATTTAGGATTTACATTTTAATCGATTCAAAATGCTATTTCTGTTGAAATTCGGAGTCGCGTTGCGGAAGATTAAAACAAGAAATATCAATAACATTAATGAGGAAAAACATGGAGGCCGCCCCCCCTTATTCTCTCTTTCTTACACTTAACCTCACAGCCCTAATACAACCTACCAGCCCTTGAGCTGTAAAACAGAAAATGACCAAAATACCCTTAGTACAGAAAATTACTAAAATGCCCTTAGTACTACGGTAAATTACAATAATACCTAAAAACATCAGAAATTATAAAACTAACACTAAGAATACTAAATATGCATATTCTTCAACACCCCCTCAAGTTGAGAGTGAGATACTTCGAACTCCAAACTTGCCAAAATTCTTCATGTGTCTGCAACATTCTTCATCTGTCTTCATGACTGATCTAATATTCAACAACTTCTTTGATTGCAACATCACCTCAGCCTTCATGACTGATCAATTCAACTCAACTCAGCCTTCCTGGTTGCAATAATATCAACTCAGCCTTCCTGACTGCAACAATATTAACTCAGCCTTCCTGACTGTAACAACATCAACTCAGCCTTCCTGAGTGATCAACTTAAGCAGCTACTTTGGCTGTAACATACATTTTAGCAGTCCTCATGACTGCAAACTTCACAAGAATCGACAGATTGGAGACATTCCATCCAATCTTCCCATAACTCTACTTTGGCGCCCACACATGGCTATCTTTCTTTCTTTCTTAACTCATCAGTATGACAATCCATACAATCTCACTCTTCTGCAACATGTACTTGCAACACGTACTAATCCTCTGGACTCTTTTCCTGAATTTTCCAGCTCTCTTAAATATTTTCTCAAACACTTGATGTTCATGTTAATCATCTCTTCTTGAGCATTTCATTAAACACTTTACGTGCATGTAAACATCTCTCTTGAACATTTCATCAAACACTTAGGGTGCAGGTTAATAATCTCTTCTTGAGCATTTCAAACACCGACATTTTCCATACATATCCCTGTGCGGTCTCGCTCTTCCTCACATGTTTCGAGATCTCGATCAAGATATCGGACTTTAGCCCCGTATCAGTGTTGACAAGATCACCATTCTTTTCTACTCTAAGACAATCCCTTTGCTCCTGGCGCAACATCTATATAAACCTTCGATTTCTCATCGATCTCCTCCTTGATCAGCATCATAGACAGTTGAGTCACCACATTCTTCTCAAGCCACCTTCGTATTGTATGAGCACCATAAACTGGATCATATGATAGTGCTGATACAATATCCAGAGCAGATTCTGAAACAGCTAGAGCAATGTCTCTCTCCGCGAGTCGGCCAGCTACATCTTTCATCTGCAGCCTTTCTGCAAGACCAATCAACCTTTCTTTCTTGTTCTGTCCCAGTCTAGTTACAGGAATTCCAGTCTCAATTTGGGATTCAAGAATTGAAAACCAGAGTTTCTGAGCCTGCACAACCTTCTTTGCTTTTCCCTCTCTTTCATTCTTGGCATACAGATTTTCAAATTCCTCACCCCAGCAATCAGCCAAACCTGGAGCCTCATTGGGACAAAAGAGCGACCATGCTTCATTATCTTGGCCCCTCTTCATGAACAGATCAGGCACCCAAAGTGCATAGAAAAGGTCACGTGCTCTGTTCTCTTCCTTCCCATGATTCTTTCGGAGGTCAAGAAACTCAAAAAATATCAGCACGAGCACCATAAACTGCAGTGGATCCCCATCAATTACAATTGCAGTAACTGCAGTGGATCCCCCAGGCCCTAAACGCACAGCATTTTCATGTACTTGTCTGTGCGGTGGTATGCACTCTTGATAGATGCGATAGGGTCCTTCCAGAAATTAGGCTGCATTAGGGGAAGCACAAAATCTAATAAGAGTTTCTCCAGGAAAACCAAAGGCCAAGAGTTCACGCAAATGTTAGCTTTTGACAGATGGAATTAGTGCACACTTTGGCAGCAGTTTACTCATAATGGAGCTGAAAAACTAAAACATCTTGAGCAGCGGGCAGTATCATTGAATACCCTGAACATTGGAACAATGCCATTTAAAGTACCGTTTGTGCCACGTTTCTTCCAGTCCTTCATCTTGCTTTCTCATAATCCGATGCCAGCAGTCCTCATTAACTTCCACAACATCCTTGCAATAGGCATTAAATCATCGTAATCCAGGCTCCTTTCTACATTGACAACCATGAATCTGAACTTTGTAAGTTGAGTACAGTATAGGCAGTCATTCCAAGGTCCATTACTCAAATGCAATAAATGCAGCCACCATGCCCATTACTGTCCAAATGCAGTAAATGCAGCCAACATTCCGAGGCCCATTACTGCTCAAATGCAGTAAATGCAGCCAACATTCCGATAAATGCAGCCACCATAGCCTGTTCCACGTGCGTCTGTACCCAGATGCAATAAATGCCTTTTAATTCTTAATGCTGCAAGACAATAACGTCTATATTCTTCTTCTCAGGCCTAACAAGCCTCAATGCAATCTCTGCACATATCCCAACAGTGTAATTATACCGATAAATATCCATGCAACACAGCTTTGCAGTTAGCTTCAGATGAATCATCGAGCAACAAAAAAACTCCTTTGAGATGCAGAAACTAAAATCTGACTTTAATATGATGGGCACATAAACTCAATAGTCAAATATCTTCACACAGTTCGAGTGAGTTTCCTGGTAGAACATGCTCACTATATCTTCTTGATGTCCTATATGACTGATGGGAGATTGCCGCAGACATCTAGCTTGCCATGCTTGCTGGTGCCATTAAAAGACCAGATCTCCATAATGCTCAACTTGGGGTTCCAAGTTGTATTCATTCTTCATTGAATAAAAAATCAGTAGCCTTCCACAACCAGTCCTCCATGACTGCACGCAGTTAAGATGCCAATAAAGGTGACAAAATTTGGTCTTATGGTTACCACTCTCATCTCCTCAAAAAATTGTAGAGCTTTGCTTGTTTGTCCACTCATAGCAAGCCCGCAAATCATTGCTGTCCAGGAAGTTGTGTCTTTCTGCTTGATTTGTCGAAATACTTCAAGTGATTTGTCTATGCATCCACACTTTGCATACATGTCTAGGAGTGTTGTGCCCACAAAAGCATCAATACTGAGTCTGTTTTGCTCAATATACATATGTAACCACTACGGTCAAAATGTGAACTTCTCAAAGAACCAAAAAACATAAATTCAAATCTCCCACATAGTTCAGGAAACATTGCACCTAATAACAACATATAGACCATAGGACAGGCTGCTGCTCAATTGCACACGCCACAGGTTTTCACATCCCTGTGAACGCCTTCTTGCCTCCAATACTTCCGCCAGTAGGAACTACCTTCAACACATTGAATCTGACAGTCTTTGATAAGGGCCTGCACTGGTCTGACTGAACTGCAACGCACCATCGCAAGATGATTTGCAGAGGTTCACTTCGCTGCCAATATCTCCATTAATAGGCTCTAATATCATATTGAAATTTGAAGTTGCGTTGCGGAAGATTAAAACAAGAAATATAACATTAAGGAGGAAAAACATGAGAGATCGAAGGAAGGGGGCAGACCTCCAATGGAGGCCGCCCCCCTCCTTTCTCTCTCTTTCTTACACTTAACCTCATAGCCCTAATACAACCTACCAGTCCTTATATAAGGAGCTGCAAAATAGAAAATGACCAAAATACCCTTAGTACAGAAAATTACCAAAATGCCCTTAGTACTACGGGCAATTACAATAATACCTAAAAACATCAGAAATTATAAAACTAACACTAAGAACACTAAATATGCACATTCTTCAACAATTTCAAGATTTAATCTTTTATATCTTAAATATTATATGTGCTTAGATACTTTTCTCATACATGGTTATGATGTGTAGGGATGTCAATGCGTTGGGTCCTAGTGTTACCAAATCCAACTTAACTGAATCCTACACAATCAGATCAGAGCTCGGACATTGGCAAGTCCTAATACAAATCTGATTCTGAATCCGATGCAATGACATTTGAGAGAGAAACAACTTCAAGAGTTTCACTAACCTTTTCTCTCACCACCTTCATTTGTCCATCAATAAGTTTTTTTATTTCACCAACAATTTATTAACACCTCCATTCCAGAAGGCATGCTAATATCCACAACCCGTTTGTCCTTTGCTAGAAATGCAATACTAGTGCAGGGTCTTAAACACAGATGAGGTCTCCTTGTTATATCCGCTATCTTATTGACATATGAATAACCTTTGTTAAAGGAGCAGTCAAAGTTTATGTGATACATAAAGATGCATGTGCTTGGTGCAATTATCTTTCGCTTAACTCCCTCTTACTGCCTATTTTAGTTCCATAATGATGGGAAGGGAAGTTGTGGTTCCATCCTCTCCTGTCTATAGGAGGTGAAGCATCCTGAGGATCTGTTGATCGGATCCTTATCTTAAAAAAATCAGAGCTGGACCTAGCTCATGGGAAGAATAGGCTATATTCTTTTTCCTAGATACAAGGTTTAGGTTGTGACTGAGATATTGGGGATCTTACATGGAGGCTAAGATCCTAGAGGCTTGATTATGTTGGAAAACGTGGTTGCACAGCGGAGATTGAAAAAATCCCATACATAAAGAAACAATGAGCAGGAAATGAGGAGATCGGAGGACGGGGCAAACCTCCAATGGAGGCCCCCCCTCTCTTTCTCTCTTTCTTAATATCAGCCTCTTAACCCTAATACAAATTTCCAGCCCTTATATAATGGACTGTAAAATAGAAAATAACCAAAATGCCCTTAGTACTACGAGCAATTACAATAATACTTAAATATGAGAAATTACAGGAATGACACTTAGAAACATCACACACATAACACCTCCCTCAAGTTGGGAGTGAGATACTTCAAACTCCAAACTTGCCAAAAAACTTATTTTTTTTCTTTTTAGTAACCTTCTTGGCTGCAATGTTCTTCATCTATCTTCATGACTGATCAAATTTTCAACAATGTACGTTGGGAGTGAGATACGGGTCAACATTGGTGAGGATTGCAACCATCTGTCACTTGAGTCGGGAGGAGGCTTTCTCTTTCGCGCACTAATGTACATCATCATTCATTGTATGCGGTAACAATTGACTGGCTGCAACCTGCAGCTTCTACAAAAAATCATAAATGACTGACCCCTAAGATTTAATGATCACTTGCTATAACCTGCAACTTTACTGAAGTCATAAGTGACTGACCCCTAAGATTTAATGATCATCTTTCAGGTTGGGGCCGTAAGGTTTCATGATCACACCCCTGAAACGCCATAATGATGGGCCCCTAAGATTTAATGGTCCCTATGCCTTCACGGTCTTCTGATGTGTTAGGTTGCGGTCAATGAAGTCCTGCTACCAATGGCAAAAGGTCTCTACCAAATAAACATGATCCTTTTGGCTTTTTTGGGGATATGAATAGTACAAGTTTAGTAGGAGCCGTGTGATGTACGCCTTTAATCTGGTTGTGAACGAGGGCAGCCACCGTCAAGTAGAAAGCAGTGGCCCAATAATGACCAAATGCAATAAATGCAGCCACCATCCAAATTATCGTAGCCCAACATGCGTCGAAAATGTACTCCAGGTTCTCTTGTCCAATCGGTCGTTGATGTAATAAATGTTGCCTGCGCCTTCTACGGCTTCCATATCGCCATAAAAAAATATCCACTCAAAAATGTACTCTCTGTTTCTCCTTCGCGGAGCACCTTGTCGCCATTGCAGCCGTCGAGGGCATTTTCTTCTCCGGCTGCTTCTGTGCCATCTTCTGGCTAAAGAAGAGCGGGCTCATGCTGGGCCTCACCTTTTCCAACGAATTCATTTCTCATGATAAGGGGATTCACACAGATTTGCCTGCCTTCTCTACTCTCTTGAATCACCGTCTCGATGAGGCCCGAGTGCAGGAAATTGTACAAGATGCCGTCGAAATTGAATGCTTCCCATGCTCTTTATTTCTTCCTTTCGAAACATTGCACCGACTGAACTGGTTGCGCCGCCGCCGTCTCCCTCTCTATTTTCCTTTAATTGCAACTCGCTCCCCTTTTTTTTTCTCTCTCCCAACGATCGAAGGCTCAGATACCATGTTGGAAAACGTGATTACAAAACAGAGATTGAAAAAATCCCATACATAAAAGAAACAATGAAGAGGAAATGAGGAGATCGGAGGAGGGGGCAGACCTCCAATGGAGGCCGCCCCCCTCCCTTTCTCTCGTTCTTAATATCAGCTTCTTAACCCTAATACAAACTTCCAGCCCTTATACAATGGGCTGCAAAACAAAAAATAATCAAAATTTCCTTAGTACTACGAGCAATTACAATAATACCTAAATATGAGAAATTACAGGAATGACACTTAGAAACATCATACACATATATTCTCAACAGATTATATGATAGGACCTAATTTTCTTTTCCAAATAAGATTAATCAGACACAGATTTAAGTCCCACCCTTTGACATCCTTCCCTATGCAACTCTTCTATGGTTGATGTCTTGTTTCAGGTTCTCATGGGTTTGCTTCAATATTGTTGGACATTCTTTTGCAACTTTGTGTTGCAAAAGCATGCATTTGCACCCTAGATAGTGTTGGAACAGGGCAGATGCAAAAGAGACATGCAAGCTCAAGTCTGCCATTCAAGGATATTATTTAGTTCACTTTATGAATCTCTCGTATAGTCACATGTCTAGGCCAGGAACTTCTAGCGTGAGTATTGTTGCATACATTGGTCTAGTATCTCACAAACAACACATCCTGCTGTGTGAGTATTTCTAATTTTCATTTATGTTCGTGATGAATTTGGTCATATATTTTACTTTTCACTGGACATATCTTTATAAGTAGGGCCTTATGGAAATTAATGATATTATTCTTATTGCCTCTCCACTCCAGATACCATTCCAACAGTCTCCAAGCTACTCTTGCTATTTGAAAGAGTGAACTCTTTCATGACTTAATCTTGGATCATATCATATCATTTAAAAATGAAACAGAAAATGACATCCTTGTGCACTTCTAGTCTTTTAACTTATTTTCTGAAGCTACAGATTTTGTGGACATCTTATCAAATCAAGAGTGTCCTTTGATTGATTCACCAATATAGACTGCTTTGATGAGCTGCAGGATTCTTTTCTTGTTTGTGTGACATCCCTTCTTTCCTCTCTCCCACCTTCATCGCTCTCTCCCTTGTTCTTTTTTGTGTGGATTCTACTGATATCCCTTTTTTCCTAATTTAATGCCAGATCCATGAGCTACTTGATATTACTCGTCGCATTGCAAGCATAAACACCAGCGGAGATCAATCATTGGAGAATTTGCTTGCTTGTCTTGAGGATCTTCAAGACGTTGTTCAGGACAGGCATGTGGATGGTCTAATTGTTGAGACATTTGGAAAACGCGTAGAGAAACTCTTGCGGTGTGTTAAGCTGGTCTTTGTTCTTCTTTCAGATCCTATTCAAGCATCTGTTTTTTTCTTGGGCCTAAAATCACAAAATTTTGATATTTGACATCTATGAATTGCATTTTACAATATGTCCTTTCAAGTATAAACTGAGGATGTTTTTCTTACCAAGTGGAACTCTTTTGTTTGTACAGAACATGACTAATTTTTTTGAAATTCTTCAGGGAGAAGTACTTGCATCTTTGCCAGCTTGTAGAAGATGATAAGGTTGAGTTATCAAGTGGTATGGCTGAGGAAGAATGCTCTTTAGATGACGATACTGTTCGCAGCTTGCGTACAAGCCCAATAAATTCAAACTGTAAGGACCGAACATCAATAGATGATTTTGAAATTTTGAAACCAATCAGCCGAGGTGCATTTGGCCGAGTTTTCCTTGCTAGGAAAAGAACTACAGGTGACATGTTTGCTATAAAGGTATTCATTCTTTTGCTTATCTGCGTAACTGTGTTAGTAGGGTGTTCTCAACTATGGCACAATATGAATCTTGGATGATGCATCAACTTACTTTTTTGCAAGCATCTTTTGTTGTTGTAATTGGCACAACTTCATTGCTTTTATGTTCCTAATTTTTTGTGTCTGGGAAACAATTGAGGCCTTGCTACCCAGACAAGGAAGATAACATCTGTAGCTTACCTGAAACAACGAGCAGACTCAGTGATCAATTGATTAGAAGAATTTTTGCCTATTTATAGCTCATGGTTTGGCATCCATTATTCAATTTTGTCGCCCTCAATTATTTGAGATTCATGATAAAATGCAATAAAGCATTTCATCTCAAGAGAAGTGTAAGATAATTTCTAGAATCCATGATAGATAAATCCGATAAAGTTTTACGCTAGATGTCGGAGGCCTAACGTAACCCTCCTTCTCTATCTGAGCTTGGAACTGGCCATGCAAGGGTGATCCTTTATAAACAAGAAGGAATCATCTAGCTAACTGTTAACATGACACACAATTGAACTCTATGGAAACAAAGAATCCATGTAGCCGACCCCATCTAGTATGGGAAAAGGCTTAGTTGTTGTCGCAGTAGAAGTGCAAGGTAATATTGTCTTCAGTTCAGACCCCATGTTAAGTTTCTACCTTTTGAAGTTCTAGCAGAAGAATGCTTCAGTATATAGTCAGAGAACTTGAGAACCATGTTATTGCAATGTAAAAGAGAAGGTGATATCATGCAGAAAAGTACAACAACACTATCTGCAATAATTCTAAAGCCTTAGGAGGATCCCAGTTTTTTTCTCTCGGCAATACATATCTTTGAAAACGATAATTGAGATCTGAAGGAAAAGGCATCCTTGATAACTTTAAGTTGGCTTGCTTATTAATCCCATTGCTGATGCCATTCTCTACTTGCCAAGCTTCTTTTGCTCACATTATGGGTTAAGTTAACCATCACAACAAATTTAATATGTTGAAACCCAAATTTTAATAGTATACCATACTTTCTTATTGCCAATTCTGAGAATGTAATGAACCTTTGACCTGGAGAGCTTCTCCTTCTAGATCTGAAAAAAGGGACTGTCTTGAATGCCATCATTGAAGGCAATAATCCTTCAATGCTTCATGCATGTCTGAGGCATTCCAAATGTTCTATCAATGGTTACAGGTTCTCAAAAAGGCTGATATGATACGTAAGAATGCGGTTGAGAGTATTTTGGCTGAGCGCAATATATTAATAACAGTTCGGAACCCTTTTGTGGTAGGTTGGTCAAAGTTTTCCAATGTCATGTTAAATTCGCTGCTGGTTTATACTTTCCAGGACTAACAGTATGTTTGATGGGTTTCAGGTCCGTTTCTTCTATTCCTTTACATGTAGGGAAAACCTATATTTGGTCATGGAGTATTTGAATGGTGGAGACCTTTACTCTTTACTAAGAAATTTAGGTTGCCTACATGAAGATGTAGCTCGTGTTTACATAGCTGAAGTGGTAGGAATGTGCGCTTTGAGTCCTTGACTTCTCTATTACTACCTACTGCATGATTGCATGACACATGATAAAAGCTTGCGTATCTTTTTTTCAGGTTCTGGCCTTGGAGTATTTGCATTCATTGAATATTATTCATCGAGATCTGAAGCCAGATAATTTGTTGATTGCTCATAATGGGCATATCAAGGTCCACATCTTGTTCTGTGAAACTTGAACACCTATTTTTATCATGACCTTCAAAATCACAACTTTCTCAATTGTAAGGCCCCAAAATGTCTTGCTCTTGCATGCCTTGAAGGGATGCTTTTGTTGAGATTCTTCGATAGTGCAGCAGAAAAATAAATATGAGAAGGATAAATAGAAATTGAAGAGTAAAAAATGGAGATTTGATGGAGGGGGCAGACCCTCCAATGGAGGTCGCCCCCCCTTTCTTTCTCTCTTTCTATTAATCTTACTCTTAACCCTAATACAAACTTGTAAAATAGAAAATTACCAAAATGCCCTTAGTACTCTAGGCAATTACAATAATACCCAACTATTAGAAATTTCAGAAATAACACTTAAAACACAGCAGATACATATATTCTTAACAACTTTTTTGTTATATTACTGAAATGTAGCAGTCTGCTTAGTCTTTTCTTTTACTTAAATGTGGTAGTCTGGTAATTTCTCTTGTTTCTGAACCCACTTGTATTTGCATGGTCATACAGTGACTACTGTTTTAAAGTATAAATGAAGTAATCCACTTTACAAGACAAAGAAGAAATGCAATAATCATGTGATCTTGATGAATAATCCTCCAAATTATGTAAGTGGATGTATTATGTGGATAATTTTCTTCATAGGCAAGTTGAGGTTATCTAGATCACTAACAGATGCTCACCCTTGGCATAGAGCTCCTGACTTGTATACTACAGATTACTCGACAACCTTTAAATGAGATGAGGTATGCCCCTTTGGGATGTAATGACTTTAATGAAATACAATATAGCACATCCAGTTTTTAAAGAAGTGAATTTTCTGTTTTTGGTGCAAATAATATAAGAACTCCGCCCATGTAAGGGATCACCCTTGCATTGCCGGTCCCAAGCCCGGATAAAGGAGGAGGGTTGTGTTAGGCTTCCGACAGCCAGCGTAAAACTTCGTCGGATTTTTAGAACATGGATTACAATAATTATGAGCATTGCTTTGGGGCGTCCTCGCCTAGCAACGTGTTGCAGAGCCCGAATACAGTAAGAAGTAAGCAAGGGCCACTACATTTTCGCCCGAATGTAGTGAATAAATTGCAGAGAGGGTTCCCACATCATGGACGGGTGTGGGTAAAGAAGTTAGTCCCGCTACATTGCCGCCCGAATGTAGTGAAAAATTTTTAGAAAGGGTCTCCGCATTTTGATTATGGACAGATGCGGAGGGTAAGGAAGCTAGTCCTAGATAATAAGATTCATATTGGTTCTTGGAATATCGAAACATTATCGGGTAAGCTAATGGAGGTGGTAGATACTATGATTCGGAGAAAGATTCATATTCTATGTTTACAAGAGACAAAATGGGTTGGAGAAAAAGCAAAGGAGATAGAGGATACAGGTTTTAAATTATGGTACTCAGGTAAAGAAAAGGCTCGAAACGGAGTTGGTATTATCATAAATAAAGATTTAAAGGAGAGTGTAGTAGACATACAACGATATGGTGACCGAATCATGACATTGAAATTAGTGTTAGGAGCAGAGGTTTTGAATATAGTTTGTGCTTACGCACCCCAAGTAGGACTAGAAGATAGTATAAAGACAGTTTTTTGGGAAGAGTTAGATAAGGTGTTTCAAAAGCTTCCACAAAGGGAGATGATTTATTTAGTAGGAGATTTAAATGGACATATCGGTAAAAAGGCATTAGGATATCAAGGGATTCATGGAAACTTTGGTTTTGAGGATATAAACGAGGAAGGTAGGGAGATTTTAAATTTTGCTATGGCATTTGATCTCTTTATAGTCAATACAATCTTCAAAAAACGAGATGAGCATTTAATTACTTATAAGAGTGGCTTATCACAAACACAAATTGATTACTTTATTTGTAGAAAAAAAGATAGAGCGTGTTGTAAAGATTGTAAGGTAATTCCAGGAGAAAGCTTAACCACCCAATATCGACTTTTAGTTATGGATTTATAAATAAAAAAATGGACAAAGAAGAAAAGAGTGCATCGAGCTATTCAGATTAAATGGTGGAACCTCAAAAGCGAGAAAGAAGATATATTTAAACAAAAAGTCCTTCAAGGAGATGTTTGGAATTATGTTGGCACTCCCTGTGATATGTAGAACAATATG
This sequence comes from Brasenia schreberi, assembly GCA_036023115.1. Classification (NCBI taxonomy): domain Eukaryota; kingdom Viridiplantae; phylum Streptophyta; class Magnoliopsida; order Nymphaeales; family Cabombaceae; genus Brasenia; species Brasenia schreberi. The sequence goes on along the minus strand of JAYKKT010000086.1, from coordinate 2,497,101 downwards.
GCTATACATATTAGGAAAGTGGCGAAAGATGTATTAGGGGTATCTAAGGGAGGTGTACCGGCACAAAAGAAGCTTGGTGGTGGAGTGAAGTAGTACAAAATAAAATCAAGGCAAAGAGGGCATGTTACAAATTACATTATGCCAAGAAAACTAGTGAAACTTTAGGAACTTATAAGAAAGCAAGGAAGGAAGGGAAAAAAGGCTGTTAGTGAAGCAAAAGCTAAGATTTGGAAGGACTTATATAAAAAACTCAACTCAAAAGATGGTGAAAGAGATATTTTCAGGATAGCTAGGGCTAGAGATAAGAAAACTAAAGATCTTAATTCTGTTAGATGCATAAAAGACGAGGATGAAAAAATTCTAGTGGCAAATGATAATATAAGAAATAGATTTGGCTGTTCCAAAGTCAAAGAATGGCCACCGAATTTGCCGTAGACCCTACACAAAGCAAATTTTGGAAGCACACAGGATTGTAGGTACAATTTGGCAAAATTATCCAAGTGTTTTGTGCATAATATTTATTGTATTCCACTAATGGTGTTGCAGCTGTTGCTTCACATTATAAAGTTTCTGTTTCTGGATTTGGTGGGCTTGATGGTTAATTCTCAATTAACCTCTTCACTATGTGCAGTTGACAGATTTTGGACTCTCAAAGGTTGGTCTCATCAACAGTACTGATGATTTATCAGGTCCAGCAGCCTACAGTAACGCTTTACTTGGGAAAGACGTCTCCATGATGTCTTCATCTGAGAAATCCCTCAAGCGTGAAGAGCGCCAAAAACGGCCAGCTGTTGGCACTCCTGATTATCTGGCACCAGAAATACTTCTGGGGACTGGGCATGGTTTGTTAATGCCTTTTCAGGTGGAAACCTTTTGTTTTGGAATTCTTGAATTCATGGTTCATTGTTTTTGTTTCATCTACCGTAGGCACAACAGCAGATTGGTGGTCCGTTGGTGTCATTCTTTTTGAAATAATTGTTGGGATTCCACCTTTTAATGCAGAACAACCAGAAGTATGCACTTGATTTCTTCTCCCTCCTTTTCCTGGCAGTTATACCTTATTATGTATCCTTGAATAGATAAGGAAAGCATGATTTATTAATTCTGATGAATCATTTGAGTACATTCTTGCTTTTATTGTGTTATGCTATTACGAGTGTCTGTCCTGAGAGGTAAAATGGACAGTTTCTAATAATTGCTCAAGGGGGATCTGTTAATCATGCCCCAAGAGTAATTCTGAAGAAACTAGCCCTAACTGGTCGCCTGATCTTCATCTAGTTCATTTCTACTCTTTGCCTGGCATGCTGACACTTCAGCGTGTTTCAATATTTCTTGAGATATTATTTCGGCGATCTTGTGCATTTGATTGGTGACACGTGATGTTATTCCAGCTCTTTTTATGGAAGATAGTGTTAAGAGCTCCAACTGTGGTCTTCGTGTTAAATGTAATAGGAGCACGGGCCTTTAGGGCCCGTGCCACCATTATGAAAGGGGGCCAGGACCGTTGGGGCCCCCAACGGCTAGTGTTGGCCGGCCAACACTAGCCATCTTCTTATTTGACGAATATTTACATGATATCAGAGCCTCGGATCGAAGAAATAGGGTGCATTGGGAAGCGTGTCACAAGTACAAAATTTAAAGAATTGTATCAAACTTGAGGTTAGTTCAAGATCTTTAATTTTTCACAAAATAGAAGGTAAAAATGAGTTGTTTAGATGTATTCTAGACCCAAAGTGTTATCAAAGTTGGGTTAGGACGATGAAAAAATATTTTTTGTTAAAAGATTTTTGGGATTACATCGATTGAACAATAAAGGAACCAATTTTGAATATTGATGGCTTGGATGATGATGAAATCATCAAAGCACATGAAAAATAAAAGCTAGATTTGAAATTATGGGAAAAGATGAATGCAAAAATTACATGGATTATTTGTTAAAATGTTGATGAAAAACTTAGGAATAGAATTAGTGCTTTTGAAAATGCGTTTGAAACTTGAGAATATTTGAAAAAACTTCATTCTCAAAACTATTTTGTTTTTCAAATTGATCTAATGGAAAGAATGGTTATGCTCAAATAAGGGAATCTAAGCATTAGGGACTATCATAATGAATTTTCGGAGCTATGAACTCAATTAAGAAGTTTCGATAAAGTTGGAAACCTTCACAAATTAGACGAATTTCAAGAATTTTTAGACAATCAATATTTTTTCTTGTTTATGCATGGATTAAGAGATTTGAAAACATTAGATCAAATCTTATACATAGAAAACCTAGACCTAGAGGGGATTCCTTTTTAGCCGATCTTGTTATAGAAGAAACAAGATTAAAGAATATGAATGTGGCCAAGGAAGCCGTACTTGCCGCATAAAGACCTGGAGCAAATTTGAAGACTTACAAGCCTCCACATGCAAAAAACAATGAAGGCACGTCTAAGAAGCCCATGGGAGCATGGCCCAACAAGGATACTATTTGTCATTATTGTAAGAAAAGTGAACACATTAAAACCATTTGTCCTCTACTTCGGAAAAGGGGTTGAAACATGGGAGCCGTGGAAGAAGGAGGAGTCTTGCCCAACAACATCAAAGCATACACAGAAGAGATCTTTAAAAAAAAAGCAAGCATCTTCGGGAATGCTCTATCTACTTCTCAAGGTATGTCTTGATTTTTGGATTCCGGTACATCTTTTCATATGACACATAGTGAAGATGCTTTGATTGATTCTTGTGAGACTATTGGAAAACATGTGTTTACGGTCGATGGAACAAAACTCCAAATTAAAAAGATCAGAAATTTTGAAAAAGAAAACTTTAAAATTCAAAATGTGAGTCTTATACCTAAACTTAATTTGAACATGCTTTCGGTTGCACAAATATGTGATAATAATTATATAGTTACTTTCTCATCTAAACATTGTGTGGTGCAGGATCACCTATCGAGGAAGGTGATTGGTAAGGTCATGGAGAAAGTGGACTATCCAAAATGGACTATCTTGTTATGCCAAATTTTGAGTTTTGTAATGTAGCCCAAGATGCTACGCTTTGGCATAAAAGACTTGGACACTTGGACTCTAAAAAATGATGTAATATTTCCTTAATGAAAACGATTAGAGAGAAAAAGTTTGAATGTAAAGATTGTATTCTTGAAAAAATGCATCATCTTTCTTTTGGAGAAAGGAATTATGTACCAAACAAAGCTTTTGATCTAATACATTTGGATGTTTGGGGCCCCACACCCGTTGCTTGTAAAGGAAGAGTCCAATACTATGTAATTTTTGTGGATGACTTTACTCGTTTCACATGGATATACCTATTAAAACATAAATTCGAAGTATTTGAAAAATTTGTTGTATTTTATAATATGATCAAAAACCAATTTGAAGCCACCATTAAAATCTTTAGATCCGATTCGGGAGGAGAATATATGTCTAATGAATTTCAAAAATTTATTGAAACAAATGAAATTATTCATAAAAAATCATGCACTAAGACCCCCAAACAAAATGGTCCAGTAGAAAGAAAACATAAACATATTATTGAAACTTGTAGAACCATGCTAATTGCTAGTAAGGTCCCTAAATATCTATGGGCCGAAGCCACCCTTACTGCACTATATCTCATAAATAGAATACCTTCGTTTAACCTTGAAAATACCTCACCTTTTGAAAAATTATATAATATTCCTCCATACTATGAAAGACAGAGTTTTTGGATGTAGGTGTTTTGTGTATACAGACCAGAATGATAAATTATCACCAAGAGCCATTGAATGTGTATTCCTCGATTATGGTATTGATAAGAAAGTTTATAGGTGCTTTGATCCTATAGAAGACAAACTATACGTGTCTAAGGATGTAAAATTTTTTGAGAATGATATTTATTATGAGACCAAATCCTTGAAGAACTCTTAATTTGTTTTTCCTCAAGATTTCTTTGGATTAGATTAAGACGATTGTGACTTAAGTAGATCATCAAGCTATTCAAGAAAATCCTGTTGAAGACAACGACACTTCACACACAACCGTTGATACTCACTCAATTGTCGAACCCTTCCCCTCATATTATACGAGACGTCCTAGAAAAACTATTGATAACCATATAGAACCTAATAGTACAAGGTTAGAACTCAGGATCTCACGACCTCCCCTGCGATTTGTGTCCTATGAATCTTTTGAACCACAAAGAAAGAATTTAATTACCACCCTTCGCTAAGTTAAGGAACTTAGGTTTTATCATCAAACTAAAGGTATTCCAGAATGGGAAGATGCTATGAAAGATGAACTTAATGCCCTAAACAAGGCTCATACATGGATAATTACACCTATACCAAAGGACAAGAAAATCATTGGATGTCGATGTGTGTACAAAATCAAAACTCATAGCAATGGTCACATTGAAAGATATAAGGCCAGACTAGTTGCTAAAGGCTATGCCCAACAATATGAAATTGACTATGATGAAACTTTTGCCCCTATAGCTAGGATGACTACAATTAGAATCCTCATAACCATTAGTGCAATTAAGCAATAGAATATATACCAACTTGATGTCAAGAATGCTTTTCTGAATGGTTACCTAAACGAAAAAGTCTACATGAGTCCTCCTCTTGGTTTCAATCTTCCTCCTGGTCATGCTCTTAAATTGCGAAAGGCTTTGTATGGTCTGAAACAAGCTCCTAAAGCTTAGTTCGACCGATTGGAAAAATTCATGCATTTGTATAATTTTGTAACTTCTATACTGATACTGCATTGTTTGTACGAAAAACAAAATCTAGTATGTTATTGTGCTTTTGTATGTGGATGACATGATCATCATAGGAAGTGATGAAGCAGGAATTGCTGAAGTTAAACTTAATCTTCATCATGAATTTGATATGAAAGACTTGGGCTTGCTGAATTATTTTCTAGGTATTGAGATAACCAAAAATAATTATAGATACTTTATGTCTCAAACAAAGTTTGCTAATGATATTATTGAAAGGTCTGATCTTACAGATACTAAGGTTGTTGACACATCGGAAGTCCTAGACACCAAATTAAAATTCACTTATGGTAAGAAATTAGATGACCCCACTCTTGATCGACACCTCATAGGTACACTTACTTATCTCACCATTACTATACCAGATATTTCTCATGCAGTACACAACAAGTCAATTTCAACTGGCACCCACTTCTGTTATATGAGTGTTGTTTTGCGTATTATTCGATATATTAGAAATAGTGCCTATAAGGGGGTCCTCTTAACTTCTTCTTCATCTTTTGATTTATTTGTATATACGGACCCTGATTAGGGTAGAGATATCAATGATAGACACTCTATGACTGGTTTTTGTATGTTTTTAGGTGAATCTCTTATTTCCTAGAAGTGCAAAAAATAACAGAAGGTGTCCCTCTCATCTACAAAAGCCGAATATCGGGCCATGGCTACAGCTGCGAGGAGATCTCTTGGATCATAACCATTCTAGCAGATATGAGAGTCACTGTACAACGCCCTGTCATCATGTATTGTGACAACAAAAGCGCCATGTGCATTGCCTCCAACAACACTTTTCATGAGAGGACAAAGCATATCGAGATGGATTGCCACTTTGTTCGTGAAGAATGTCTGAATAAGAAGATTTCGCTTTGCTATGTCACATCTGAGATGCATCTAGCAGACTTCTTCACCAAATCTCTTTCAACTCCTCGGTTTCAGTTTCTGTTAGACAAACTTTCCGTGTACACCCCTAAGTTTGAGGGAGGGTGTTAATGTAATAGGAGCACGGGCCTTTAGGGCCCGTGTCACCATTATGAAAGGGGGCCAGGGCCACCATGGCCCTGACCAGGACTGTTGGGGGCCCCAACGGCTAGTGTTGGCTTGCTGGCCAGCACTAGCCATCCTCTTATTCTTTTTGCTCTCTCATTTGAACTTCATGTAATGCCTATAGATAGGCCATTCATTCATCAATAAACTAAGTAGTCAAGCACTGCCTTTTTGACTTGTTTTGTATGTGCTTCTGCTCTCGTTGGTTATTCTTGAAGATTGGCATTTGTGATTCAATGCCATTTGACTCTAGTGACTTGGTAAACTTGATTCGTGCAATATCAACCTTCGTTCATTGACGAATATTTACACTTCGTTCTCCAACCATGTTTAGGATCTTGTTTCCCAGTCCTTGTTGCTTCATTGTATAATCACTAACAAATATTACAAATAAACAAACAACAATTAAGCCTTTTCCCATACTAGATGGGGTTGGCTATAAGCATTCTTTGTTTCCATAAGGTTCAATATTTCTTGAGATATTATTTTGATGATCTTGTGCATTTGATTGGTGACACGTGATGTTCCGACTCTTTTTATGGAAGATAGCATTAGGAGCTCCAACTTTGGTCTTCATGTAAAAATAGCACCAATATCTTGCTAATGATATCCACAAACTCAAATACAAATAATCTCGCAAGATCTTCAACAAGCCAAATTACCAAACAAATCACCAAATACTTGGTGCATAAGTAAAACCGAATAGATAGAATAACAAACAAGTCAAGTGAGCATTAAAGGCTCTGAATTTTATTAATAACACATGCTCTCTATTTGTAGAGGCTTTACATCACTGAAGAAAGAGAGAGAATGGGAGCAAGTGCTCCCAACGGTTACACCACTAGCCGTTGAGAGTTCCCAATGGGGAGGAGTCCCACCTATTACAAATTAACACTTCATTTCCCAACCATGTTTAGGATCTTGTTTCCGAGTCCTTCTGCTTCATTGTATAATCACTAACAAATATTACAAATAAACAAACAACAATTAAGCCTTTTCCCTTACTAGAAGGGGTCGGCTACAAGGATTCTTTGTTTCCATAAGGATCGTGTGCCATACCAACATCTATATCATTCTTTCTTGTTTCTTTCCAACACTTTTATGGTCTTCCTCTCTCTCTTTTAACATATTCACCATCTAATTTATCATACCTTATTGAAACTTTGTTGTTGTTGTTGTTGTATTGGAACTTTGTTTGGTCTACTTTTTCCGTGTCTAAACATCTTAAATGATTTTCTCTCATTTTAATTTGTTGGTGTTGCTCCCAATTTATCTTTGATAACTTTATTATTGGTACAATCTTTTCCCGACACATCCATCCCAATATCTTCATTTTTGCTATCAATATCTTTTGAAGGTATTGATGATTAATTGGTAACACATCATCATGTAACGTAGTGAGTATTTGTCTTTCAACAAAAATGGTATCTTCTTGTAACAATGATAGTGAGCTTATTTTGAGGTCCCATTTCTTTGTTTTGTTCTGAACCCATTCTTTCAACTCTTCGTTCGTTCATCTTCTCTATATTCATTCATAGACTTGACTTCATATTCGATCTAGACATTTTTTCTCTATTTTGAACAACCTGTATTAATTTTATGTGATATTTCTACCAAAATTTTTCATCACTCTAAAAAATTTATAAGGGATCACCCTTGCATGGCCGGTCCCAAGCCCGATAAAGTAGGAGGGTTGCATTAGGCTTCCGACAACTAACGTAAAACTTTGTCGGACTTATTTACCATGGATTCTACAAATTATGATAGGGCTTTATGGAACCAAAGAATCCATGTAGCTGACCCCATCTAGTATGGGAAAAGGCTTAGTTGTTATTGTTGTTTGTTGTCTGAAAAACTTATAAAGTAACAATTCTTTAATCGACTTGAGAAATCCCAATAAATCATCAATTGAAAGAGTTGCCAAGAAACCAATTCAACAAAAGCTTGGTGTTTCAATGCTAAATATAAGTCAAATAACAAGTTAAATATCGAAACAATCAAGGAGTCAAACAAGTGTCAAGGTGCTGCAAAACAAGAGTAGTTGGGGCCAACCTCTCTAACTAGCCTAGCCCAAGTCCAGCAGGCCCTAGTGGCCCGTCTTTTATTATATTTAATTTTTAACACCCTCCTTCACACTTACTATGTTTATATCGAAAGTTTGTTTAACAAAAAATGAAATCTAGGAGTTGACCATGACTTGGTAAAGAAATCTGCAAGTTGTAGTTATGAGGGCACATAACATAAGGTCAACTTTTTCTTCAAGCATTATTCTCTAACTAAGTGACAATCCATCTTGATGTGCTTGGTTCTCTCGTGAAAAGTATTGTTAAATGCAATGTACATGGTACTTTTGTTGTGATAAAATATGATGGAAGGTTGTTCTAGAATACTTTCATGTCTCTCAGCACCTCTGTAATCCATGAAGTCTCGGTGACAACAATTGTCATTGCACGATATTATTCTTTTATAGATTATAGTGACACCTTCTGTCATTTCTTGCATATCCAGGAGATCAAAGACTCACTTAAAAAAACAAAAACCGGTGGTGGAGTGTCGAATCAAGAGAAGAAGAAGAAAAAGTTAAGAACACCTTATCCACAGAGTGCTTAATGTATCTGATAATTCTCATAACAACACTCATGCGAATACGAGTAGGAGCTTGCTGAAACTAGCTTTCAGTGTGGACAACATGTGATATGTCTGAGCGAGTAATAGTGAGATAAGTCAATGCTCCTATCAGTTACCTGTATGGTGTTGGATCTTCGAGTTTCTCTTCATCCGTTGCTCTTAATTTGGTCCCAAGCACTTCTGGTGTATCTACATTCTTCTTATCGGTTAGACCTGACTTGCTAATAATATCACTTGCAAATTTTATTTGAAACATAAAGTATACTCTATCATTATGTATAATTTCTATTCCCAAAAAATAACTGAGCAAATTGAGATCTTTCATTTCAAATTCTTTATGAAGATCCCTTTTGACTTGCAATATGCCATCTTAATCACTTCCAGTGATGATCTTTCATTTCAAATTCTTTACGAAGATCCCTTTTGACTTGCAATATGCCATCTTAATCACTTCTAGTGATGATCATATTATCAACATATAAAAGCAGGATTACTATACCTGTATATGATTTCCTTACAAATAGTGTTGTGTTAATATAACATGACAAAAAGTAATGCATATGCATGAAATTTTCAAATCTATTAAACTAAGTTTTAGGGGCTTGCTTCAAACTATACAAAGCTTTATTTAGTCTATGGACATGATCTTTCGTGACATCAAACCCCAGGAGAGGAATCATATATATCTCTTCATTTAGTTTACTGCCCAAGAAGGCATTTTAACATAAGTTGAAAGATTTTTCACTAGCAAATGTTTTCTCGTAGTGTATTCAATATTATTGTGTATACCTTTTAGCTATTAGTCTAACCTTATATCTTCTATGATGCCATTACTATGTGTTTTTACCTTGTATACCTATCTACACCCATTAAGTTTCTTATTTTTAGATTTAGGCACTATCTTCCAAGTACAAGCCTTATCCAAAACTTTTAATTCTTCTTGCATAACGCTTTCCCATTCTCATATACCTTTGGCTTGATTGTAGAAATTAGGTTCATTAACTTTTTAGATGGTGGCAATAAGGTTTATTCTTTAAGGTTCAAATGTTTCATGAGAGACAAACCTTAGTGGGGGTTGTGAGATTTTAGAGGACATTCTTACATTTTCTTGTCTTCTAGTTCTTTTGGAGTAGAAAAGTGGAAAAGGTTCTATGGTTTCTCTAGGTTCATTGTTTTCTTCTATTTCTAGCTCCTATTTTCTTCTTATTGTTTAGGATATATGGTTCCCTTGTTTTCACTATCTTCATTGTCATTATCTTCTTCTATGCTTACAATGTCGTTTAGAAAGATATATTTTTCACTATCTTAATTGTTAGTGTTATAGTAGTAGTCGACTTCTAAAAAATTCACATCCCTTGATACGTACAGTTTGTCTTATTTGGGATCAAAGTACCTATAACCCTTTTTGTCAATTTCATAACCTAGAAAAACACACTCTATGGCTTTAGGTGATAACTTATCATTCTTATCCGTATAAACATAACATCTACACCTAAAGACCCTTAGTCTTTGATAATTCAGGATAATGCCAAATAATTTTTCAAAAGGAGAAAGGCCACTAAGTTGGGAGGAAGGTATCCTATTTATTAGATATGCGCGGTTAAGGTTGCTTCCACCCATAAATACAAGTACCTCTCTAGCTATTAAAAGTGTTCTAGTGATTTATATAATATGTCTATGTTTGCGTTCGGCTAAACTATTTTGTCGTGGGGTTTTAGTGCAAGATTTTTGATGTAAGATTCCATGTCTTTTAAGATAATTTAGAATTCTTTTGATGTGTATTTACCATCGGAATCATATCTAAAGATTTTAAGAGCAGTGTCAAATTGATTCTTAATCATATTGTGAAATGTCAAAAAATTTCTAAAGACTTTGGATTTATGTTTCAAAAGAAATATACAAGTATATCTAGTAAAATCATCTATGAAGGTCACATAGTATCCCACTCCTCCTTTAGAGACAATAGGAGTGGGTCATACATCGAAATGCACCAACTCAAAAGGTTTACTTCTAATAAAGTTTCTTTCACCAAAGGTTGTATGATGTAACTTTTCAAGAATACAATCTTTGCAAAAAAAAGTCTTTAACTTTATCATTTTTCAATAAGAGATGATTACATAACTTGTTCATATCTAAATGTCCTAATCTTTTGTGCCAAAGAGTACTGTCATGAACTATACTACAATTTTCAAAATTTGGCACAACCAAATTATGTATTTTGTATAATATAAACTTTCTCTATGACCTTGTCCAATCACTTCCTTTGATAGGTAATCTTATACCACACAATTTTTGGATAAGAAAGGGACTATAGTATACAACCATTATCACAATTTTGGATGAGAAAGTAACTTAAGAATAAGTTTTTGTATGAAACTTACATTGTTATCTTAAAATCTTTATTTTCAAAGTTTCTAATTTCATCTACTTGAAGTCTTATACCATCGATCGTAAAAACATGTTTATTCGAAACTTTTTGACAAGAGTTTTTCAAAAAAATTCTTTTATGTGCATGTGAAAGGATACACTCGAGTTTAAAAAAAAGACATCTTGAGAGTTTGTTGTATCGGAGATGCTAGCCTTTTCTTTGAATATCTCTTCTATGTATGCCTTGATGTTGGAAGGTAGAATTTCTCTCTCTTTATCCTCTATGGTAGATATATTCATGATTCTTTTCATCAAGATAGGATAAGTTGTTTTGATGTGTTCACTTTCCTTACAATAGTGACAAATGTTACTTTTGTTTGACCCTGAAAGCATTGGGGGCCTTTTGATTTATCCTTTGGTGATCTTGATATCATGAGACTTGTATGTATTTGGGTTCATCTTCGGTCTTAATGCGACAAGAATGATCTCTTAAGAAGTATTTAAAGTTTTTAATGTAGTTTCTTCCATAACTAGATAGGCAAGAAACCCATCCCCTTTGGCCTTGGTTTTCTATGAATTAAGGTAGATCTTATATTTTCAAAATCTTCTCTAAGACCTCTCATGGACAAAAAAAAATTGATTATCCAAACATTCTTAAAACTCATCCAATTTTTGAAGTTTTACAAACTTATTAAAACTTCGAAGTTGATTCCACAAACAACAACAAACAACAACTAAGCCTTTTCCCATACTAGACGGGGTCGGCTACATGGATTCTTTGTTTCCACAGATCCCTATCGTGTGTCGTGTTAGCAGTTAACTCACAATAGATCATTCTTTATTGTTTTTTTCCAACACTTTTGTGGTCATCCTCTACCTCTTTTAATACTCTAATGCTCAAGTTGCTTTGCTGGAGCATTATTATTCTTTCTACTAAATCGATTTGAAGAAGAACGAAATCATCTTGAGAATGAGTTTTCTTCAAATTTTCTTAAGTTTTAAAAGTATTTTAAAAAATGTTGATTATATTTCTAAGCTTATCATCTACATTTTGACAAATGATCGAAGTGATCTTTGCATTCATTTTTTCTATATTTTTAAATCTTATTTATATTGAGCTTTGATTATTTCATCTTCATCAATAAAATCCCAATAGTCTTTAGATAAAAAATATTTTTTCATTGTTATTGCCCAACTTTCATAACAATTTGGGTCAAGCAAACACCTAAACACTTCATTTTTGCCTTCTATTTTTCACAAAGACAAGATTTTAGGAATTACTTCAACCTTATAATAATAAAGGTAGGAAGACAAACTTGCTAAGTTGGGCACACTTTCCAATGCAATCGTGTTCGATAATATTCTTTAGAGTAGACTCTGATACCATCTAAAGTAATAATTTTTCAATCAACTTGAGGAATCTCAATCAATCATCAATTGTACAAGAGAGTTGCCAAGAAACAAGTTCACTAAAAGCTTGGTATTTTAATACTCAATACAAGTTAAATATCGAAACAATCATGAAGTCAAACAAGTGTTAATGTGCTGCAAAACAATATGCTTTATTAGTGTTAGAACTGCTCTATTTATAGAGCATTATACATAGTGTACATGAAAAAGATAAAAGAAATACGTAGCTGTTAGCATCCCCAACAACTACTTGAACTAGCCGTTGGGGGTAAGCATCTCTAACTGGCCCTAGCCCTAGTGGCCGGGCCAGTTAGCCCAAGTCCAATGAGCCCTAGTGACCCATCTCCTATTATATTTAATCTTTAACAAAACTCAGACAAGGTATTTAAAAGCTTTCTTTTCGAGGGATGCATTGTGTGTCAATGTGTAGTTCTCAAATGATTTAACTTGCATTCTATATGTTATGTTTTTATTCTACTAAATCAAAAGCTTTTATTTTCTAATATTTCTTTATATAGTTCGGACTTCTTATTAGCATTTTCTTTAGACTCATCCACTAACACAATGTCATTCGCGAATAACACACCATGATACTTCATCTTGAATATGATTTGTTAACTAGTCACTAAACAATATAAATAAATATGGACTTGCTAATATGTAATCCAATATTAACTTTAAGAAATTTCATCATTCCTTCATGAGTTCTTACACATGTTTCTATATTATAAATTTATAATACATCTCTTATAAGATTTATATACATCGATGAATATCTCTTTTATCAATCTCTTATAAGATTGATAGTCACTGACAAATATAATCATACTTGAAATTATCTGTTGACGAGGATGCTAACAGTTGTTATAAAAGCATGAGCCTTAATCTCAACACCTGTAAAAACCTGTTTAATTTGTAAATAATGCTCCCGTGTAAATGAAATATACTCTATGCTATTATTATCTCATAATTGTAAATAAATTCTCGACCTTCTTTGAATGCGAAGAACCCTCCAGTGCTGATGTCATGCCATGTATGTACACTACTTTGTTCTTTTAGTTCCTTCTTTTTATACTTTTAAAGCCTTTGAAATTCAGAACATATTCGACCATATCTATATTTAATTATGAAAAAGAAAATGTGTCATTGGCTTTATGACAATGTCTAGAAGTTAGACCATGTATGTACATTCTCCTTTATCTTATAATTTTCCATTAAATTCTAAGCATGGTTTCAAGATTTTCATTTCAGGCTTTGGGAAAAGCACTAGTTGCATATTTTGTAATTTCTTTTCTAATAGAGAAGTGCATATCGTGGTCAGATCATGACATTTTCATTAAAAAATAGCAACGTAATTTAAATTTTGTCATCACACAGTCAACAACTTTAGTTTTTCAAAAATGTTAGATACCATCTTTGAAATAAATTAACCAAATAAGAGATACTTACAGGATGTGGCGGATTGCAGACATACCATCCAATCTGCCTGACACACAGAAAAAGACGCCCCAGTCGGCTGCCTCTCTCTCTACAATTCTGTTGCCCTATTCTAAACCCTAATATCTTATTTATAAACACCATCTAACTTGATTGACTAATCTATCCCTATTACTAAAGAAGTATTATTGGTAAAATCTAAGAAATAAAATGAACCAAAGAAGTGAAACATGTCCACTTTGGGACCCGATTTTCGCCTCTAACACTTTCCCTCAAGTTGGGTGAAAGATATTGAGAACACCCAACTTAGACAAATGGTCTTTAAGTTTTCTGCTAGTAATGGCTTTGATAAGAAAATCAACTCTTTGTTTTTCGGATTTGACATATTCGAGTTTGAATTCTCGATTGGAGATCTTCTCCCGAATGAAGTGACAATCAATCTCTATATGTTTAGTTCTTTCATGATAAACTGGATTGGAAGCCATTTGAATTACTGTACTTCTGTCATAATATAGAGGTATAGGCTATGTGGAATGAAATCCCAACTCACAAATTAACGAGGAGACCCACTTTCCTTCACATATAACTTGAGCTACAACTCTGTATTCTGCTTTTGCTGTAAATCTAGCAACAAAAATTTGTTTTTTACTCTTCCAAGAAATTAGATTACCACCGAGTAGTATAACATAGCCTGTAGTAGATTTACGATCATCTTTCGATCCAGCCCAGTCAGCATCAGAGTAAAGTTCAATACTGAAATTGCAACATTTTGAATAATGAAGACCCACACCAGGTGTTGACTTAAGATATCTCTCACGATACACAACTTCCATATGGTTTTTTACTGGTGAATGTATAAATCTACTCACAATACCCACACCGTAAGTGATATCTAGACGAGTAATAGTCAAGTAAATGAGGCTGATACTTGCGTGTGTCTCTGAAATCTTCACTATCACCAATTAACAACTTTTGATTCACTTCCATAGGAGAATCACTATGTTTACAATCAAGCATATTTGTTTCTTGTAGCAGATCCATTGTGTATTTTCTCTGAGTTAGAAAGATACCTTGATTGGAGTATAATATATCAATACCCAAAAAATAGTGGAGTCTCCCCAGATCTTTTAGGTTAAATAATTTGTGAAGATTGTGTTTTAATGCATATATCTCTTCAACATCATCACCTGTTACAATAATATCATCTACATAGACCAATAGCGGTGTAAGTTTCCCATTTTTGAGCTTGTTTTATACAAGAGAGTATGGTGCCTTAGACAGTTGTTATGTGTACCAAATTGTTTCATACCATAGCACGAGTGAACCTTGGTGAAACCGAGTGAACTCTATGCGGAAACATTTAGAAGTCCACATACACTTCTTCAACTTGCACACCAAAACCGTGATTCCACCTTTAGTCTTCACCATAGCCTGTAGTGGAGCCCTCCGTATAAACTTTTTCCTCCAAGTTTTCATGTATTAAGAAAGCATTTTTAACATCGAATTGATCATCTCCCAACCAAGTGTCTTTCTTGGCAGAGGATCAATTCTCTGATATTCATTTTTACTCTTTGGAGCAAATGTCTCTCATAATCAATCCAGCACAGGTTTGGGTGTATCCTTTTGCAACTAGCCTTGCCTTATATCGATCGATGTACCATCGGAGCGTGTATTTAATAGTGAAAACCCACTTGCATCCCACAATATTTCTGTTGTGGGGAAGTTTGGTGATTGTCTAAGTATTATTCTTGGCTAGTGCATCCAATTCAGCTTCTATTGCTGCTCTCCATAAAGGGTACCTATTGGCTTCTTCAAAACTTGAGAGGATCTTATTCTGATCAGCATTTGCAACAAAAATTTGATAGTATTATGATGTTTTAGCAAATGAAACATAGTTAGAGATAGGATACCGTGCACACATTCTTTTTCCTTTGCGAAATACTATTGGTACTTCAAAGTCTTCTTCCAATCCTAATTGTGGATCTGAATAAAGGGAATAATCTTTGGTGGTTAGAGTCTGTGCAGTCTCCTCTTGATAATTAACAACCTTCCTCGCTCTCCTCCTATACACCGTAATCTGCTTTGGTTTTGATTCAACTTGCTTTTCTTCATTTTCATCTGCTAGATCTTCAGTTTCACTGGGAACTAAGGGAAGTACATGTGAAGAGTTGTTTTGAATATATATTGACTCCCCTTAGGAATAATAGTAGGGAGAAGATTCACAAAATGTGACATCCATAGATACATAAAGTTTTCTCTGAATTGGATCATAGCATTTATAACCCTTTTGTTTGAGAATAACTAAGAAAGATACATGTTACTGCTCTATGATCAAGTTTATAACAACCAGGTAAATGAACATGAACAAAGCAAAGGCATCCAAAGATATGAGGAGTGACATGAAAGAGTTTAGGGTAATTATTAAGACATTTTACAAGACTATCTTCCTTAGAACACTACTAGGCATCCTGTTTTTTAGATAGACAGCAATAAGAACAACTTCTCCCCAATAAGTTTTAGTAACGTTATGCTGAAGAAGAAGAGTTCTCGCTACTTCAAGAATATGACGATTTTTTCTTTCGGCTATACCATTTTACTGAGGTTTATATGAGTAAGATGTCTGATGAAGTATACCATTTGCATGTAAATATTCTTACAATTGTCCATTAATGTATTACCTCTATTTTCCGAGCGAAGAACTTTCATAGAAGTATTGAATTTTAGTGAGAATAAATTTATGAACAATAGGAAAAAGAGAAGATACCTCATCTTTTGATTTTATTAAGTAGACAATTGTGAGACGCGTACAATACAACAATACAACAACTAAGCCTTTTCCCATACTAGACGGGGTCAACTACATGGATTCTTTGTTTCCACAGATCTCTATCGTGTGTCATGTTAGCAGTTAACTCACAATAAGCTAGATCATTCTTTATTGTTTCTTTCCAACACTTTGTGGTCGTCCTCTACCTCTTTTAATACTTTCCAAATTTAGTTATTCATAGCTTACAGGTTATTCATAGAATTAATGCTGGTTGGTTAAAATGGAGAGGAGCATTAGGTATTCTTTGTGATAAGAAGATACCATTAAAATTAAAAGGTAAATATTATAGAGCAGCAGTTAGGCCTGCCATGTTTTATGGTTTTGAGTGTTGGGCAGTTAATGATCAACATGTACAAAAGATGTCTGTGACAGAAATGAAGATGTTGAGATGGATGAGTGGTCATACAAGAAAAGACCGTATACATAATGAGGTTATTAGAAACAAATTAGGAGTGGCACCAATAGAGGATAAAATGAGAGAACATCGTTTAAGATGGTTTGGACATATAGAAAGAAGATCAAAAGAAGAACCTCTAAGAAGGTTAGAAAAACTAAATTTGGAAAGTATTAAAAGAGGTAGAGGACGACCACAAAAGTGTTGGAAAGAAACAATAAAGAATGATCTAGCTTATTGGGAGTTAACTGCTAACATGGCACACGATAGAGATCTGTGGAAACAAAGAATCCATGTAGCCGACCCCGTCTAGTATGGGAAAAGGCTTAGTTGTTGTTGTTGTATAGCTTACAGGTTATTCTTTTGATATTCTTTCTATATGTCCAAACCATCTTAAACGATATTCTCTCATTTTATCCTCTATTGGTGCCACTCCTAATTTGTTTCTAATAACCTCATTATGTATACGGACTTTTCTTGTATGACCACTCATCCATCTCAACATCTTTATTTCTATCACAAACATCTTTTATACATGTTGATGATTAACTGCCCAACACTCAGAACCATAAAACATGGTAGGCCTAATTGTTGCTCTATAATATTTACCTTTTAACTTTAATGGTATCTTCTTATCACAAAGAATACCTGATGCTCCTCTCCATTTTAACCAACCAGCATTAATTCTATGCATAACATCTCCATCAATTCTTCCATCACTCTTAAAAATTAACCCTAGGTATTTAAAACTTTCCTTTTGGGGATGCAATGTGTGCCAATTTTAGTTTCTATGTCCTCTGAAGTAACCAAATGATCAAACTTACATTCCATATATTTTGTCTTTGTTCTACTAAGTCGGAGGCCTTTGCTTTCTAACGTTTCTCTCCATAGTTCCAATTTTCTATTAACTTTTTTTCTTAGACTCCTCCACTAACACAATATCATTTACAAATAACATACACCAATGTACTTCATCTTGAATATGTTTCGTTAACTCATCAATCACCATTATAAATAATTATGGACTTAAGGTTGATCCTTGATGTAACCAATATTAACTTTAAAGAAGTTTGTCATTCCTTCATGAGTCCTCACACATGTTTTTGCACCATCTACATGTCTCTTATAAGGTTAATGTATGTCAATGAGATACTTTTTTTTCCAAAGTTCTCCAAAGAACCTCCCTCGATACCCTATCATAAGCTTTTTCTAGATCAATAAATATCATGTAAAAGTCTTTCTTTTTTGCTCTAAAATGTTCCATAAGACGTCTCAAAAGGTGAATCGCTTCAACAGTACATTTGCCTCGCATGAATCCAATTTGGTTCTCTATTGTACTTGATACTTGTCTTAACCTATGTTCGATAATTCTTTCCCACAATTTCATAGTATGGCTCATTAACTTGATACCTTAATAATTCACACAATTCAGAATGTCTCCCTTGTTCTTATATATGGGTATAAGTGTACTCGCTCTCCATTCCTTGGACATCTTTTAGTTTCTCCATATTTCATTAAATAGTCTTGTGAGCCAAGTGATTCCTATTTCTTCTAGTATTTTTCAAACTTCTATAGGAATATTGTTTGGTCCTACCGATTTACCAATATGTTTAAGAGTCTCTTTGACTTCATTCTTTTGAATACGTCGGTAGAAATTGTGGTTTATATACTTTTATGATTTGGCTAACTCTCCTAAGCTAATACGAACATCTTTATTTTCATTAAGAAGCTGATAAAAATAGTTTTTTCATCTATTTCTTAATATCATCATTTGCCACTAGAATTTTTTCATCCTCGTCCTTGATGCATCTAACATAATTAAGATCTTTAGTTTTTTTATCTCTAGCCCCTAGCTATCCTAAAAATATCTCTTTCACCCTCTTTTGAGTTGAGTTTTTCTATATAAATCCTCCTAAATTTTAGCTTTTGCTTCACTGACGGCCTTTTTCGCTTCTTTATTTGCTTTCTTATAAGCCTCTAAAGTTTTACTAGTTTTCTTAGCTAAAGTTTTACTAGTTTTCTTAGCATATTGTATTACTTCACTCCACCATCAAGCTTCTTTTTATGCCAGTACACCTCCCTTAGATACACCTAGCATATCTTTCGCCACTTTCCTAATATGTATAGCCATATTGTTCCACATATCACAAGGTATACCAACATAATTCTAAACATCTCCTTGAAGGACTTTCTGTTTAAATATATCTTCTTTCTCTCTTTTGAGATTCCACCATTTAGTCCGAATAGCTCAATGCACTCTTTTCTTCTTTGTCTATTTTTTTATTTGTAAATCCATAACTAAAAGTCGATGTTGGGTGGTTAAGCTTTCTCTTGAAACTTGTGAGACGCGTACAATCAACAATAAAAGATACAAAGTACTTTTTACCAAACAAGGAGGAAACAAGACTAGGACCCCATATGTCAGGATGTAGAAGTTCAAAAGGTTAGAATCTCCTAGATTCACTCAGGGGATATGGTGCTCTTTGGTGCTTTCCAAGTTTACACACTTCACACTAAAATTTTTTTTTATTTGACTCAACTTTCAAATTTGGAAAAACATAATGGAGCTTGGACACTAGTAAATGACCTAAACGACTATGACAAAGTTGGATCTCCGCATCTTGAGCAACTACAACAACACCAAGAGAAGCGACCAAAGATTTTTCCTGCCTTCAGATCCTAAAAAGCACAACCAGAGAAATAAAACATCACACTACAATTCAGTGTAGGTGTTAAAGAGTTGACTGACAAAAGATTTATAGAAAAGTTAGGAACATGGTAAACTGACTGTAAATATGTAAGACATGTGGGTACACTTCTCGGTCGAATCATATAAGAGAGTGATCCATCAACCAACTTGATTGACAATTGTTTTTGAAGTAGATGATATTCTGAAAAATATGAAGACTCTCCTACCATATGATCTATAGCTCCAAAGTCAATAATCTAAGTTTTATAATAAAAAGGAGAGAATTAAACCCTTCACAGTGTGAGTAGCATGTGTTAAAGTAGTCTGGGGAGTAGATGAATTCTAGTTTTTCGATAATTTAGTTTCTAATCCTTAAATTCTCTTAATAAGTTCTTTAATACCATCTGTATTAGGTATGTAACTTTCGGCAATATTAGTGGAATTACTCCTTGGTCTATGAAATTTTGGATGCTCATGTAATTCTCAACAATTTTCTTTTGAGTGTCGATATTTTCCACAATGAGAACATATTACTTTTATCCTTCTCATCAAAATAGAAGCTTCCTCGTTCACGTCCTCTATTATGTTGTCTACCTCTTCCGTGATATTGTGAAGTTTTGCCTCTACTTTGTAGTGCATGTTGTTTGATAGTATTAATATTCTTCTTCTCTAAATTCCTAGATCTTCACGAATCAGTAAGGAGTAGACTGTGCTAAGTGAAGGAAGTTCTTCCCTGCCTAGAATGTTGATATTTATAAACTCAAATTCAAGATTTACACCCCATAACAAGTCAAACACTTTCTTCTTCTCATTTTCCAAATGATATTGGTATAAAAGAGGAGTTCATCCCATAATCCCCGAAGACCTGCATAGTACTCACTAATAGAGCGATTCCCTTGCTTGCATTTCCTGATTTTTTCTAAGGTTTCATATTCCTTTGCTACATTCTTTTGCTTGGAATAAGCTTCAGAAAATGCACTCGAAATTTCATGTGTCGAGTCAAGAAACATAAACGTTTTTGCTATTGTTGGAATCATAGATTGGAGTAACCAAGATGAAATCAATGCATCTTCTCTACGCCAACTAATATAGTGTGAGTCATGTGGGGCTTGACATGGAATTGTCCCATGAGATGAGCCCATCTCCTCCTTGCTATTACTGCCAACTCTACTGAACTTGACCACTTCAAATAATTTCTGCCATCTAATTTGGTAGATGTGATCTGAAAATTTTCTATTTTGGCGTTTGTGGAATGTTCTGAGATTTCGTAAGATGTTTCAATCCATTTTCCTTTATTTGCCATTTGTATATAGACCTGTCCTCTTCCTCTTTCTTTCGTGATTGGGTGATTTTAGGGAGGAACGAATGAGGTACGTTGGATCGTCGCAGAAAATAGTGAAGAAAAAACTTCACTCTATGGTGGTAAAAAAATTAAGATGCACTTCGGATTACAACTGAAGTTGATTTTGATGTTGATCATACTGTGGCTGAATCACTACTTAAGCAAAGGTCACCAAAGCATTAACGCTAAAATTCACAAGCACCGCTATGCTTAATCCACGTATTCGAAGGCACAAAGGAAATATCTCTTAAATCGGCAACCAACCAATTGGTCCAAATGATAACTAATAACAACAAACATACAACAACAATGCAATCTAAGCAACAATCGGTATGTCCTTGAGGAGGAGGTTTAGCATCAGCAGTTTTAATAGGTACCCACTCTTTCAGTTGTCCATTGCCTTCATCAGACAACAAATCGTTCTAGCACACAAGGGCCTTTCCATCTTTTACCTCCATGACTTTGGCAGACAGCCATACTGAAATAAATTTGATATAACGTACACACAGATATGAGGTGCATGTAGATTTTGAAGGTGCAGTAAATCCAATACTCTGCAATATTGATGTTGCACTGTCCAGTGACCATCCAATCTGAAAAAAATTTGCACACTTACCTTGTCCTTGTGCAGACACTTCTGAAAAAATCTACATGATTTCCTTGTGTACTCACACGTCTACTTGCAGAAAAACTTCACTTTATCACCTTATAGGCTCTGATACAATGAAATAGATTAACCAAATAAGAGATACTTACAAGATGTGGCAGATTGGAGACATACCATCCAATATGCCTGACACACACAGGAAGACGCCCTAGTCGGCTGCCTCTCTCTACAATTATGTTGTCCTATTCTAAACCCTAAACTCTTATTTATAAACACCATCTAACTTGAATGGCTAATCTACCCTTATTACTAAAGAAGTATTACTGATAAACCATAAGAAATAAAATGAACCAAAGAAGTAAAACATGTCCACTTTAGGACCCGATTTCTGCCTCTAACAATCTTTACATGATCTAATGCCATTTTGTAGTATGCATAAGCCTTATATAATTCTTATGAGTGTGTTGGTCCCTCTTCCAACATCTTGAAATATTATGAAGTAGTTGTTAAAACTTGGGACTAATTTTAGTAAGATTTACACCCATGGTAAGATACTCAGAAATTTGTAATCTGATTTAATTTTTTCCAAACCCTTCATCTCTTTGTACGTAGTCTTTCAAAGATGATTGTTGAAGGGAGTATACCGAAGCATGTTTTACAAATATGGAAACATTCTGTTTTACTAGTCAAACGAGGTGAATATTGTTTAAATAGGAACGACCCACTCTATCCATTTTTCATGGTGTGTGACGTGTCCATCTTGGTTCTGTATCTGACTTGGATTTCTGAAGCTTTTGTTCTTGTTACTGGTTAGCTCTAAGTTCTGTCTTCATGGAAAAGGAACATACTGATTATTTTCAGCCTTTTCATTTTCCACAAGCGGGGAAGGTAAGAAAGTTGTCAGGCTAAGTTGAATTCCGATGAGGCCCAACTGTTATTTTACCATAATCTGTTCCATATAAGAAAACAACCAACTATACATAATCATAGAGTTACCCATCTTCACATGTACAATACTCTGTTGCACAAGGTCTATCAGATTCTCAATCTTGACCTAGAGCCAATTGATCCTCTCCATAGGAGACAATTTATTTCAATTGTCTGATGTTGAATATGATGCTTCTTGTGAGTATTATCTCGGGATTCATGTGGTTTCTCGTTTATACATTATGCAGATGATTTTCTATAATATTTTGAATCGGCAAATTCCCTGGCCACGAGTTCCTGAGGAGATGAGCTATGAGGCTTATGACTTGATTGACAAGTGAGTAATGCTAATTAGCGTCTTTGTTAGTTATGCTTATAGCTTCATCCGGCTGTAAGTTGGTGAGAATATACTTGCAGCGACATGTTTATGCCGTTTCTGTTATGGGCATTGAAGGTTGCGTGCTAAGTCATGTGCTGTGCTGTCACATGGTCTAACCATTTCTTGATGTTCTCTCACTATCCATGCTTGTGGAGTTTTAAAAACTACATAGTCTGCCTAACCTGAATTTCATCCATTTGGACTTCAAACCTTGACCCAAAACTTGTTTTTAGGTCACTAAGTGCATGGTATTCCACTTCTGTAGGTGCACAACTTTGATTGATCCATTGGTTGATGAAAGATCCAAAACACAACATGCATGCTGGACTATAAACTACTGTTTGAGCTTGCAGCAATAAACTACTTGGTCTTTTAGTATCTTGCTTCCTGAATTTGTTGTATATGCTGCTTCATTAATGTCCCCAAGTGAGTGAAATATCTTGTATCTGTACAAAAAATTCATTGCTGATAAGAATGAAATAAACTGCAAAAAAAGAGCACTGCATTATGTAATCCAATCTTGTTCTTAGTTACTGTCACATCTGTGATATTCTTCTCCTGGACAACATTCAAACCAGCACCAATTTTGTCCTTACAGAAAGAAGTGCTCCAACTGCATGCTAGAGATAATGCACAATATCCATGTGCCTTGCATTATCTTTTGGATCTCTTCTTGCTCTTTCTTAGTTATTCCTCCTTATGCTATGCAATTCTAGTGAAATTGTGTGGCACACTTCTCTTCAGGTTGTTGATCGAAAATCCAGTTCAAAGACTTGGAGCAACAGGAGCGGGAGAGGTAAGAAAGCAATTAATGGGATAGAATAACTTTCACCTAATTTTCTTTCTGGTTGAGAAGTAACTTTCCTCCGCGTATTTGGTTTGTACAGGTGAAGAGCCACCCTTTCTTTAGAGATATCAATTGGGAAACCTTAGCGAGGCAGAAGGTGCTGTCAACTGTAAATTTTCGTTTTTGAATAGCGTTTTCTCTTGCATGACCATGAGCGGTGTAGTGCTCAATTTGGTGCACAGGCAGCTTTCGTTCCAGCAGCTGAAGATGCATGTGACACAAGCTACTTTGCCAGTCGGTACAACTGGAATCTGGCAAGTGATTATGTCTATGAAGTAGCCAATGAGCATGATGATGCTTCTGATACCTGCAGCATGAGTTGCACCAGCAGCACACCAAGCAATCTCCAGGATGAGGAAGTAAGGAAAAATGATTCATAAACAACTCGTATTTTAGTTATCAATCTTAGGAAGTGATTTATTTCACAGTAATGGCTCAGCATGGGTGTTGGAGTTTCTCCAACAACTTTCAGAAAGAGAAAATGCTAAATAAAATCCTTCTATGTTTCAAGTCTGGCTTTACAAGATCGATGATGAGATTACCAAGGAAAGAGTTGTGACACCAATAAAACATAAAATTTAAGAGACGTTTAAGGTGGTTCAAACATATGGAGAGGTGGCTGCATGGAGTTGCAGTCAGAATGTCTGAGAAATCGATGTGAGAAATCAGATGATGAACAAAAGAGGGCCATATGATGAACAATTTAGAGAAGGGTGAAGGCGAGGGTGAGGAAGTTTTCTGAAGTGTTGGAGGGAGATAACAAAACATAATCTTGCTTTTGTTGGAGTTAAATGCAAATGTGACTAAGGACCAAGCTCACCAGTGATTAAGAATCCACATAGCCACCCCACGTATATGGGAAAAAGCCTGGTTTCATTTTGGTTTTGGTTATGTTAGAAGTCTGGCTTGTCTAATTGCATTCTACTGTCAGGGAGATGAATGCGGTGCTCTGGCTGATTTTGGTACTTCCCTCTCAGTGAACTATTCTTTCAGTAACTTCTCTTTCAAGGTATACAAAAAATGGCACTAGAATTTGCTTCCATGCAGTCTGACGTTACGGTTGAGATTCCAACATGATGAGTGACTGGTTTTGTGCAGAATCTGTCTCAGCTGGCATCCATCAATTACGATGTTTTAGTTAGAAGCACCAAAGATTCACCAAAAGCCTCCAAGACCTTGGTTCCTTAAGAGGATTGGATCTTGAACCTTCTTAATGGATCAGGTGAGTTGATCCTCTTTTTCATATAGATTCTGTATTGAGCTTATGAACTGCATGCCCGAGAACATTTTAGAGAAAGGCCTTTAAAGCAGTCTTGTAATGTATTTTTTAATATTTTTTCATTTGAAAACGTAATGATACATATCTGTGTCATATCGATAACAAAATGATACACCTTGCACATCGATACTTACAACATTGCCTAAAATGTAGGAAAAAGACAATAAAACACATTCTTGCTTTTTTGGAGTTAAAATTTTCTATAAAATCAAACTTAATGGTCACATAGAATCTGTGTAGGAACAGGTTTGGTCTTTGGTCTTAAATAATCATCGTGTTCTCACTTGCAGATCTCAATATCAGGGAGATGCACAAAACATCCTCCCTGGCCTCAAGGCACTGGATGATAAAACCTCTCCATGAGCAGACCTACGGTATCTGCACTCTCATTCCGTAATGAAATGTGCTTGTTGGATTACTAGTACTAATCTTAATCTTTGTATGAAATGGTCCTCTGTGTGTGTGTGCGGACTAGTACTTTCTTCATCCACTGCTGACACTAGTCTCCTGGTGGTGCAGCCTCAATTGAGATGATCATGACCCACATTCATCTTCAAGAAACCTTGAGGAATTGCTGATTTATTCAGCTTGAGAAAATTTGAGATTATAAAGGTCAGAAAATTTTGTATATGCTGTATAGTATGAAAATATACCATAAGCTCTCACCATATTCACTCAGGCAGTACTCATTGCCATCTTGCCGACTGTAAATAGCTTTCATAAGCCTTCTGCTCTCACAACTTATTTGTATGTTCACAGACCAGAGCAATAAGATTATGTATGTGATAACAGTGATATTCTTGGAACATACTTGATGCAACTTGCACAATAAAGTAAAAGTTCAACTTCAAGAAATTTGTCAGTGTGTAATTTCTAGTTTTAATGTTTTCCTGAAATGGACATTTGAATGCCTCACTACAAGCAATCTTTGTTTATCATTCAATCTTGGGCACCATTTAATTTCTCTTAAGCCGTCTTTTCTCTGTTACTAATGCTATCTGCGAAGTGGCAAACCATGGGATGAGTAGCATTTAGCAGGGTGAGAACCAGCAGGCTCTTGGTTCACAATCAATGCTGGTTAACCAACCCAGTTTCTTGTAGTTTGGTTTGGTTCAGCTCATCCCTGTCATGATCGGCTCTTTAAATGATATGCAGCAACCCGTGAAAAGGAATGCGGGCCGTTAACTCAAGGGCAGGGTGCTCTAGCACCATTGGTGGGGAGTTCAACTCCCAGGGGGTTTATGTGTGGTAGAGTTGGTTATCTTCTTGTAACTGAAAAAAAATAGTTCAGTTCGGCTGCTAAAAATGTGTGGTAGGGAGATTTTAAATTTTGCTATGGTATTTGATCTCTTTATAGTCAATACAATCTTCAAAAAACGAGATGAATATTTAATTACTTATAAGAGTGGCTTATCACAAACACAAATTGATTACTTTATTTGTAGAAAAAAAGATAGAGCGTGTTGTAAAGATTGTAAGGTAATCCCAAGAGAAAGCTTAACCACCCAACATCGACTTTTAGTTATGGATTTACAAATAAAAAAAATGGACAAAGAAGAAAAGAGTGCATCTAGCTATTCGGACTAAATGGTGGAACCTCAAAAGCAAGAAAGAAGATATATTTAAAAAGAAAGTCCTTCAAGGAGATGTTTGGAATTATATTGGCACACCCTGTGATATGTGGAACAATATGGTTATGCATATTAGGAAAGTGGCGAAAGATGTGTTAGGGGTATCTAAGGGAGGTGTACCGGCACAAAAAGAAGCTTGGTGGTGGAGTGAAGTAGTGCAAAATAAAATCACGGCAAAGAGGGCATGTTACAAATTACATTATGCCAAGAAAACTAGTGAAACTTTAGAAGCTTATAAGAAAGCAAAGAAGGAAGTGAAGTGAAGCAAAAGCTAATATTTGGGAGGACTTATATAAAAAACTCAACTCAAAAGAGGGTGAAAGAGATATTTTTAGGATAGCTAGGGCTAGAGATAAGAAAACTAAAGATCTTAATTATGTTAGATGCATAAAAGACGAGGATGAAAAATTTTTAGTGGCAAATGATGATATAAGAAATAGATGAAAAAACTATTTTTATAATCTTTTTAATAAAAATAAAGATGTTAGTATTAGTTTAGGAGATTTAGCTAAGTAAGAAAAGTATATAAACCACAATTTCTACCGACGTATTCAAAAAAATGAAGTCAAAGAGGCTCTTAAACATATGAAGGGTGGTAAATCGGTAGGACCAGATAATATTCCTATAGAAGTTTGGAAAATACTAGGAGAAATAGGAATCACTTGGCTCACAAGACTATTTAATGAAATATGGAAAAACCAAAAGATGCCCGAGGAATGGAGAGCAAGTACATTTATACCCATATATAAGAACAAGGGAGACATTCAAAATTGTGCGAATTATCGAGGTATCAAGTTAATGAGTCATACTATGAAATTATGAGAAAGAATTATCTAACGTATGTTAAGACAAGTATCAAGTACAATAGAGAACCAATTTGGATTCATGCCAGGCAGATCTACTATTGAAGCAATTCACCTTTTGAGACGTCTTATGGAACATTTTAGAGCAAAAAAGAAAGACCTTCACATGATATTTATTGATCTAGAAAAAGCTTATGATAGGGTACCGAGGGAGGTTCTTTGGAGAACTTTGGAAAAAAGAGGTATCCCATTGATATAAATTAACCTTATAAGAGACATGTATGATGGTGCAAAAACATGTGTGAGGACTCATGAAGGAACGACATACTTCTTTGAAGTTAATATTGGGTTACATCAAGGATCAACCTTAAGTCCATAATTATTTATAATGGTGATGGATGAGTTAACGAAACATATTCAAGATGAAGTACATTGGTGTATGTTATTTGCAGATGACATTGTGTTAGTGGAGGAGTCTAAGAAAAAAAGTTAATAGAAAATTGGAACTATGGAGAGAAACATTAGAAAGCAAAGGCCTCCGACTTGGTAGAACAAAGACAAAATATATGGAATGTAAGTTTGATCATTTGGTTACTTCAGAGGACATGGAAACTAAAATTGGCACACATTGCATTCCCCAAAAGGAAAGTTTTAAATACCTAGGGTTAATTTTTAAGAGTGATGGAAGAATTGATGGAGATGTTATGCATAGAATTAATGCTGGTTGGTTAAAATGGAGAGGAGCATCAGGTATTCTTTGTAATAAGAAGATACCATTAAAGTTAAAAGGTAAATATTATAGAGCAACAATTAGGCCTGCCATGTTTTATGGTTTTGAGTGTTGGGCAGTTAATCATCAACATGTACAAAAGATGTTGAGATGGATGAGTGGTCATACAAGAAAAGACCGTATACATAATGAGGTTATTAGAAACAAATTAGGAGTGACACCAATAGAGGATAAAATGAGAGAACATTGTTTAAGATGGTTTGGACATATAGAAAGAAGATCAAAAGAAGAACCTATAAGAAGGTTAGAAAAACTAATTTTGGAAAGTATTAAAAGAGGTAGAGGACGACCACAAAAGTGTTGAAAAGAAACAATAAAGAATGATCTAGCTTATTGGGAGTTAACTGCTAACATGGCACACGATAGGGATTTGTGAAAACAAAGAATCCATGTAGCCGACCCCGTCTAGTATGGGAAAAGGCTTAGTTGTTGTTGTTTACTCCTAGGGTCAGTGCGGAAGGACAAAGTTAAGTTGTAAGAAAACGAACACGAGAAAGTGTAAATCTCTAAAATTAGGAAATGAGAAAATAGCATATATCAGTTCATCCTAAACCGGCAATTTTGGACCAGAACAGCCAACCCGACTGTTTTAATCGGGGTAAGGCATAAAGGATTGTAGGTCTTATTCGAGTCAGGAAAAACTGACCTAATAAAAGTCAGGTTGGGTTTGGGTCACTCAACCTAGCCTAGAATGGACCTGAACCTGATTATATATGTGTTTGTGTGTTACACATATATACATAAACGTAGGTATGTAATGATATATATTGTATATAATATACATATTCTATTGTATAAGGTGTGAATACTATATATATTTATATATAGCTGCACTACCTCTCGTTAGTGCTTACACTTTTCCTCTTGCTAGAAGAATCTTTCTTTTCCTTGAATAAAAAGATTATAAAAGAGTATTATATATATATGTCATGTCCCGACGTTGGAATCACCCAACGGCTCGGAACTCGTGATCGGTGCTATGATGTTTACAACGTAGCAAACCTTTCACCAAGGATGCAGTGGTTCAACGAAAGCTTAAGACTCATGATTGAGAGGGTCGATTGGAGTAAGAAAATTTGAGAGTAAATAAGAAAGTAATGTGATTGTATTGATAGCAGAAAGGTGCGTGGCTTGCGACA
Source organism: Brasenia schreberi (assembly GCA_036023115.1). Lineage (NCBI taxonomy): Eukaryota > Viridiplantae > Streptophyta > Magnoliopsida > Nymphaeales > Cabombaceae > Brasenia > Brasenia schreberi. The sequence goes on along the minus strand of JAYKKT010000086.1, from coordinate 2,467,803 downwards.
CGCTTATAACTCAGATGCGAGACTCTTTATGAGTACAAAAGAAATGGGTGCTCCCTCGCTACAACAGGGGCCCAAGACTAAGTACTAGAAGTTGTTCCTATATAGGGGCCTTGTTAAACAATCATGATGCAAAAATTCACACATAGAGGGTCCCCGGGTCACATTCTCTCCCACCTAAGCGCTTGATGACTTCGATAAGCTTCGCAGTGATGTTCTTGCACTTCTTGGAACTGTTGGCACACTATCCACTTCTCGACTGACTGTAACTTCATCTTCTGCAACCCTTGTTATCCTCCAGGGCGTAGGTGCCTATAGTAGCTACGACCTGCATGTTTCATGTCTGCATGATAAGTCTTAGGTTTCCTCGTATGAAAGACAGTTTTCAATCTATCATCCTTTTGAACTATCATAGCGCGTTGCCTCACGACGAGACCAACTTTGAGTTCGTCCACTTCTTCATGCGCGTCGCTGCCTTCACATGGAGTAGCGTTAGTATATATATACGCACATGGAGTAGCGTTAGTATATATATACGCCCATGGAGTAGCCTAAAAAGTTACTTTTAGGTGGCATGAGTTTGTTTTAAAAATTTTAAGAATTTTTGAAAAAGAATGATTATTATACTCATACTTCAAACAATAATGATCGATTATGAGTGAGTAGCGTTAGTATATATATACGCCCATGTTGAGTCATGAAACAGATTGACGAACATAAAGTTTCTAAGGCTCTCGTCCCGGAGCCTAAGAAAATCTCTATCGAATTGAAAAGATGTTCACCATAATTGACAGTTCGATCGGTTTTTATTGATTAATTTTGAAAACTTTAAGTCTTTTTTTTTGTTTCAAATGGTTAAGAGTCAAACCGAAATTAAAATTGGCGATTCCAAGACCGTCCCATTCTAACTTCTTGTCCGACGACAAAACCGGAGAAAAAGGTTGTTTCCGCCGGTAGGAACAGTCGGAAATGATCGGTTTCAGACCTGTGAGACTACTCTGAGGGGCTGGATGCATCCCACTTGACCTTTTAAAATGGCGTCGCCAAACTAAAACAAATAAAAAACATAAAAATACTAAACATAAATGCAGATGATTGCCAGTTTGTCCCGTAATATAAGATAGATGATGTATGAAGATTTAGAAAGAAGATAATGATGTAAAAGACGAATAGGATATATGCTTTACATCACATCTGTACACTATATCAGATATGCTTATCTGTACAGTATGTCACATTTCCATTATTAGACTTCCCTCTCCTTTGAAACTCGACCTTTGTTGTTTTATTATGAATTGGAACTTGCAACGGCATGACGCTTAGTGTCGGTAATGTGGGTGCTCTCTCTCTCTCTCTCTATATATATAGAGAGAGAACTTGGTATATGCTGACATACTTAATTGTTATCATATCTACCCAATTTTCAACTATTCATGATTAATCTTTAAAATTCTCACGTTAATAAATAAAATAGACCTTCAAAAAGTAAATATATACTTTATTTTTTTAATTTAAATTTAAATAATCTATAATAAAAAAATTTCTAACTTTGTTCATGTAAAGGATCACCCTTGCATGGCCGGTTCCAAGTCCGAATAAAAGAGGAGGATTGCATTACGCTTCCTACAACCAGCGTAAAACTTTGTTGGATTTTTATACCATGGATTATACAAATTATTTAGCCGACCCCATCTAGTATGGAAAAGGCTTAGTTATTGTTGTTGTTGTATAATTGAATTCTTTCTATATATATATAAAGCTTGTTATATGTTATCAATATACAAACATATCTAAACAATTATACATTTGTACTTTCTGCAAGTGTAATTAATTCATAAAGCAAGTTTTTACTTTTTAAATTCAAATAGTTGACTTTTAAAAGCTTTAAAAAAATTATACATTTATACTTTCTCCAAGTGTAATTAATTCATAAAGCAAGTTTTTACTTTTTAAATTCAAATATTCGTCTGAGAAGGCAATATTCTTAAAATTGGTCTAAACGATAAGGGAATAAATCTTAGAAACTGAATTGATTAAAAATATTGTCAAAGTAAGTGAATTTTTTCCTTAAATTAAAGTTTTTAGTTATTTTTTATCCAAAGCAAGTGGGTGTAGGCATATAATTTATTTTTTAATTATACAAGATAAGGAACCAGGTCAAGCTGATGTTCCTTTCAAGATCTCTCCATCCCCAACTTTGCTAATTTGACCTAATAAAAGAATTACTCTTAGCACCTGGTTTCGTGACTCTTAGAATGGAGGTAGTGAGTTCGATTCCCCCGGGAGCATGTGTTAGGCTTCAGCCTCCCGGTGAAGAGAAGTGGGTTGGTTAACCAATGATAACACTTCAATTAATTGAACTCTAAAAAGAAATTTACACAACGCATGCTTTTAGGTTTCAATAGTACATTCCCACAATATGGAGAAAAAAAAACAAGAAGTTAACTTCAAAAAATCGGTTTACCACATACCCGAACTGGTCATATAATCATTGAACTCCTACTTTCCATAATTCTACATGCGAAACCCAATCGCATCTTCTTAAATATATGCCTACGTTGTAAGGAACAAAAATGGAGAATAATAAGCGTTTTGTCTCCAATAATTAAGAAAGATGGATACATAATATATATATATGTGTGTGTGTGTGTGTATAAATATATATATTCGTCTATATAAAAAATTGAGTTATATTTACTGCATTTGGTAGTCGATTCATATTTATACTATAGAATGATGTGCCTCTATGCAATAAATGTAATGAGGCTTATCACTTTACAAATATGATACTCATTGAGTATAACCTAGTTTATATATATATATATATATATATAGAGAGAGAGAGAGAGAGATAGAGAGAGAGAATATATATATATATATATATATAGAGAGAGAGAGAGAGAGAGAGAGAGAGAGAGTGAAAGAGACGTATATACTAGCATACTTAGGTGCTAGCAAATCAAAACCTTTGATGATCTAATTGATATTTTAATCTAAAAAGTAAAATGTTACTGTTGCAAAAAGTATACATATGTACAACTTTCATCCATTCATAATCAAAGCTTTTTATACTTTTCAAAGCCCGACAAAAATTTTAAATTATACTTCAGTCAAAAGTAAAAGTAATGGTGGGTATAAATAAACATGTCAAAGGTGAGCAAGGATCGACTCTTCTTATAAATAGAGAGAGTTCATGCGCACATCAATTCATGCTTAAATGTACTCAAAATCTCAACCATTCTATCGACAAGATCGGTAATTAAAATTCAAGTTTCAAAAACAAAAAGTATCTTGAAAGTGCAACAAATACATCCAATACTTTTTATTTTTTTATTTAAAGATCTCAACCATTGATCTTTAAGATCAAATGGTTGAAGTCTTCAAAAAGAGTAGAGCATGAAATGATATGCCGATGGACTAATCTCTCTTTCTCTCTCTCTCTCTCTCTCTCTCTATATATATATATATATATATATATATATATATATATATATATAATATGCAATTTTTTGCATCATAAATGTCTACTTAGGGCACAAGCAGATCTATATTGATGTTGGGCTACAGCCCCATGAAAGTTTCCAAATCAACAAAATCGGTTAGCCCAAGGGTAAATATGTGTCTTAATTGAGCTTGTTTGTTCCTCATCCACACTCATATTCATCAGCACTATTCTCACTTTGCAACTGAACCCCTTCCTTTACCATTGTGCCTTGTGTGCACCACTTAATAAAACTATTGGTGTGCAATGAGGCTGTCGCTCTTTGTGCTGTATTTTCCCTTTTTCGCTCTCTAGTGCATGCATGCACAATCACACAGTCAAGATGATGAAAGTTACACGTTTTGTATTGCTTCAAGAAGAAGCCCAACGGGCCCTTTTATGTTATCAAGCAACACCACAATTTTCTTTTGAGTGTCTATATTTTCCACAATGAGAACATATTACTTTTATCCTTCTCATCAAAATAGAAGCTTCCTCGTTCACGTCCTCTATTATGTTGTCTACCTCTTCCGTGATATTGTGAAGTTTTGCCTCTACTTTGTAGTGCATGTTGTTTGATAGTATTAATATTCTTCTTCTCTAAATTCCTAGATCTTCACGAATCAGTAAGGAGTAGACTGTGCTAAGTGAAGGAAGTTCTTCCCTGCCTAGAATGTTGATATTTATAAACTCAAATTCAAGATTTACACCCCATAACAAGTCAAACACTTTCTTCTTCTCATTTTCCAAATGATATTGGTATAAAAGAGGAGTTCATCCCATAATCCCCGAAGACCTGCATAGTACTCACTAATAGAGCGATTCCCTTGCTTGCATTTCCTGATTTTTTCTAAGGTTTCATATTCCTTTGCTACATTCTTTTGCTTGGAATAAGCTTCAGAAAATGCACTCGAAATTTCATGTGTCGAGTCAAGAAACATAAACGTTTTTGCTATTGTTGGAATCATAGATTGGAGTAACCAAGATGAAATCAATGCATCTTCTCTACGCCAACTAATATAGTGTGAGTCATGTGGGGCTTGACATGGAATTGTCCCATGAGATGAGCCCATCTCCTCCTTGCTATTACTGCCAACTCTACTGAACTTGACCACTTCAAATAATTTCTGCCATCTAATTTGGTAGATGTGATCTGAAAATTTTCTATTTTGGCGTTTGTGGAATGTTCTGAGATTTCGTAAGATGTTTCAATCCATTTTCCTTTATTTGCCATTTGTATATAGACCTGTCCTCTTCCTCTTTCTTTCGTGATTGGGTGATTTTAGGGAGGAACGAATGAGGTACGTTGGATCGTCGCAGAAAATAGTGAAGAAAAAACTTCACTCTATGGTGGTAAAAAAATTAAGATGCACTTCGGATTACAACTGAAGTTGATTTTGATGTTGATCATACTGTGGCTGAATCACTACTTAAGCAAAGGTCACCAAAGCATTAACGCTAAAATTCACAAGCACCGCTATGCTTAATCCACGTATTCGAAGGCACAAAGGAAATATCTCTTAAATCGGCAACCAACCAATTGGTCCAAATGATAACTAATAACAACAAACATACAACAACAATGCAATCTAAGCAACAATCGGTATGTCCTTGAGGAGGAGGTTTAGCATCAGCAGTTTTAATAGGTACCCACTCTTTCAGTTGTCCATTGCCTTCATCAGACAACAAATCGTTCTAGCACACAAGGGCCTTTCCATCTTTTACCTCCATGACTTTGGCAGACAGCCATACTGAAATAAATTTGATATAACGTACACACAGATATGAGGTGCATGTAGATTTTGAAGGTGCAGTAAATCCAATACTCTGCAATATTGATGTTGCACTGTCCAGTGACCATCCAATCTGAAAAAAATTTGCACACTTACCTTGTCCTTGTGCAGACACTTCTGAAAAAATCTACATGATTTCCTTGTGTACTCACACGTCTACTTGCAGAAAAACTTCACTTTATCACCTTATAGGCTCTGATACAATGAAATAGATTAACCAAATAAGAGATACTTACAAGATGTGGCAGATTGGAGACATACCATCCAATATGCCTGACACACACAGGAAGACGCCCTAGTCGGCTGCCTCTCTCTACAATTATGTTGTCCTATTCTAAACCCTAAACTCTTATTTATAAACACCATCTAACTTGAATGGCTAATCTACCCTTATTACTAAAGAAGTATTACTGATAAACCATAAGAAATAAAATGAACCAAAGAAGTAAAACATGTCCACTTTAGGACCCGATTTCTGCCTCTAACAATCTTTACATGATCTAATGCCATTTTGTAGTATGCATAAGCCTTATATAATTCTTATGAGTGTGTTGGTCCCTCTTCCAACATCTTGAAATATTATGAAGTAGTTGTTAAAACTTGGGACTAATTTTAGTAAGATTTACACCCATGGTAAGATACTCAGAAATTTGTAATCTGATTTAATTTTTTCCAAACCCTTCATCTCTTTGTACGTAGTCTTTCAAAGATGATTGTTGAAGGGAGTATACCGAAGCATGTTTTACAAATATGGAAACATTCTGTTTTACTAGTCAAACGAGGTGAATATTGTTTAAATAGGAACGACCCACTCTATCCATTTTTCATGGTGTGTGACGTGTCCATCTTGGTTCTGTATCTGACTTGGATTTCTGAAGCTTTTGTTCTTGTTACTGGTTAGCTCTAAGTTCTGTCTTCATGGAAAAGGAACATACTGATTATTTTCAGCCTTTTCATTTTCCACAAGCGGGGAAGGTAAGAAAGTTGTCAGGCTAAGTTGAATTCCGATGAGGCCCAACTGTTATTTTACCATAATCTGTTCCATATAAGAAAACAACCAACTATACATAATCATAGAGTTACCCATCTTCACATGTACAATACTCTGTTGCACAAGGTCTATCAGATTCTCAATCTTGACCTAGAGCCAATTGATCCTCTCCATAGGAGACAATTTATTTCAATTGTCTGATGTTGAATATGATGCTTCTTGTGAGTATTATCTCGGGATTCATGTGGTTTCTCGTTTATACATTATGCAGATGATTTTCTATAATATTTTGAATCGGCAAATTCCCTGGCCACGAGTTCCTGAGGAGATGAGCTATGAGGCTTATGACTTGATTGACAAGTGAGTAATGCTAATTAGCGTCTTTGTTAGTTATGCTTATAGCTTCATCCGGCTGTAAGTTGGTGAGAATATACTTGCAGCGACATGTTTATGCCGTTTCTGTTATGGGCATTGAAGGTTGCGTGCTAAGTCATGTGCTGTGCTGTCACATGGTCTAACCATTTCTTGATGTTCTCTCACTATCCATGCTTGTGGAGTTTTAAAAACTACATAGTCTGCCTAACCTGAATTTCATCCATTTGGACTTCAAACCTTGACCCAAAACTTGTTTTTAGGTCACTAAGTGCATGGTATTCCACTTCTGTAGGTGCACAACTTTGATTGATCCATTGGTTGATGAAAGATCCAAAACACAACATGCATGCTGGACTATAAACTACTGTTTGAGCTTGCAGCAATAAACTACTTGGTCTTTTAGTATCTTGCTTCCTGAATTTGTTGTATATGCTGCTTCATTAATGTCCCCAAGTGAGTGAAATATCTTGTATCTGTACAAAAAATTCATTGCTGATAAGAATGAAATAAACTGCAAAAAAAGAGCACTGCATTATGTAATCCAATCTTGTTCTTAGTTACTGTCACATCTGTGATATTCTTCTCCTGGACAACATTCAAACCAGCACCAATTTTGTCCTTACAGAAAGAAGTGCTCCAACTGCATGCTAGAGATAATGCACAATATCCATGTGCCTTGCATTATCTTTTGGATCTCTTCTTGCTCTTTCTTAGTTATTCCTCCTTATGCTATGCAATTCTAGTGAAATTGTGTGGCACACTTCTCTTCAGGTTGTTGATCGAAAATCCAGTTCAAAGACTTGGAGCAACAGGAGCGGGAGAGGTAAGAAAGCAATTAATGGGATAGAATAACTTTCACCTAATTTTCTTTCTGGTTGAGAAGTAACTTTCCTCCGCGTATTTGGTTTGTACAGGTGAAGAGCCACCCTTTCTTTAGAGATATCAATTGGGAAACCTTAGCGAGGCAGAAGGTGCTGTCAACTGTAAATTTTCGTTTTTGAATAGCGTTTTCTCTTGCATGACCATGAGCGGTGTAGTGCTCAATTTGGTGCACAGGCAGCTTTCGTTCCAGCAGCTGAAGATGCATGTGACACAAGCTACTTTGCCAGTCGGTACAACTGGAATCTGGCAAGTGATTATGTCTATGAAGTAGCCAATGAGCATGATGATGCTTCTGATACCTGCAGCATGAGTTGCACCAGCAGCACACCAAGCAATCTCCAGGATGAGGAAGTAAGGAAAAATGATTCATAAACAACTCGTATTTTAGTTATCAATCTTAGGAAGTGATTTATTTCACAGTAATGGCTCAGCATGGGTGTTGGAGTTTCTCCAACAACTTTCAGAAAGAGAAAATGCTAAATAAAATCCTTCTATGTTTCAAGTCTGGCTTTACAAGATCGATGATGAGATTACCAAGGAAAGAGTTGTGACACCAATAAAACATAAAATTTAAGAGACGTTTAAGGTGGTTCAAACATATGGAGAGGTGGCTGCATGGAGTTGCAGTCAGAATGTCTGAGAAATCGATGTGAGAAATCAGATGATGAACAAAAGAGGGCCATATGATGAACAATTTAGAGAAGGGTGAAGGCGAGGGTGAGGAAGTTTTCTGAAGTGTTGGAGGGAGATAACAAAACATAATCTTGCTTTTGTTGGAGTTAAATGCAAATGTGACTAAGGACCAAGCTCACCAGTGATTAAGAATCCACATAGCCACCCCACGTATATGGGAAAAAGCCTGGTTTCATTTTGGTTTTGGTTATGTTAGAAGTCTGGCTTGTCTAATTGCATTCTACTGTCAGGGAGATGAATGCGGTGCTCTGGCTGATTTTGGTACTTCCCTCTCAGTGAACTATTCTTTCAGTAACTTCTCTTTCAAGGTATACAAAAAATGGCACTAGAATTTGCTTCCATGCAGTCTGACGTTACGGTTGAGATTCCAACATGATGAGTGACTGGTTTTGTGCAGAATCTGTCTCAGCTGGCATCCATCAATTACGATGTTTTAGTTAGAAGCACCAAAGATTCACCAAAAGCCTCCAAGACCTTGGTTCCTTAAGAGGATTGGATCTTGAACCTTCTTAATGGATCAGGTGAGTTGATCCTCTTTTTCATATAGATTCTGTATTGAGCTTATGAACTGCATGCCCGAGAACATTTTAGAGAAAGGCCTTTAAAGCAGTCTTGTAATGTATTTTTTAATATTTTTTCATTTGAAAACGTAATGATACATATCTGTGTCATATCGATAACAAAATGATACACCTTGCACATCGATACTTACAACATTGCCTAAAATGTAGGAAAAAGACAATAAAACACATTCTTGCTTTTTTGGAGTTAAAATTTTCTATAAAATCAAACTTAATGGTCACATAGAATCTGTGTAGGAACAGGTTTGGTCTTTGGTCTTAAATAATCATCGTGTTCTCACTTGCAGATCTCAATATCAGGGAGATGCACAAAACATCCTCCCTGGCCTCAAGGCACTGGATGATAAAACCTCTCCATGAGCAGACCTACGGTATCTGCACTCTCATTCCGTAATGAAATGTGCTTGTTGGATTACTAGTACTAATCTTAATCTTTGTATGAAATGGTCCTCTGTGTGTGTGTGCGGACTAGTACTTTCTTCATCCACTGCTGACACTAGTCTCCTGGTGGTGCAGCCTCAATTGAGATGATCATGACCCACATTCATCTTCAAGAAACCTTGAGGAATTGCTGATTTATTCAGCTTGAGAAAATTTGAGATTATAAAGGTCAGAAAATTTTGTATATGCTGTATAGTATGAAAATATACCATAAGCTCTCACCATATTCACTCAGGCAGTACTCATTGCCATCTTGCCGACTGTAAATAGCTTTCATAAGCCTTCTGCTCTCACAACTTATTTGTATGTTCACAGACCAGAGCAATAAGATTATGTATGTGATAACAGTGATATTCTTGGAACATACTTGATGCAACTTGCACAATAAAGTAAAAGTTCAACTTCAAGAAATTTGTCAGTGTGTAATTTCTAGTTTTAATGTTTTCCTGAAATGGACATTTGAATGCCTCACTACAAGCAATCTTTGTTTATCATTCAATCTTGGGCACCATTTAATTTCTCTTAAGCCGTCTTTTCTCTGTTACTAATGCTATCTGCGAAGTGGCAAACCATGGGATGAGTAGCATTTAGCAGGGTGAGAACCAGCAGGCTCTTGGTTCACAATCAATGCTGGTTAACCAACCCAGTTTCTTGTAGTTTGGTTTGGTTCAGCTCATCCCTGTCATGATCGGCTCTTTAAATGATATGCAGCAACCCGTGAAAAGGAATGCGGGCCGTTAACTCAAGGGCAGGGTGCTCTAGCACCATTGGTGGGGAGTTCAACTCCCAGGGGGTTTATGTGTGGTAGAGTTGGTTATCTTCTTGTAACTGAAAAAAAATAGTTCAGTTCGGCTGCTAAAAATGTGTGGTAGGGAGATTTTAAATTTTGCTATGGTATTTGATCTCTTTATAGTCAATACAATCTTCAAAAAACGAGATGAATATTTAATTACTTATAAGAGTGGCTTATCACAAACACAAATTGATTACTTTATTTGTAGAAAAAAAGATAGAGCGTGTTGTAAAGATTGTAAGGTAATCCCAAGAGAAAGCTTAACCACCCAACATCGACTTTTAGTTATGGATTTACAAATAAAAAAAATGGACAAAGAAGAAAAGAGTGCATCTAGCTATTCGGACTAAATGGTGGAACCTCAAAAGCAAGAAAGAAGATATATTTAAAAAGAAAGTCCTTCAAGGAGATGTTTGGAATTATATTGGCACACCCTGTGATATGTGGAACAATATGGTTATGCATATTAGGAAAGTGGCGAAAGATGTGTTAGGGGTATCTAAGGGAGGTGTACCGGCACAAAAAGAAGCTTGGTGGTGGAGTGAAGTAGTGCAAAATAAAATCACGGCAAAGAGGGCATGTTACAAATTACATTATGCCAAGAAAACTAGTGAAACTTTAGAAGCTTATAAGAAAGCAAAGAAGGAAGTGAAGTGAAGCAAAAGCTAATATTTGGGAGGACTTATATAAAAAACTCAACTCAAAAGAGGGTGAAAGAGATATTTTTAGGATAGCTAGGGCTAGAGATAAGAAAACTAAAGATCTTAATTATGTTAGATGCATAAAAGACGAGGATGAAAAATTTTTAGTGGCAAATGATGATATAAGAAATAGATGAAAAAACTATTTTTATAATCTTTTTAATAAAAATAAAGATGTTAGTATTAGTTTAGGAGATTTAGCTAAGTAAGAAAAGTATATAAACCACAATTTCTACCGACGTATTCAAAAAAATGAAGTCAAAGAGGCTCTTAAACATATGAAGGGTGGTAAATCGGTAGGACCAGATAATATTCCTATAGAAGTTTGGAAAATACTAGGAGAAATAGGAATCACTTGGCTCACAAGACTATTTAATGAAATATGGAAAAACCAAAAGATGCCCGAGGAATGGAGAGCAAGTACATTTATACCCATATATAAGAACAAGGGAGACATTCAAAATTGTGCGAATTATCGAGGTATCAAGTTAATGAGTCATACTATGAAATTATGAGAAAGAATTATCTAACGTATGTTAAGACAAGTATCAAGTACAATAGAGAACCAATTTGGATTCATGCCAGGCAGATCTACTATTGAAGCAATTCACCTTTTGAGACGTCTTATGGAACATTTTAGAGCAAAAAAGAAAGACCTTCACATGATATTTATTGATCTAGAAAAAGCTTATGATAGGGTACCGAGGGAGGTTCTTTGGAGAACTTTGGAAAAAGAGGTATCCCATTGATATAAATTAACCTTATAAGAGACATGTATGATGGTGCAAAAACATGTGTGAGGACTCATGAAGGAACGACATACTTCTTTGAAGTTAATATTGGGTTACATCAAGGATCAACCTTAAGTCCATAATTATTTATAATGGTGATGGATGAGTTAACGAAACATATTCAAGATGAAGTACATTGGTGTATGTTATTTGCAGATGACATTGTGTTAGTGGAGGAGTCTAAGAAAAAAAGTTAATAGAAAATTGGAACTATGGAGAGAAACATTAGAAAGCAAAGGCCTCCGACTTGGTAGAACAAAGACAAAATATATGGAATGTAAGTTTGATCATTTGGTTACTTCAGAGGACATGGAAACTAAAATTGGCACACATTGCATTCCCCAAAAGGAAAGTTTTAAATACCTAGGGTTAATTTTTAAGAGTGATGGAAGAATTGATGGAGATGTTATGCATAGAATTAATGCTGGTTGGTTAAAATGGAGAGGAGCATCAGGTATTCTTTGTAATAAGAAGATACCATTAAAGTTAAAAGGTAAATATTATAGAGCAACAATTAGGCCTGCCATGTTTTATGGTTTTGAGTGTTGGGCAGTTAATCATCAACATGTACAAAAGATGTTGAGATGGATGAGTGGTCATACAAGAAAAGACCGTATACATAATGAGGTTATTAGAAACAAATTAGGAGTGACACCAATAGAGGATAAAATGAGAGAACATTGTTTAAGATGGTTTGGACATATAGAAAGAAGATCAAAAGAAGAACCTATAAGAAGGTTAGAAAAACTAATTTTGGAAAGTATTAAAAGAGGTAGAGGACGACCACAAAAGTGTTGAAAAGAAACAATAAAGAATGATCTAGCTTATTGGGAGTTAACTGCTAACATGGCACACGATAGGGATTTGTGAAAACAAAGAATCCATGTAGCCGACCCCGTCTAGTATGGGAAAAGGCTTAGTTGTTGTTGTTTACTCCTAGGGTCAGTGCGGAAGGACAAAGTTAAGTTGTAAGAAAACGAACACGAGAAAGTGTAAATCTCTAAAATTAGGAAATGAGAAAATAGCATATATCAGTTCATCCTAAACCGGCAATTTTGGACCAGAACAGCCAACCCGACTGTTTTAATCGGGGTAAGGCATAAAGGATTGTAGGTCTTATTCGAGTCAGGAAAAACTGACCTAATAAAAGTCAGGTTGGGTTTGGGTCACTCAACCTAGCCTAGAATGGACCTGAACCTGATTATATATGTGTTTGTGTGTTACACATATATACATAAACGTAGGTATGTAATGATATATATTGTATATAATATACATATTCTATTGTATAAGGTGTGAATACTATATATATTTATATATAGCTGCACTACCTCTCGTTAGTGCTTACACTTTTCCTCTTGCTAGAAGAATCTTTCTTTTCCTTGAATAAAAAGATTATAAAAGAGTATTATATATATATGTCATGTCCCGACGTTGGAATCACCCAACGGCTCGGAACTCGTGATCGGTGCTATGATGTTTACAACGTAGCAAACCTTTCACCAAGGATGCAGTGGTTCAACGAAAGCTTAAGACTCATGATTGAGAGGGTCGATTGGAGTAAGAAAATTTGAGAGTAAATAAGAAAGTAATGTGATTGTATTGATAGCAGAAAGGTGCGTGGCTTGCGACACGCTTATAACTCAGATGCGAGACTCTTTATGAGTACAAAAGAAATGGGTGCTCCCTCGCTACAACAGGGGCCCAAGACTAAGTACTAGAAGTTGTTCCTATATAGGGGCCTTGTTAAACAATCATGATGCAAAAATTCACACATAGAGGGTCCCCGGGTCACATTCTCTCCCACCTAAGCGCTTGATGACTTCGATAAGCTTCGCAGTGATGTTCTTGCACTTCTTGGAACTGTTGGCACACTATCCACTTCTCGACTGACTGTAACTTCATCTTCTGCAACCCTTGTTATCCTCCAGGGCGTAGGTGCCTATAGTAGCTACGACCTGCATGTTTCATGTCTGCATGATAAGTCTTAGGTTTCCTCGTATGAAAGACAGTTTTCAATCTATCATCCTTTTGAACTATCATAGCGCGTTGCCTCACGACGAGACCAACTTTGAGTTCGTCCACTTCTTCATGCGCGTCGCTGCCTTCACATGGAGTAGTTGGGCAAAATCACACCGCTCTTGTTGATCACCGCAGAAGTTGTGTACGGTTGACAACATCTTTGAGTATTGTACAACCATCCTTTGTTGTGCCTCCAACTGTTCTTTGGGTCCTTCGCTCTTACGCAACTTACCTTGCATCCCCATCTAGTCTTGCTAGCAACAGATTTGCGTAGTCATCTCTTAGAACCGACACTTGTACTTAGCTTACGATCACGTTGCCTGCCAAACTTCTCGTGCTGACTGCCTACCTCTTTCTCGTGAGGTAGGTTCTTTGGATGTGTGGTGGGCAAAATGTCTCTTCACTAATTCAGTCTTACGGCATCAGTCTTCGAGGACACCCTACCGCGAGACAACTTCTCTTCAATACCCTGCTTTGCCACTCCCAATATGACATCCCTCTACTTCTAACATTTTTCTAGTCGAAGCGCTGATACTTTTTGAAACATGACTATCATATGAAGCCATCACGTGAACAACACACAGTTGACCACAATCCATGAAGACTACTATATTCGAAGTTGGTCGTATCTCTACATGGCTTGTCGTCAAGAACTCCATGCCTAGTATCACCCGATACTAATCCAACGGTGCCACAATAAAGTTGGTTACCTCGCACCAACTCCTCACTCGAGTCACAACAACAACTGCCTCCCCATGATGGGTTTGGATTATGAAGTCACAACTTTCATGTTGCTATTGCTTCCCACTACCCTTAGTCTCAAACATTTAACTTCTTGTAGGTAACATAAAGTTGTGAGTTGTACCTATGTCAACCATTCTCACGGTGTTGTTGTCATTGACAGTAACTGAAATGTACATGAGAGTCTTGTTCATAGGCTTGCGTGACGTTGATCCCACATCTATGGTGTTTAACTGTCTCATTACGCCAATCCTCATTGTTTCTTCCCTTGGATCATTATTTGCATTATCCGTCCCTTGCACGACATTAGCGATGTGCGCAAAGTCCTCCTTCTTGTGTTCGCACTCATTTGAGAAATGTTGGCCACTACAATACCAACATTCTCGCGTGAAGGATCCCTTGGCCTTACCCTTTTTTGCATGGTCATTGTTATTCCCTCAGTTTCTTGATGAGCAAGACTCGATTGGGATATCTTTCGAAGTATCCTATAGGTTTTTATTCTTCCTACCATTCTGTCTTTCAGTGTCATGTCTCTCTTTTTCTTTCTTTAGACTAGGTGGTCGATGATTGTAAGTAGATATTTCATTGTCAAAATCGCTTTAGAAAGAGTCTGCGGGTTGATCCTGTTCAGCTCTTACTTTCTCTAGGTTGTAACCCATTAAGAAACTTGAATAAACGATCTTTCAGGCTCATCGTTCGGATGCTAACATAAGGGTTTGATATTCCTTGATGTAATCTTCCAGCGATCCGTTATGCCTTAAGTCATCAAGCTTCTTTTTCACAGCTACCTCAATGTTGCATGAGATAAAATGTTCTCGTAGAACATTCTTGAACAGATCCCAAGTGTGGATGTGAGATAATTTGGTCTCAGCATCCTTTTACACGCGATGCCACCACAACATTACATCGTCTTTCAGAAGCATAATCACCACTGTTAGTTTATCATTTTCGTCCTCAAGCTAACCAATCTTGAGGTACATGTCCATCTCGTAAAGGAAGTTCTCCAATACCTCTAAATCATAGCCCCTAACAAAGACCTTGGACTCTCTAAATTTGATGTGATGTGATCGGTCTACTCTCCACCATATCCATGTCCGTTTGCCAACCTATGCTCGACACCATCCAATCGAGCTAGCATCTTCAGTTGAGATTGTTTTGAAGCCTATCTATCCGAAAGTTATGCAGCAATACTTTTCTTGAGTCTTTGCAGTTGGGTCTTAACATCCATCTCAACGTCTTGGATACGTTACTCCAAGCGTTCCACACAATTACTCGTAATATCGTAGGTATACTCCTAAGCATCTATGCGTCGTTCCACATCTTTTACTACGATGCTCATCTCACCTATCAACCGGTCGAAGCCTTCTACAGCAACATCCAAGTGACTTAAATTTTTTTTGAGTCTTATAAGTCATGCATCAACATCAGGCCGAATACTGGAAGTTATGACCACTGGTACAACCTTCAACTTCTCTTTTGTTTGACGAATGGGGTTGCCAGCCATCTTAGTGTCAGTTGTCATTGTGTCAACATGAGCAATTATTGACAGTAATGAGTTACCTTTAAGCTATCAATACGAAGGGGTGTATATTACACCCACTCGCCGATACTCTGAATTGAATAAGCTCTGATACTAAAGTTGTCATGTCTTGACGTTATAATAACCAACGACTCAAAACTCATGATCAATGCTAGAATGTGCACAACCTAGCAAATCTTTTACCAATGATAAAGTGGTTCAACGAAAGCTTAAGACTGATGATTGAAAGGATTAATTAGAGTAAATAAGAAAATAATGTAATTGTATTGATAACAGAAAGGTGTGTAACCCGTAACACGCTTATAACTCAAATGCAGGACTCTTTATGAGTACAAAAGAAATGAGTGCTCCCTCAGGAGCCCAAGACTAAGTAATAGAAGTTGCCAGGTGGTTCCTTTGTAGGGCCTAGTTAAATAACAATGATACAAAAAGTAACACGTAGAGGGTCCTTGAGTCATATATATATATATATATATATATATATATATATTGGGTTGTCCTCAACCTGACCCATGTTATGTCCAGGATCAAAAAATATGACCCAAACAAAAACCGGGTGGTATTTAGGTCATATTTTTAGGACTGTTTAAAATATAACCCAAACAAAAATTTTAAAATTTGACACACACGTATCTTCTTACTGTTTGCTCTTACCCATGTCATTTTAAAATTGGAAATTTAAGGAATTCTTCGGCTAAATTTGGTCCAGCCCGGTTCGTGATAGGAAAAGCATATGCTCGTGCCATACTCAAACCGAGGTTGTTCCTCGGTCGGGTCATATTTTTCGTTTTGGGTCGGGGCCCTTGCTTGCAGCCCTCCTTGTCGTTTAATGTAGCTAGAAACTTGGTTTCTCCTGCGAGAATATAATTCGCCATCTTTGTCTTAATGATAGCCGTTCATCTTTCATATCATGCACTTGGGTTTCTCTCTCTCTCTCTCACACACACACACACACACACATTTATTGTGAGTTTCTTCATATTTTATTGAGGAATTTTGTTATAGGGAATTCGCCTCTCACCCTGCATTCATTTCTTGAGAATTTTTGGATGTTAAATTTTTAGTCATATTTGTATTAATTATACCAAACCAAGTCTATGAACTGCTAATTCTTGAGCACCATAGCCCAACCGCCTGCAGAACTGGAGGTAACCGGAACTGGAGACCTTCAATTACGTCACGGTTCATGGTCTCCAGAAACTGATCCAAAGTGGGCAACAACGGTTCCAAACTGCTTAGAACATGCCGTTAACCTCCGATATGTTTTAAACAATTTTTACAAAACCTCTTATCAACCCATCGGCATCTAAAGCTGGTTACACTTGAATTTAAAAAAAAAACTTTTTTGAAACACGCTCCAGCTGACAACTGATCAGTGAAAAACACGTTAAAAATAGGCAGACGTCATATTCACCCAAGGTCATTCAAGCTATCAGCCTGATTGACAATCAGTCTAGAATGATCGACTGTCAACAACCGGTTAATTTAGAAAGATAAATTTTGAAAATTTTTAAATATAGAATCGATGTTTTCAGAACAATTCCGAAACCGGAACCGGCCTCAGAGAGGTTTTTTTCTAGGTTTCAGACAAACCGGAACTGTACCCCATGACTCAAGAAAGTAAGGGGCCGAACATGTGTAGGGGTACATACATGAATTCGATCGAAGTCACTAGCAGACATGTCAACATGGTTTTGTTCCTCAAAAAGTAAAGGGCCAGGCATGAGATTTTCGGCCCATATTGGAAGCAGGGCCACAAGCCCATTAGATATTGAATTCAGTCTTAAGACTCGATCCAAACTTGTTTGAAATTCAAATTCAGCTTTAGTATTTAAAGTTTCAACAAGACATATATACATGTAATAAAAGAAATATATATACATATACATATAAGTATATAATGTAATAAAAAAATATATGTATACATTTAATGAAAAACTTAATATATAGTATATATATAATTGAAAATTTATATATACATACATGTACTAAGAAACTATACATATAACAAAGAAAACTTTACATACATACATACACACACACACATATATATATAAATGCAATTGAAAAAACTATACATATATATAGTAATATATATACATGTAATAAAAAACTATATATAAAATATTTTTTTATATGTGGGTCGGCCTGGCCCAACCTGGAGCCCATGCATGGGCCAAGCCAGGCCAGAATTTTAGTGGCTCATATAAAATGTGGGCCTCACTGGCCCGGCACACATTTTTGCCTACCAACATCTCTAGTCGCCATGTTGCTCTATCTTGTACCATATTAGCATTTAACTCTAGTAAAACAAGATCAAGTTTCATCATCTACTTTTAACATTTAATATTTTGCATCCGTACATGTATGTCAGGAGCCAACATAAAAAAGCAAAAGAGTTTGCATATAAATAAAGTATAATTGCAAAAAGTGTATGTATACTTTTTTTTTAATTTAAATTTCAACTGTAGTTAAGAATGAATGATTATGATTTATTTAGATATGCTAGTACTTAAGAATTATTTATTTTATGTTGAATTAACTATTAATATGACAGAAAATCGAGATATATGGAAACAAAAACCATATAACCCACCCATCTAGTATGAGAAAAGGCTTAGTTGTTTAGTATCTAAGTAAGCTAGAATATACAAAGTTCTCTCTCTCTCTCTCTCTCTCTTTCTATATGCACATTGTATGTGTAGTTTGTGTTGGATATTGGTTGGGTACTTATCCCATACCCACCCTGTACCTACTCAAAGATGTTTGGGTTTTCCGTGGCCCATAACTGAACCCAATCGAACCGGCAGTTCCCACCCTCTTCATGTCGGGTCGGGTCAGGTCAAAATTGCCATCCTTAAGGGAAGCAAACCATTTTCATGCAAGTACACGAATACAAGCAGCCCCCACAACCTGTTTGTTCCTAATGCACTACTTGTAATTCAATAACAAAGACATCCTAGCTCATTTCTCAATGGTAGAGCTAGAAAACGAGCCAAAAAATCCCAGCAACCATTGTTCATTTCTCTGCTCGTTTTTACGAACGATTCAAGCCAACTGCTTCTTCGCGATTAACTCGGCCCATTTTTAGCAATTAATCAGTTTTTTCTTAGAATTTAGTTTGTAATTAGGGGATGAGATAATTTGCCAAAAAGAAAAATCAGTTAATAAATATAGGTTCTCGAACCCAAGCATTGAAGGATCATAATTGTAACTACACACCTCATCTTTATCGTAAACATTCTCTTTCTCTCTATGATGCAACTCATCGCGTCTGTCCATCGTCCTTATGGTTTTTTCGGTGACCCATGGTTTGAAACTCGACTATGTGCCTTCTCCTGCAACCAACCAATGCTTTGTATCTCGTTCGAAAGAAAGAAGAGAAAGAAAAAGTAAAATTCGAAGAGAGATTCAATGATTTTTCAAAAGTACCTTATTGATTTTGTTTATTTATTTATTTTTTAAAATTTATGGAGACCATTTTAAATTCCACTCATATAAGGGATCACCCTTGCATGATCGGTCCAAAGCTCGAATAAAGGAGGAGGGTTACATTAGACTTTCGACAACCAACGTAAAACTTTGTCAGATTTTATACTATAGATTACACAAACTATGAGCATTGCATTGGGGTGTCTCCTCTTAGCGATATGCTGTAGAGCTTGAATAAAGTGAAAAATAAGTAAGGGTCTTTACATTTTCATCCGAATGTAATGAATCAATTGTAAAGGGGTTCTCACATTATGGATAGGGTAAAAAAGTTAGTCCTGCTACATTGTCGTCCAAATATAGTGAATAAATTATAGAGAGGGTCTTCGTATTTTCAATATAGACGGATGCGGGGTAAGGAAGCTAGTTTAGATAATAAGATTCGTATTGATTCTTAGAATATCAAAACATTGTCTGGTAAACTAATGAAGGTGATAGATACTATGATTCAGAGAAAGATTCATATCCTATGTTTATATCTTTTGTACATGATGATGATTAACTGCTCAACACTCGAAACCATAAATCATGACAGGTCTAATTACTACTCCATAATATTTGCCTTTTAAATTTAATGAATCAACATACACCAAGGTACTTCATCTTGAATATGTTTTGTTAACTCATCAATTACTATTATAAATAAGTATAAACTTAAAGTTGATCCTTGATGTAACCCAATATTAACTTCAAAGATGTTTGTCATTCCTTCATGAGTCCTCACACATGTTTTTGCACTATGGTACATGTCTCTTATAAGGTTTATGTATGTCAATGGGATACCTTTTTTTCTTCTAAGGTTCTTCAAAGAACCTCCTCTTGCTACCCTATCATAAGTTTTTTTTATATCAATAAATATCACGTGAAGGTCTTTTTTTCTTCTCTAAAATGTTTCATAAGACGTCTCAAAATGTGAATTAGTTAAAAAGCAGATCTGCCTGTCATGAATCCAAATTGGTTCTCTCTTGTATTCGATATTTGTCTTAACCTGCGTTCAATAATTCTTTTCCATAATTTCATAGTATGACTCATTAACTTGGTACCTCGATAATTAGTACAATTCTGAATGTCTCCCTTGTTCTTATATATGGGTATAAGTGTACTCACTCTCAATTTGTTGAGTATCTTTTGATTTCTCCATATTTCATTAAATAATTTTGTGAGCCAAGCAATTCTTGTTTTTCCTAGAATTTTTCAAACTTCTATAAGAATATTGTTCGATCCTAAAGATTTACCATTCTTCATATGTTTAAGAGTCTCTTTGACTTTATTCTTTTGAATATGTCAGTATTAGTTATGGTTTATATATTTTTTTGATTTGGCTAACTCTCTTAAGCTAATACTAGCATCTTTTTTTTATTAAAAAACTTATAAAAATAGTTTTCTATCTATTTTTATATCATCATTTGCTACTAGAATTTTCTCATCCTCACCTTTGTTACATCTAACGAAATTAAGATCCTTAGTTTTCTTATCTCTACCCCTACCTATCCTAAAAATATTTCTTTCACTCTCTTTTGAGTTGAGTTTTTTTTATAAATCCTTCCAAATTTTAGCTTTTGCTTCATTGACACCCTTTTTCACTTCTTTTTTTCCTTTCTTATAATCTTTTAAAGTTTCACTAGTTTTCTTAGCATAATGTAATTTGTAACATGCTCTCTTTGCCTTGATTTTATTTTGCACTACTTCACTCCACCACAAAGCTTCTTTTTGTACTGGTACACCTCCGTTACATTCACCTAACACATCTTTCGCCACTTTCCTAACATGTATAGTCATATTATTCTATATATCACAAGGTGTACCAATATAATTTCAAACATCTTTTTAAAAGACTTTTTTGTTTAAATATACCTTCTTTCTCACTTTCAAGGTTTCACCATTTAGTCTGAATAGCTCGATACACTCTTTTCTTCTTTGTCCACTTTTTTACATGTAAATCTATAACTAAAAGTCGATGTTGGATGGTTAAGCTTTTACTTTAAATTACCTTGTAATCTTTACAATGTGCTCTATTTTTTTCCTATAAATAAAACAATCAATTTGTGTTTGTAATAAGTCACTCTTATAAGTAATTAAATGTTCATCTCATTTTTTAAAGATTGTATTGAATATAAAGAGATCAAATGACATAGCAAAATTTAGAATCTCTCTACCTTCCTCATTTATATCTCCAAAACCAAAGTTTTCATGAATACCTTAATATCCTAATGCCTCTTTACCGATATGTCCATTTAAGTCTCCTCCTAAACAAATCATCTCCCTTTGTGGAATTCTTTAAATCACCTTATCTAATTCTTCCGAAAAAGTTGTCTTTATACTATCTTTTAGTCTTACTTATGATGCGTAACCACAAACTATATTCAAAACCTCTACTCCTAAAACTAATTTCAACGTCATGATTCGGTCACCATATCATTGTATGTCTACTACACTATCCTTTAAATCTTTATTTACGATAATATCAACTCTGTTTCGAGCATTTTCCTTACCTAAGTACCATAATTTAAAACTTATATCCTCAATCTCTTTTGCTTTTTCTCTAACCCACTGTGAAAGAAATGAAGATGTTAAGATAGATGAGTGGTCATACAAGAAAAACCGTATACGTAATGAGGCTATTAGAAAGAAATGAGGAGGGACACCAATAGATGATAAAATGAGAGAATATTATTTAAGATGGTTTGAACATATAGAAAGATGATCAAAAGAAAAACCTATAAGAAGGTATAAAAAACTAGATTTTGAAAATATTAAAAGAGGTAGAGAATGACCACAAAAGTATTAGAAATAAACAATAAAGAATGATCTAGCTTATTGTGAGTTAACTGCTAACATAACATATGATAGAGCTCTGTGGAAACAAGGAATCTATGTAGTTGACCCCGTCTAGTATGAAAAAAGGCTTAGTTGTTGTTGTTGTTGTTGTTATAGAGACAATTTTTAACTGGACTCCGTTAGGTTTATAGGTCAAGAGAGACATGTCTTTGCTATCGATTTTCGTGTTGTTGTAACAAAGAGGAGAATACAAAAAAAAATAGTGTAGCACATATGTGTTGAAAAAGATAAATAAAGGTTGTTTTTCTGGTCATTTTCAAAACTAGTCTTAATTAATTTTATACTAAGCATCTAAAGATTATGTCAAATGCATGCCAAAAGTTATCGTTTTACACTTGAAAAAAACTGTATTTTAGAAAAAAGCACCAATATTTTCCTTAATGCCCAAAGATGCTGGTGTACATGGCTGGTTACGAGCCCAGTGGTTCTTGTACATTAATGAGCTTGTTTTTTATATGTACATACTGAGCTAAGCACAACCCAAATTCCCTCGTTCCTACACCCAGAGTGTTAGCTCAATGGCACGGCGCTCTAGCACTGTCTTTGCTGGTGGCAGGTTCAACTTTAAGGGGTGCATGGATGTGTGTTTTAGGCTTCAGCCTCCTCTTGTAAAAAAAACCAGCCTTCAATAGAGTATGTTCCCAAATGTTTCAC
>JAYKKT010000086.1:2162500-2440000 GCA_036023115.1 Brasenia schreberi | reverse complement strand
AATCAGAATCAACGAGCACTTTTTTTTTGTCCAGGAGCGATTTACTAAGTCAGACTTTGTTATTTTGGGGCATTGGATAAATGCAAGGGACAAATATTTCATGACGAACCCCACAACATGAATATGAAAATGATGCCTGTGCCCACAAATGCTTATACTAAAATAAATAATGTAATAAATAAAAATTTTACTAAAGCATACTTTCAGATATTAGAAGGTAAAAATTTTGCCACTAAGTTTCTGTAAGAGTTATTTTATTGAAGTTAACTTCAGATCAAGAAGTTAATTTATCGTCGTTTCAACATCGCAAGACGCAGGTTTTCCACCCAACGTCCTTGCTTAAGACCATTATTAAAAATTGATACATTTTGTAAATCCAAAACCTCGATTTATAGTATCAACAAAGAAAAAACACTTGTCTTAAAACATAATTAGGGCTTTCAAAAAAACAATAGAATAGTTGAGTTTAGTAACTTTGGAGCTATCTTCCAACAAAAATTTGAGTGCATTTTTAAGCCAGCCCCCCGCCAAAATAAAAGACAAAATAAACATTTAGCAAATATCAATAAATATTATGTGCATAAACACCTAGTCTAAGAACGAGGGGGACTTCTGGTCCCCGTTGCGTAGACAGAGACTGGAACCATAATTCTCCGCCCAGCTCCGTCCCATGAACATCTCTAGTTAGGATTCTCCTTGATGTAGAGCTTTTCAAATATGAGAAATTAATCAAATACAAAGATGGTGTCAGAATTTAAGCAAAATTTCACTTTTTGACTGAGCAATTCTTCTGCCTGTACAACCCACAAATGCATCCGCATATATATATATGTATGTATATATATACATATATACATATGTATATATGTATATATATATGTATATATGTATGATGTATATATATGTATATATGTATGTATATGTATGTATATGTATATATATGTGTATGTATATATGTATGTAAAGCCAACCTGAAAATCCTGCTGGAGCTCTGCGGAAAGTTGGGCATCCCAGGTCGGGTCCGTCAAGCTGGCTAACCCAAATTTGTATATATATATATATATATATATATATATATATATATGTGTGTGTGTGTGTGTGTGTGTGTGTGTGTGTGTGTGTGTGTGTGTGTGTGTGTGTATGTGTAATATATGTATATATATTGTATGTGTATTGGATCTTCCAAGACTCTGAGAACCGATAATGTGTCCTGAGAAACAATAAAAGGCCCCAAACTTACCTTTCAAATGGGAGGTTCAAACCGGCTCTTTTGCAATATGTTGTAAATGATTAGATTTCAATGATTAAATTTGCTTGGTGTATTATATATATGTGTGTGTGTGTGTGTATATGTTGAAAGACTCCGAGAACAGCACGTACACACACACCTGTGATGATGGGTACATACTGTTGGGGTCTTTTATTTCCCATAGGTGGCGGATTTGGGTACGGGTACCCATTACCCCATGACACGGGAGCATTTCTCATTGAAATCTAATCATTTACAAATTTATCAGAATTATTGCAATTTTTAGGTTAGGTGGTAGAAATTTTGAAAATATACTACATGTATCGGGTTGGGTAAGAGTTAAATACTTCCTTTCTGATACCTGCATCGTACCCAGCCAACGATATTCGGGTGTTACCCAAATCAAAGCCCATATCCAATCAAAGTAAGTACTATCTCGCCTATCGGGCCAGATTGGGGTTAGGACAATATTGCCGACCCCAACCACACACACACACCTTGGCTATAGAACTCGTGACATTCAACTCAATTATTCTTTTCAATCCATCTCATTAGCCAGGAGAGGGATGGCACCCTGTCCCACCCCTACATGGGGTGAGTTCTCAAGGAGGAAAACCTGCCCTGCTAGGAGGCAGAACGGGGCGGGTTTAAGGTAAACCCACCCTGATATATATACTTACACAATGTATTTATTTATATAAAATGTAATTATATATACACATAATAACTTCTAGTTTAATAATATAAAATACAGTAAAAAAGAATTTTCACTTTATGTAGAATATATAATATTAACTATTTTTTTCTCAAAAAAATACTTGTGCAGGTTGAAGTGGGACGCAGCCGGATGTGCCTGAATTGTAACAAAGGGGAAACACTAAGGTTCCATATGGTGGCACTCTACGGGGTTTGATCCCCAAGATCCACGGGATGAGACAGTGGGGTGTACAAAGAGGATTCTAGTATTGGGTGGGTGTGCATGGAGTGAAAACCCGTTCCACCCTGCCCCATTACCATCCCTAGCAGTGGCTCCTTCTGCCACATTGATTTCCAGTAGTTCCCTCCTTAGGGCAGTTTCTGAAATTTCATATAAAAAAAGAAAGATGGTTCATAGAATATTTTCTATAAAAGCACAGCCAGTTTTGCAATATAACCGCAAAATATTAGACCTGATTTAAAATTTTCTTAATATCGAAGTTATTGTGCCCGTTGGTTTCACGGTGCATTATTCTCACTCCATTCTTCACTGTCAGCATACTCTGCTATCTCATTTGTGAGAGAGAGAGAGAGAGAGAGAGAGAGAGAGAGAGAGAGAGAGAGAGAGAGAATGGACGACTCGTCATCAACAAGAGCAAGAGTAGTGTGGATGGTGGCAGGGTCAGCCATGGTTAGAGTGAGCGGACAGTCATGCACTAGTGATCTCGCCATTTGCATTCCAGCCATCACCAACTCGTCGATGAAGCCATCGACAGAGTGCTGCAACTCCCTGAAGAAGGCCGTCAAGAACGAGCTTCGGTGCCTTTGCAGAATCTACGGCAATCCTATTTTGACATCTCTAGTCTTACCCTTCATCTTATCTTATCTAAAACAATGAATAATTAAATTTTTATTCCAAATAAAGCCAGAAATTCCACCTTTGAGCTGGACAGATTGATCTGAAATCCTATAAGAACTGAATCCAAAGTCCTTTTAAGAGTTGGGTCCATGCATCTTAAGTAGCATACATACTGGAGAAAGAAAAATTTGTGATACAGAACTCAATTAACTACTTTTGGTTGGGGGTCGACTCTCAAGATGAACGTCATGACCTCAATACCGGGGGCATGTCTTTTTGGCTTCCGCATTGTGAGCGAAAAATGGAAAGGAAATGACTCTAGTCAGACATTTCATGCCTGTAAAGTGAACTCCATGGTGCTGGAGAAGGCTTGGTTTTGATTTTGATTTGGGTATGGATGCTAAAATGATTTATTAAAGACGTGATCGACCCCGTAGGTTCGGCCGATCAGCATGGAGCAGCCATGGGGGAGGAAGGTTTGGTGGGTAGTTGGGTTTTGGTGTGCACCAATCGTCTTGCTGTGATCCAAATCCCAAATAAACTTGCATCTCCTATGGATGTTTGAATCTTGAGGCAGTCCTCTTCCATTTGTTAGTCATGTACTTCAGGTTTCCTTTTGAATGGATCTCCGTGGTTTGCGATTCTCATTGTCTAGTGTGACGCTTCTTTTGGGTGTTTGAATCAGGGTTCTTGTTCTTCTTTGATGCAATGGTGAGGCCACACACACATGCACATCCGAAGGAATCGACATTCTTAAAAAAGATTTCAGTTTAAATATCTACCATCAATCTCTTTGTAGCAGGAAGGTTTTTTTTATAGTCGGCAGGGATCTGCATGAACTCAGGTAGACATTTAAAACTTAAAATGAACGGTCTCCAACCATGAGAAATTCTGCAATAGTTCAAAGGCAAGTTCTTCGTAGTTTATCAGGAACTCAGAAACATGACATACATTAAAGGCCGTTCTCAACATCAGAAGCTCAACAATACAAATCGAAGTGCAAAATACTCTTAAAACCTAAATTGAGAAAATGTTCTCTTTTGACAAAATTCTAGAATCAGTCATAAAACTCAACCACACTCGGAACAGATTTTTGCAATAGCATGTAGCAACTATCTGGCTTTCGACCAACCATGCAAATATGGATCTCAGTTGGGCCCTGCGAATTTGCTCATCATCTTAGCAATGACCGGTGCAACCTTCGGGTTTGATTGGTGCTTTGCAATGTTGGCCGGATTTGTCATTACTGCAACAAAAACAGGGAACAGAAATGAGTCCGCGACAACACTCTCGGAGGTGTTAACAAGTGCGTTGAAGAAGATTGTATAATATTATTTTTTGAACTACTACTGAATAAATTAGAAACAAATGAAGAATACGGGTTCTACTTCCAATTCTGAGAACATAATCTACATACAAAACATAAGAGGGAAAGCTCCACCTTCTCCCTTACCACCAAGTATTGATTCCGGAATAATCCTTTCATTAAAATGAAAAGGTGGACCTCTATACTTTATGCAACGAAAAGGGCCACAAGATATCCAACACAATACTTGCGTGAGACCAAAGATGAAAATGCCATGTTTATGTGGCATATCTAAGGTTGATGCCGGTAAAGTCACTGAAACTATCGAAGTCATGGAGATGGGAATCCAAACACTTAACTGCTATCAGAATCATTGAAAAGCTGGACATGCACTCACACCCACACACATGCTGAAATCATTTACGCGTGATCACCGGAACATTAGTTAACTAATGCCAACATTGACTTGTTCTGAATATCAGGCATGAGATAAACCAGCCAAGATTTATCTATTATAACTTCTGTTTCATACTTCCCGCTTCTGTATCAAAAGTAAATTATCGCTACATGAAAATTAAGAAATGTAGGTAACATGCATGACAATATGCAGCTTATGATCCGGGAAATTCTTGAAGATGCTTTCAACATGAAGTTCTTGATTTTATTAGATCCAAGTTTCTTAAGGATGCAGATGAGGTATTCATACCATCTTGGAGAGCAGCCATGATTTCTGGGTCTTTAAATGCAGCCATCAACTCAGGATCCTGGAAAATTTTCAGAAACAAACCTTAATTAGTACCTACATATTAGATAGGAATCAATTCACGGTGGAGTCAAATTGAGACTAAGTCAAGTAATAGGCACTGAGAAACTTACGTTTAAAATCTTGCTCATGTCAATATTGCCGGGCATTCCGCCAGGCATGGCACCTGGGAACCCTCCAGGCATTCCCCCGGGAAATCCACCAGGCATTCCTCCAGCCGGCCTTCTAGAAGAAGACTGCTCTTGCTTCTTGGCTTTCTCATACGCAGCCTGCCAACAATTAAAGGACCCAGTATAACCAATTTAAATCACATAATAATCCAAAGCACTCAAAATAAGAAACTGGGGACTACAAGCAGGAACAAAGAGTTATGATCTTTGACATTTATCAAATCCAGATTTCCATCATCATTAATTCCTACTTATTTATAAGATCCTGCTTCACATGAATGGGAAAACCCAGCTTCAGCAAAGAGACGCGAGAATTTCGACAGTGATCACCTTAGAAGAGGGAGGAACACCTCTAAAGTGTTTGAAGGAAACAACAATACACGATCTAGCTCTTTTTCTTTTTTATTGAGTTAAATGATACTACTGTACAAGATCGAGTTCAAAATGGTGACCTACAATCCATGTACTCGACCCCCACAGTGTGGGAAAAGACTTAGTTACTCTTTGTTGGACAAGAACTAAAACGCCTTGCAGAAAGTTTCTCCATGCTGCTTCCTACACTTCTGACTTCTCTAAATACTTTACAAAATTTGGACAATCAAAATTCCAACTGGATTTCCTACAGTGCTTCTCAAACCCAACACTGCTCTGCCAACTACTGTTATACAAGGCCAATTGCCTCACCTGTGCTTCAGCTCGGCGGCATTGTCTCTCACGCTCAAGCCTCTTTTGTTCCCTTTCTTTACGCAGACGCTCATATTTACGATGGTGCTCTTCGATTTTGTGGGCATTAGGTTCGACCTGCAACCAGTCACACCATAACCATATGCAATCATAATACCAAATGTAAAATAAGTAAAACTTTTTAGCAACTTAAGAAACAGGCTGCAACAAATTTTGCTCTGACTTTAATGCAACGGAAGAAGTAGAATACCCTATTACTAAATTGAGAATCAGTAATCATTTCTACCTTCTTCAACGCAGCAGCGATTTCTTCATCATAATCCAACTTTGACGCGACATGCAGATCCTTGGCTGCCTCTTCCCAATGACCAAGCAATGCATGAGCTAAGCCACGAGTTTTATATCCTTTTGCAGAATCGGGATTTATCTGAGAGAACAGCAATAACAGCTTTAATCATCACAAATTTATATGCTTAAAATCAAGTCCATAGTGCTTTAGATAGCCAATAACTAGGCAGTATGAATTTCCTTAATAAATATATAGTCAAAACTATAGAATGACACCAAATCTACCTCCAAAGCTGCATTGGCATCTCGTATTGCAGCATTAGGTTTCTTCTTCTTTATGTATATGCCAGCTGCATAGGTGCACCAAATGTTAAGCAAAAAAAAGAAAACCAAAAATGAATACATGATCATGGGATTTACTTTCCTTATGAATGCCTACCTCTAGTAGCATACATGATTGCTGATGTAGGGTTGGACAAGATAGCCTCAGTCAAGTACTCAATAGCTTCATCGAGGTTACCTGGCAACAGTAAATAGAAAAGCATTAGGCCACTGACCATAAAATAAGCAACAGCCATCTATGTGATCGGACCATAACTACCTTCAGAAAGTGCCTCCATTGCTTTTGCTTTTGACATTTGAGAAGCATCACGACTTTCATCAGTAACCTCAACAGACGGATCTCCTATCTACAAAGGACATCAGAGAACTAGTGAGAGATATCTTGACACAAAAATAAGGGTTGTTCCTCGCTTTATGCTTGTGTCTTCATGTGCACTGTAGGTTCCGTAATGAAATGAAAAATTTTCATGCCAAAGCTGAGGCCTTGGGATACCTTTTGAGGCGGATCATTATCAGGTTCTACAGTTTCACCTTCTAGCTCAACGTCAGATTCAACTATTTCAGGTTCCTCTTCATCTGGCTGTTCGTGAACATGCTCTTCTTCAAGGTCTCGCATGTCATCATCACTTTCTTCAAAAGCTGTGGTTTTCTGTTCTCGAGCACACCAAGCAAACATATGCCTTAGAAAAAGAAGACTCTCTCTCTCTCTTTACACACACACACACACACACATATATATATACATATGAAACTAAATTCAGAACTCCATTGACTCGCCACAAACCCATTGCAAGGGAGCCAGGCTTTAATGGATAGGAAAACCACAACTAGAAACTTATAGTAAAAGCACGATATTTCTGCTAGAGCATTTTGAGGCGCCTAGCAGCACCTCACTTGCCATCTATTTTAGAATTGTATTGGTGCGTCCGTCTCGCTTTGTTCGTAATTGCTCTAATTGCTATAAACACAATCAAGTAAATTTCACACTTGAGAAATAAAACAGACATCAGCATGACTAAGTGTATGTTTCAAAGTCACATTTCATTTCAACCAGACAACAAAAGTTGGCCGTCCTATGCTCAACATGAGGATAAATTTCAAACAACCACGAAATCACATGTCTGATGCAATGAATATTCTCTATGATAACGTAAATTAAAGTAGAGTGAACTTCAACAAAAGTTCATCATCAGCCATAAGATACAAAAGATCGAATTGATAAAAAGAAATTATCTTATACTTGCTCCAGCAAGGAGCCGCATTGCAGCTGCTAACATAAAGGGACCCGTAAAAGCACTAAGTTCAACAAGTTTTACTTATCGATTATGTGGCAATGTCAGTTTCTATGTAGAAAACACCAGAATTAGTTTGATGGCTAAATGCACCATTCAATTTGACACATTAGAGAACAAGGAGGGGGTTGTGATCAATTTACTGCATCTTGTAGCTCCCTTTGATTGAAAACCAAGCTTAAAGAGGCACTCAGATCCTTCGCATGCCAATGAAAGTAGATTGTCGAGAAACTGCATAGCATTATGTTTGATTCCCTAGTTTTTTTCTTGGTTAAATAGGGTGGAATCAAACATCATCTGCCAATTCAAAGCTCTCCAATGAAAAGTCAAACCACTATTGCATTTCGTCGCCATTCCTTGAGAAAACTACATCTTCCAGCGGAATGAAATACTTTCTCGATTTGGCAGACGATAGAAGTGTCCGACTCCTTGCAGCGCACGCACACAACGAAGGCAATAAGCAACAAGAATGCAAAGTCACATTTTACAGCCAGATCCAAGGGCTCTTTGTCAACATATCTACTACTGCCCAACTGAAGATATTCTACGCCATCAGTTCACAATAAGGAAAAGGCACCAACATCCGCTAACAAGAAACAGAACCCCTAGAGGGATCTAGTAATCTACTATACCACAAACCTAGAGCACCCAGTTTCTACATTGTGCTGATAATCCAAAAGTCGCTACGGATTACCAATGATAACCATATCAATTACAACAAACTGAAGGAATCAACAGAAGAACAATCGGAAGAGGAGCTCACCTCATATCGCGGCTTCGGAGGCTCTCCGTGCTCGTATGCTGCAGGAGGCAGCTTTGCACCTAAGCTGAAAAATAAACAAATAACCGTCTCCAAGGATAAAAGACCACACACAGCAAAAGAAAACCCAGATTGACAAACGGAATTTCAGAGAGAGAGAGAGAGAGAAGGGGGGATTGTGATACCTCTCGAGGTAGTCTCTGAAGAAAACAATCGAAGGGTCGGCGAGAACGGCAGGGTTATCCTTGCACTGATCGACGAACAGCTTCAGTTGGTTCACCTTCGCAGCATCCATCTCTCTCTCTGTCTCTCGGGCAAGAGGTTCGTGCGTTTCGTAAAGAAGAGACTTTTTATTCTCCTTCCTTCTAGTACCTTCCGAAGTTTATCCCTTCTCTCTCTCTCTCTGTCTCGTCCTTCTAGTAGCTTCCATAGTCGATACCGTTTCTTGTCGACCTACGGCATATATACGGCTACAATAGAAGATGCAGCAAGGAAAAAAAATTGACTATCTTGACATCTCATGTTCAAAATCAGTTTGTCGATCTGCTGGGTACAGATTGGAAGAGTGAAAGGGAGGAGGAGAACAAGAAAATGTCTACTCAACCTCAAAATCCCCATAGACATCGAGGTGATGATGGGACAGCATGTTTCTTTCCCACAAACCGATCCCAACTCCAATCTAATTGGTTGTCCAATCCCACCCGGCCCTGTGAAAATCCCTACCGTTGGTTTCAATTGGAATCTAACTGAAATAAAAATTCATGAAATGGAAACTGATCAAATCAAACTCAAAACCATAACCTAACCGGAGACTCTTGGGATGGTGTAGGTGGCAGTTTTGAATAGGTGATTTTTCTTTTATAATTATTTTTTTTCAAATCTTTTTAAATAACTTTTACTATTTTAAACACAAACTGAAAAATAGGAGCAAAACTAGTAACTTTGAACTGAAACCAGAACCTGCTTGATTTCTGTTTGGTTTGTGTTTCATGTTCAAGGACCAATTATCATTCTTGAAGGTATTCAACACAGACCAGACCTGATCTTTTGTTAGGTAACTTTTGAACGACCCAAACTCAACCCCGGTGCCTAACTTGACCTGTACATAGAATCAGGTTCATCGGTTCCGAAATCAACAAGTATTATGCTTGGAATTGGTTCTAAGTTAAGTGCTTTCATTCAATTCGAAATGCTTTCCACTATCCAAAATCAACAAGTAGGGATGGCAATCGGGCGGATCGGGGTGGATATACATACATCCCGCCCTATCTAAACCTTATTGGTGTCTCCCTGCACACCCATTTAAGTTGGAGACTTGAGTATGGGATTAGGTTATTCTTTTCCTGTAGATAAGTACTCCAATAATATTTTAAAAATGAAACTTATTTCATATTAAAATCAGATTATTATTATTAGATCTAACTCAAATAATTCAAAAATTTTATAGTTAAAATTTTGAAATTTCCATATTTCTTTTTCACGTACCCCTATATATATATATATATATATATATATATATATATATATAGGGAAGATAGCGTATCTAAACAATTTTTCAACATCCATCTTGTATTGTTAGACAATAGAAATTTTAAACTACAACAAACAACAACAACTAAGCCTTTTCCCATACTAGACGGGGTCGGCTACATGGATTCTTTGTTTCCAATTAGCCCTATCATGTGTCATGTTAACAGTTAACTCACAGTAAGTTAGATCCTTCTTTATTGTTTCTTTCCAACACTTTTGTGAAAAGCAAAAAATGTGCATGTGAATAAAATATACTTATAATAATACATATAACTTCTTCTTTTTAGATATACAAATTTTAATAATCTATCATATAATAATACTTATATGAAAACTCAATCTAAATAAATTTGAACCATCTAATCAAAAGTCATGAGCAACTGAAATTGAAAAAAAAAAGTTTAAAAAAAAAATACTTCTTGAGGGCTACTTTTTTGTCTCATATATACTTTTTACTTTTTTGTTTTCGATTCTCAACATCGGAGTCCTAATCGCATGATTAAAATTAGTTTACAAGGATAACACACCTAATTGAGATCAACCTTGGTTAGTTAACACACCTCATATATGTAGCTACTTTGATGGCTGAGTCTGTGCAAGGGGTAATAACACAACTCACGGGACAACCAAGTTGAGATCAACCTTGGTCAGGTAACTCTTAATTAGTTAAGGATGGTAAAAACGAAGGTCTAAGCAAAGGAATTATTATTGCTTACATTTTTCACACACACATTATATATATAATGGGAGATGCTACACTCTCATTCATGCTAGAAAACTCTTGAGAATATATTTGATTATATAGTCCAAATTCAAAAAAGGAAAATAAAAACATATATATATATATATATATATATATATATATATTAAATTTAGACCTTTCGATCAAAGAGACTATGCTCTATATTGTTAAACATAGTCTAGCATGCTCTCCCCCTCTCTTCCTATTGATTAGACTTACAACCTCTCATGCAATTATCCTTGTGCCCACCATTTACTTTTAGAAGGCAAAAGTATAAGATAAGCATGAGTATAATACATGTATCTTATATATTTTTAAATACTTATATCATTTTAAATGTCAGACGTTTCATCAAAAGTAAAGGGTGATTGAGAATATAAATGTAAAAGATTGCATAATCCAATTATATATGTATGTATGTATATATATATATATATATATATATATACATACATACATACATATATATATATATATATATGTATGTATGTATGTATATATATATAT
Source organism: Brasenia schreberi (assembly GCA_036023115.1). Lineage (NCBI taxonomy): Eukaryota > Viridiplantae > Streptophyta > Magnoliopsida > Nymphaeales > Cabombaceae > Brasenia > Brasenia schreberi. The sequence continues at coordinate 2,428,812 of JAYKKT010000086.1, read as the reverse complement.
ATATATGTATGTATATATATATATAGGGAGAGAGAGTGATAATTGTTAGACAACCTCACGTACTAGACATTGTTTGATCATCGTCTGTGCAATCAATCGGATATTGGTGATCAAGGCATCCTATCCCAAATCGCATTAAATGACATTGATTCTCATATCAATTTTGGCATGCATCTTGATATGTGTCATCCGTGCGATAACACGGATAACACAGATTATCTAGTAGAGTATGGCATGAGAGTAATTTTCCTATCTCTCATACGCATATATATATATATTAGAGGTTACATAATCCAGTTTTCATATATATATATATATATATATATATATATATATAGATAGATAGATAGATGGGAGAATTACCTTCTACTCATTGAGCAGGAGCGTGTGTGCAAAAAGGCTTTCCATCAAACCACCTGAATGCTTAGACTTTATTCTATCTTGTGTCACTCTAAATAGCAAGATGTGTATAGTTTCCTTGGAACACATTTGAAATGTTTCTTTCCTTGTTTTAAACTGTAATGTGGGAGCATTAGTAATTTTTTAAGATGTTATCTATATTACTTAATACAGGAGATTGATCCTTGTGGTCTTTTTTCTCAAGTGAGTTCGTAGGCGTATCTAAGATAGACATCACTTGCAAAGAAAGTACACTCTGTAATTCCAGCACAGAGTGGTGTAATTTTTTAAAATTAGATGAAATCAAATCAGTTTTTTATTTTTAATTTTTCCAATACACAATATTCAAGGTCAAAGTACTGATAAGACACTCCTGACAGGTATAATCCCAAGACAAAACCCCATATCCTCAAATACTGTGCAGGCTGCAGCGTTCTCTTCTGAATGTTTTCACATAGTAGTAGTACCACATCTTAAAGAAACAAGCGCAGAGAGACACATATTAGAGAGACATCCATGGCGGAATTGCTTAGGACAGCCATTGATTAACTGGTATCTCTGACTATGAACGTTGCTTCCCCTCAAACGTTAGATGGGTGGGGCATAAGGCTATCGTGGATGCTTTGGAGACCTCTTATGCCTAATGGACGGCTCATCAAGATAGTGCATAGCAGACTGTTTCGCCCTCAGCAACTCTTTTCTTGCGGCGATGGCTACCACTTGGGATAAGTCCCTTCGAATTGTCTCCCACTTCTCCTAAGGATTTGGGGCTCCTTCTCTCTTCAGTCCCTCCTCTTCAAACTTACCTCCTCGTTTTCTAATTTAATTTCACCCACTTTTTATTCACTTTCTACTTTGTGATTGTGGCCATAGATAAACAAATGGTAAGAAAAAAATTGAATGTGGGGAAAAATGGGGTTTCATACTACACCTAACTAGGGACATCATCTGTTTTTCAAGGGTCGTTTGTTAACACCTCTTACCATCTATTCTTAACCAGTAGTGATGCAGCAGTATCACATTCACAATTTCTATTTGCTCTTCTGCTCACCCACTAAGAAATGAGGGCTACATTAAGGAAAAAATTGGTGAAGGACGTGTTTTTCAATCCACTAGTATGGGACTATTATTTGAATAAGAAGATCAAATTCTTTAGGATGTCCAATGACGATTTGTCAGAGAATTTCGAAGTTTTTCTCAAAAAGTTTTATATTAATTGACAACCGAATTCAAGTAATTAATATTGAGATCATTACTTTTTATGGTGTGAATGTAGTTCATGTCGGATACTCTATTAAACAAATCATAATATAACATTAATATAACTCCTTTAAAATTCTATTCAATAAAATATAACTAGATTTTTAATAGAATCTCATTAAATTACAAATCTTAAATTATAAAAATTAATAAATTTAAATTCATAAAAGTAAGAACTAAAAACACTCAAGAGATACAAAGAGAACACTAGAATTATAAAATTCATAAATAATGGTTAATTTATTATGCATCAGTTCTCAAGGGGAGCACCCCTGAGAGTTAGAAAGTTGGTACTCCACGCCAAAGAGGCTCGCCAGTTGAGACCTGATGTCAGGCTTGCCCTGATATTGGAATGTAGATCTACAGAGGCAGCAATCTAGTACTCAAATCCTTTTTGATATCATGAGGTTTGTAGTCTTATAGATAGCATGAATGCTTCCCTTACTTCTAATGGTGGATGTGGTGTCCTCAAAAAAAAAAATGATCCAGAGGCTAGCAACTTCAGTGTTCTGATTATGTCCGTACGAAATAGCTATGTGTTTATCAGCGACATTATATCTGGTGAACAGTAAGCAACGGAATAAAGATTACATAATGTGAAGGAAATATTTGCTTTCAAATCATAAAGTTCTGAATTACGTATTTAGAGCTGTAATCATTAGAAAATCAGGGATGTTGGAAATGTAGCATCAGATTAGAAGCTCTATTTGCATTATCATGCCTTCATTTCGCCACGCAGAAGTGGACTGGATGGTTGGATCACATTCAAAAGAACCCACGATTATGGATGCGCTGTTATCAATGGCCTTGAGATTTACGTCTTATTCATCACTGAACCTACTGGTATATATATGATTTTAAAAATAGTGGGAGTGAAAAATGGTTCGGTTGGATTCTTTCTTTGGGATCTCTGATACTTCTTTCTTTCTATTTATCTTTTTCATTATGGAACATATTCAGATAACATATGTCGAGTACACCCTATGAATTCAGATCCTCAAATTATGTATTCTAGCAAGTTCTTACTAATGTTGTAGTGCATCAATGCTACTTTATCATCTCAGTTTGGCTCTGTTAAAGCACCTTGAGAACAAGGTAAGTTCTATCTACTGCTTGTTATACTTAACTCATCAAAATCAAATATACATAGTATTGTGTTTCTGTATATATGCATATAATTACCCCCTAACTAATTATATTGTTTTATTTTATTTTACTTTGTCATGTTTCCTGTTTGCTAATTTGTAGGTGGCTCAATAAAAAGATTTTCAAGCATATTGAGACAGTTCTTCAGCTTGGTCCAAATCACTACATAGGGATAATTTGGATTTATTTCATCTTACCCATACTACATATTGATCATGATCAAACTCTAGTAATGTACTCCAATGAGTCATCATCTTCTTCCACTTCTTGTTGGGATGCCTCAGCTGGTCCATCAACTTATACTCTACCACAGCACTTTGCAACTCGTGACACTGAAAGAGTAAGGCAAAGCACATAATATGACCAAGTGATTTCTCAATGCCTAGTTGGATTAGGGACTTATATTATCTACATCCAAAGTGCGAAATTTGATTGGGAGCCTTACAAATTTTGAATAATGGTCATCATCTTTATGCCCACCCTCTTTCTAGTCTCATGAGAAGTAGTGAGTATTCTAAGGATATCCAGCACCCACAATGACACTGCCATTTTGTTACTTCATTAGTAGAAATGCGCTAAGAGACAAGTTTATATTAGAGCTACAAAACTAGCAGTGGATAATTAGTGCTTATGGATAGTGAATCCAAATTATACCCGTATGGTCATTTCATCATGGCATCTCAATGGTTTCCTCTTCAATGTACTCATACAGTTTTTATACATATAGGTGGCTTGGGATGACTGGACAATTTCGTCTCATGGAGGCTGTACTCTCACATGCAAAGATGAAGATTTCGTAATGCTTCTGAATTTTGAACATCTCCACAAATGATATTGAGTACTTAATTGCACTGCTTCCCATTGATAAGTCAATGGGAATTGAATTTGGGTTAACCTTTTTATCAGTTTGCTTTAAAGATTCATTATTTAATCACATCCATGGAACTGTTTTCAATAAATCCCAATAGTATGTAGTACATTTATAGATTAAGAAAAACGCCGCAACTAAGAGCTGCAACATATCTTTCATAATACGGCATTGCAATTTGATATCTTATTATTGTCTATAATATATTGAATATCATAATCAACAGTTGAGAACATGGTAGACTGAATTCTTTACTATTCTATTTTTTTTAGCATGGGTAATGAAAGTTGTATTTATACTTTATGGACTGTTTTTCCTCTTTTTCTGAAATAGAAAAATATCTTGCAACTGTTAATACTGGAAATTGAAACATTCAATGTGTGTGGTAATTGTAAAATTAAAAGTTTTTATTTAAATATCAAATTTAAAAAGGTTGCTAAAAAGAGAGAAATAAATCATGTTTCTAACATGCTCACCTATTACTTTTAGGTGGCATGAGTTTGTTTTAAAAATTTTAAGAATTTTTGAAAAAGAATGATTATTATACTCATACTTCAAACAATAATGATCGATTATGAGTGAGTAGCGTTAGTATATATATACGCCCATGTTGAGTCATGAAACAGATTGACGAACATAAAGTTTCTAAGGCTCTCGTCCCGGAGCCTAAGAAAATCTCTATCGAATTGAAAAGATGTTCACCATAATTGACAGTTCGATCGGTTTTTATTGATTAATTTTGAAAACTTTAAGTCTTTTTTTTTGTTTCAAATGGTTAAGAGTCAAACCGAAATTAAAATTGGCGATTCCAAGACCGTCCCATTCTAACTTCTTGTCCGACGACAAAACCGGAGAAAAAGGTTGTTTCCGCCGGTAGGAACAGTCGGAAATGATCGGTTTCAGACCTGTGAGACTACTCTGAGGGGCTGGATGCATCCCACTTGACCTTTTAAAATGGCGTCGCCAAACTAAAACAAATAAAAAACATAAAAATACTAAACATAAATGCAGATGATTGCCAGTTTGTCCCGTAATATAAGATAGATGATGTATGAAGATTTAGAAAGAAGATAATGATGTAAAAGACGAATAGGATATATGCTTTACATCACATCTGTACACTATATCAGATATGCTTATCTGTACAGTATGTCACATTTCCATTATTAGACTTCCCTCTCCTTTGAAACTCGACCTTTGTTGTTTTATTATGAATTGGAACTTGCAACGGCATGACGCTTAGTGTCGGTAATGTGGGTGCTCTCTCTCTCTCTCTCTATATATATAGAGAGAGAACTTGGTATATGCTGACATACTTAATTGTTATCATATCTACCCAATTTTCAACTATTCATGATTAATCTTTAAAATTCTCACGTTAATAAATAAAATAGACCTTCAAAAAGTAAATATATACTTTATTTTTTTAATTTAAATTTAAATAATCTATAATAAAAAAATTTCTAACTTTGTTCATGTAAAGGATCACCCTTGCATGGCCGGTTCCAAGTCCGAATAAAAGAGGAGGATTGCATTACGCTTCCTACAACCAGCGTAAAACTTTGTTGGATTTTTATACCATGGATTATACAAATTATTTAGCCGACCCCATCTAGTATGGAAAAGGCTTAGTTATTGTTGTTGTTGTATAATTGAATTCTTTCTATATATATATAAAGCTTGTTATATGTTATCAATATACAAACATATCTAAACAATTATACATTTGTACTTTCTGCAAGTGTAATTAATTCATAAAGCAAGTTTTTACTTTTTAAATTCAAATAGTTGACTTTTAAAAGCTTTAAAAAAATTATACATTTATACTTTCTCCAAGTGTAATTAATTCATAAAGCAAGTTTTTACTTTTTAAATTCAAATATTCGTCTGAGAAGGCAATATTCTTAAAATTGGTCTAAACGATAAGGGAATAAATCTTAGAAACTGAATTGATTAAAAATATTGTCAAAGTAAGTGAATTTTTTCCTTAAATTAAAGTTTTTAGTTATTTTTTATCCAAAGCAAGTGGGTGTAGGCATATAATTTATTTTTTAATTATACAAGATAAGGAACCAGGTCAAGCTGATGTTCCTTTCAAGATCTCTCCATCCCCAACTTTGCTAATTTGACCTAATAAAAGAATTACTCTTAGCACCTGGTTTCGTGACTCTTAGAATGGAGGTAGTGAGTTCGATTCCCCCGGGAGCATGTGTTAGGCTTCAGCCTCCCGGTGAAGAGAAGTGGGTTGGTTAACCAATGATAACACTTCAATTAATTGAACTCTAAAAAGAAATTTACACAACGCATGCTTTTAGGTTTCAATAGTACATTCCCACAATATGGAGAAAAAAAAACAAGAAGTTAACTTCAAAAAATCGGTTTACCACATACCCGAACTGGTCATATAATCATTGAACTCCTACTTTCCATAATTCTACATGCGAAACCCAATCGCATCTTCTTAAATATATGCCTACGTTGTAAGGAACAAAAATGGAGAATAATAAGCGTTTTGTCTCCAATAATTAAGAAAGATGGATACATAATATATATATATGTGTGTGTGTGTGTGTATAAATATATATATTCGTCTATATAAAAAATTGAGTTATATTTACTGCATTTGGTAGTCGATTCATATTTATACTATAGAATGATGTGCCTCTATGCAATAAATGTAATGAGGCTTATCACTTTACAAATATGATACTCATTGAGTATAACCTAGTTTATATATATATATATATATATATAGAGAGAGAGAGAGAGAGAGAGAGATATATATATATATATATATATATATATATATAGAGAGAGAGAGAGAGAGAGAGAGAGAGAGAGAGAGAGAGAGAGAGTGAAAGAGACGTATATACTAGCATACTTAGGTGCTAGCAAATCAAAACCTTTGATGATCTAATTGATATTTTAATCTAAAAAGTAAAATGTTACTGTTGCAAAAAGTATACATATGTACAACTTTCATCCATTCATAATCAAAGCTTTTTATACTTTTCAAAGCCCGACAAAAATTTTAAATTATACTTCAGTCAAAAGTAAAAGTAATGGTGGGTATAAATAAACATGTCAAAGGTGAGCAAGGATCGACTCTTCTTATAAATAGAGAGAGTTCATGCGCACATCAATTCATGCTTAAATGTACTCAAAATCTCAACCATTCTATCGACAAGATCGGTAATTAAAATTCAAGTTTCAAAAACAAAAAGTATCTTGAAAGTGCAACAAATACATCCAATACTTTTTATTTTTTTATTTAAAGATCTCAACCATTGATCTTTAAGATCAAATGGTTGAAGTCTTCAAAAAGAGTAGAGCATGAAATGATATGCCGATGGACTAATCTCTCTTTCTCTCTCTCTCTCTCTCTCTCTCTCTATATATATATATATATATATATATATATATATATATATATATAATATGCAATTTTTTGCATCATAAATGTCTACTTAGGGCACAAGCAGATCTATATTGATGTTGGGCTACAGCCCCATGAAAGTTTCCAAATCAACAAAATCGGTATAGCCCAAGGGTAAATATGTGTCTTAATTGAGCTTGTTTGTTCCTCATCCACACTCATATTCATCAGCACTATTCTCACTTTGCAACTGAACCCCTTCCTTTACCATTGTGCCTTGTGTGCACCACTTAATAAAACTATTGGTGTGCAATGAGGCTGTCGCTCTTTGTGCTGTATTTTCCCTTTTTCGCTCTCTAGTGCATGCATGCACAATCACACAGTCAAGATGATGAAAGTTACACGTTTTGTATTGCTTCAAGAAGAAGCCCAACGGGCCCTTTTATGTTATCAAGCAACACCACAGAAAGTTAGCATGCCTGCAATCACGCCATGGCCACAGGGTTGGTCCTTAGTCCTATACCCTATTCAGACTTGACTTGGGTGGCGACTAGGGTCGGTTCGAGTCTTAATCAAAAGCTTGGTTTAATTAATGTCTTAATCGCTCCTTTTGCGACCGGGAACTTTCTTGGAGGTAAGATTAGTTGATTCCGATGGTTTGAACCTCGAGAATTGATTAAACTGGTAAGTTCGAAATCGTTGGAAAAGGTTTATGTAAATGCCAGAAACATTTCAATTTGGCACCATGATCTCAATTTGAGATTAGACATGGCCAGTTTCAAACTAGTCTGGTGGTTTCAACCGGAACGAAAAAACCGGCTGAAACCGCAACCAAAATTGGGTTCGGGACTAGGGCCACACGGTTCGACTCTGGTTTTACCATTCATGAAATCTTTTTAATAATTTTTATCGGTTTCAAGTGGTTCTATACTCAAACTGGAATCACCCTGAAATCAGTGGTTCCGAAATACCTTGAACCAACCATATCTAGGTGGGATCATGATGATCAACTGCCGTCTAGGTGGGATCATGGTGGTCACGGTGCTCACATGCCCATCCAAGGGGTTGAACTCGGGGATTCCCATGCTAGCACCTTCTTTCATGTTGACTCCTCCATGTGGGGAACCACCAAGGTGGTTCTTGGTCACCATTAGTTAACTCTCGAGTTGGTTTCGATTAATGGCGGACTTAGAAACTCTTTTGAGGTGGGTGAATAGCCCTTTGAATGGTTTTGGGTAGGGTGAACTATGTATTATAACTCATGGATCCTATCATGGGCTATAGTTTTCAGGTGATTTTCGAAATTTCGGGTGGGGAGAACTATGTATTATAGCCCATGGAACTATGGACTATAGACTTTAAGTTGATTTTTGAAATTTTGATCCTCAACTCGGTGTAGATCCGCCACTAGTTTCGACGGCTTTTCAAAAAGCTCCCTGTTGCCATTGACCACACACATTGTGCTTCCAACTAGAGCATCTCTAGACTTATTTAGAGGTGGGCCATAACAACTGGATTCATAAGCTTCCTACAAAAATCTAAGCACCTCCTTCCTTATATTGCTAGCGCAAAAACCCAAGCAAAAATACTACTTATGAATCAAACATAAAACCATTGAACAAGCGAGGTGGGTCTAGGCCTACTGTTTTAGTATTAGGGTCTTGACATAATATAAATCATACACACCTTAATGGAGCTTATATGAAGCGCCCCGTACCCCATTACCTTGATAACACTCTTAAGAATAACTTTTCTTTAATTAAAATCCAATCATTTGTAAAACTAATCTTGATCTAAATAGTTGAAAATGTTAAAAGCTAGATGGTTTAAGTTTTAAAATTTATGTATATTAGGTGGGGTAATGGTTGGATACTATTGTCTTTTTCCCCTTGAATCCAGGCAATACTCACCCCTTCGGGTTGGATTGGATCGGGTCCCAATTCTCAAGCTGGCATCCCTACTTATAGATCTAGAAATTAGCTATATAAGACCATCAACCTCTACAGATCAGCAAGAAGGAAAGATAGCGGAAGAAGATGAATTCCCTTGCTTTATCTAGATTTCTAGTAATAGTTTCAATCACCATCTTCTTTAACTCGAATATGGTTTGGGGTTATGAAGCTGCCATGGTTCGTAGAACTCAGATCCATAGCTTAAACTTCATCAAAGCCTCTTGCAGAGTTACCCTGTATCCAAGGCTCTGCTTCAAATCCCTGCAAGTTTTCTCGAGGACCATCAACAGCAGCCCGAGAAGGCTATCGCACACCGCCCTCGCCGTGAGCCGATTTCATGTAAATTGGACCATCGGAAGCATCGCAAAGCTACCAAAGGTTCCACTCAGTGAGAGAGAAGCAGGGGCCATTGGAGACTGTCTGGACAACCTTGGTGATTCTCTCGAACAGATAGAGAATTCCATGAGGGAACTCAGGGTCCTAGGCAGCAGGAACTTGATGTTTCAGATCAACAACATACAGACTTGGGTGAGCGCCGCGCTGACCGATCAGGATACATGCAACGACAGCCTAGAAAGCGTCAATGGAAGCCGTAAGTTTGAGCTTAAGAGGATGATGAGAAAGCTTGAGAGGTTGACCAGCAATTCCCTGGCAATCTTCAACAGTTTTGCTGCCAACATCACTGAAGGTCGATTCTACTAGAAAGAAGTTGCGTCTGTGCTCGTGCATATAGGTATTTCTGCCCACATGGTGGAGATGTCGTGTGTGTGTGTGACACACACACACAGATGCGATTGTCTGTAAAATTTCACTGTCGTGTGTGTGCATATAGGTAATTCTGCAAATCTGCGCATATAATGTGGCCCTAAACAGATGGAGAATGCTTCTACCACCCCCAATTAGCTGAGCTAAATACTTTGATCATATCTGTTTAATCGTGAATACACACACAGAGGGAGAGAGAGAGATTACTGATGGGGAAAGTAATGTTTTTGGATGATAGGCATGCTTCGTGCTCTTTGAACTTTCTTTTCCACTAGATGCATCCTGTGTACTGTCTGTTTCATGTAGTAAACGCAGTGGACCCATCGACGATGACATTCATGGTGATACACTTCCTTGAGTAAAGACCAGATTATATTGCCAAATGCCACGGGATTCTCCCACTCACTGAGTGACAACATGCCATTAATATGGTTAATAGATGGTTGTAAAAGGAAAACCATCCTTCATCATCCTTGCATTTCATCCTGAAATTTTCTAAATCTTGTGTTCTTTCTTCCCTTTCCTTTTCTTGACTTCGTCTTTTGCAACAACTGATTCTATTGTATATGTGTTCACGATTAACAGTCTGCTCGAGATGAAGTTTATAAACAAACACCAAGATAATAAAGGCAATAGATTGAGCAGGGAAGCCTGCAAAGATATGAATTAGAAAGGACTGGTTGATGAAGTCTAATATGAACCAGGCGGTTCGAGATCAGTTCTGAAAATACCCTTCTACATGTTCCTCAATATCTTGTGAAAAGCACATGAATGATCATATGTTTCGAGCCCTCATAACACATCGAGCAATAGCTCACCTGGCTAGGGAGGGTTAACTCGAGAGTTGAAGGCCATGAGTCACCTGTCTTCTGGCTCCTCAGTTGTATCGAGAGAAAAACAGAGGACCGGTTCCATGGGCGGCCTGGATCTGGTTCAACCTACTCGGCCGGGTCGAAACCAGACAGGTCCAGCCATAAACAACCAATAGTAAGATAAGGCTCAGGTCAACTCGATTCATTTGCCTTGTGTTAGAGTGTGACAGACCTACGTGTCCGACCAGGACTTCATTCTTATCCAAACCGCCCACTGAACAGGCAGGAACAAAAAACCTGGGGAAGTGGAACCGGAACTAAAAACAAAATAGAACCATAAAAGGACGATTTCAGCTCTAGATCAGTAGGTTTGCACTTCTCCTCTTTATATATATATATATATATATATATATATATATATATATAAAGAGAGAGAGGGGGTAAAATGATTAAACCTCATCGATACTCAAATCTATTGTGATTGACCTAATTAACAATAAACATTTGAATTAAAAGTATCATTATACTACATTAAACATTTTTGCTTTATCAAATAAACCATTCATCTCAAAGATTGAAGGGTAGAAGTAATAAAATAAAATTAAGGTACCACTTCATCTCTCTCTTTCTTTATATATATATATATATATCATCTTTAACGAGGGAAGTAGTATTAAACCACATTTCTTAGTGACAAAGGTACCCCAGTCATGTCGACACAAACATGACCATGCCGTGTGCATGGGCATGAATTACACACAAGAAAATGTGCCACATTTGTGTGAACTCGGGTTGTACACGACCACAGACCCCACATGACCCGAACATGCCATGGTTTGCCTCTCTATTCCACCGTACAATTAAGCAGATGTACTGGTCGGACTAAGGGCATCCACTCTCAAGGGCCAGCAAAGGATGATTCTGATTGTCTACGAGTCACATGCATGATTGCATTCTGTGTGTGCATGCATGTGGGTGTCCGTGCGGGGAGAAAGCTGCACAAAAAATTTATTAAAATATGTACAAAAAAACCATCAGTCTCAGTTTGATTAACATGAAATTTGAATTAAAAGTATTATTATACTTTTTTACTTTAAACTTAATGTATCATCTATATTAAATATTTGTTATTTTATTTTATTATCTTAATCTTTGTACTTTATACTTATTAAATAATGATTAAGATGATAAAATAAATTTGAGCATCTACCACTCGATTTCATTTATGTAAGTGCTTGTTACCATTAGTCTTGGCCGGTTCTTGAAAAACTGAGAGCACCGGTTTCAAGCCCACAGTAACGTGACTATCAAAACCTGAAACTGGACCCAAGCTGCCCCCCTATGGCTCTAGGTTCTTGGGTCTGCTTCCACCAGTTACAGGTTGGTTTTAGACCGGTCTAGTTCCAGACTTTTTCTACTTTTATGTAGAGATCTTGTAAAACAAACTTGGGATCTTGAAACCGAGAAAAAATAAACTTGAAATTGAAAGTGATAACTTATTATTATTTGTATTCGTAAAACTTGTTTTATTATAAGTTTTAAAACGTAAAAAGTGAGATTGTACAATCTTGAGAGTAAACATGTCGAGCGAGAAAGAATACACTTACAATTCAAAGTCTCGTCATGATGTGATGATTCCTTTGGAAATGACATGACAAAATGTGGTCTTATCGCACTGACTATTCATTGGATACTGCCGAGCCTGAAATCAGCCTGACCCACTTGTTCGGCTAGCTTGTTTTTTCCGGAGACTAAGATCATCCTGGTGCATGGAATCGTGCTATGACAACATTTGGTTTAGTGCTTTATGCCTACTATTTGAATGTTTGGCACTCGGTGTGCGTGCACGCACACACAGTTATCATCTTAATTGAAGCCACATATGCTTAATTATTTTTTCTAATTTTGTTCATGTTAATCAAGTTTATGTTAAAAGTGCTTGGTACTTACTAGAAGATACTATCACTATTTCGTTAACTATATTTAGTCAAAAGATCATCAGTTTGCTTGTCAGTGGCTGATTTTGGTTACCATGAGACCTGGAACAATAACGGCACCGGCTTGGGACCGATGGCCGATTCCCGTTATGGTTTTGGAACAGTTAATTCTTGAAATGGGATGGTTCCAGATTGGGTTCAAACTGTCTAGAGCCAGAAAAAATATTTAAAATTTAAATATATTTTTTTAAAATTTCGAAATCAGTGGTTTGGAACTGTCAGTTTTGGTTTTGGACTAGTTTTGGTTCCATAAAAGGTAGAAGTGGAACCGAATGAGTGATCCATGGTTTCGTGTTCGGTTTTCCTCATTTCACTTTCACCCCGTTTCGTGTTCTAAACCGATCATGTCTACTTTGACACGAGTATGGATTTTGTAAATGGTTCTTTTGAAGGGTGTTTGATTACGAAACTGAGTCCAAAGAACTGTCTTTGTAGCCTAGTTCCAGCAGTGGCCGATAATTGGCCTCGTGTGTGCATGCAAGAAGAAGCATATATGTGTAAACGCACATGCATGTATTTTTGAAACTATTAATGGTTAAGCTCACTTGCCGTCTTACCCGATCTAAAAAAAACATTAATGTAATGGGCACACTCATTTGTGTACAACCATTGTTAACGATTTTAACCATTTGATCTTTAAGATTAACGTTAAGTTTTGAATTAAAATACAAAAGATATTTTTTTAAAGGTGTGTTTAATGCATTTAGTACTATTTTGTTTTTTACCTAAAGATTTCAACCGTTCATTCTAACAATCAAAAGGTTGAGATCTTTAATTACATTTCAATATGGATTAGTGTGCATATGAAGTATGGTCTCTTTCTCTCTCTCTCTCTCTCTCTCTCTCTCTCTCTCTCTCTATATATATATATATATATATATATATGAAAATATGATCCTATTCACCTTTGACATACTCATTCATACCATATTAAAGATTGTAATGGTTCGATCCTTGAGATCAATGAGTTTTAAATTAACAAGGCAAAAGTATTATTATACTTTTTGTGCGGTGTACTTAATACATCTAATACTATTTTGCTTTTTGCCTAAAAATTTCAACCGTTCGATGTAACAATGAATGGTTAACATCTTTAAGTAGATTTTAGTATGAGTTAGTGTGAGTAATAAGTAGATTTGAGTATGAATTAGTGTGAGTTGGGCTATGGTCTCTGTCTATGTATATATACATGAAAACAAAATCTTACTCACTTCTAACATATTCACTCATACTGACTCATTGTTTTTTAATAACATAAGTATAATTTTAAAAACTTTAAAATTTTCTAAAAAATATAAAAACAATATTATTATACTCATCTTCTCGAAAAATAATGGTTGAATATAAGTGACTGTGAATACGATCCAATAACTTATGTGCGTGCGCACACACGTGTGTATGTGTTAGCAGTCCAAATTTTTCTCAAAAATTATGTTTGACCGGCTCACTTGAATTTCAGCCAAATGGATTTCGCATCATCTCAGAAAATCAACTAAGGATCCATGTAGCTGATCTCACTTAATGTGGACAAAATTCATGGTTTTGGATTTGGATTTGTTGTTTGGGTTTCAATTCCAACTTTAACCGGTACGGGGAGTTAAAATTACTCTTAGGGTCCAATAAAAGCGTAGCTTCTGCAACACATTTTGCTGACTTTGTTTTCACTTTATAAAGGACCATTATCTTATTCATTTACAGCTAAAAAAGTGATATATTAATAGAGTGGATCCCCAATAGAGCCACCGTTTCTTGCGGTTTAGTCATAACATCTAAGTGTATATATATATATATATATATATATATATATATATATATATATATATATATAGAGAGAGAGAGAGAGAGAGAGAGAGAGAGAAAATTGGGATTTATTAGACATCCTCCCATATTAGACTCTTCTAGATAATCTGCATCGTCTATGTGATCACATAAACGATGCAAATCGAGGCACCTCTTAGTATTGACACGACAATTGTTATCATTTAATGCGCATGGGTACATTAAATACAATGCGAGATAGGCATATTGATCACCACCATCCGATGTGTGTGTGGGTGGAAGAAAACCAAATCATGTCCACTTCTGATATGTTTACCAAATGCTTTTTTGAGTAGAATTCATGTTCTCATCGTAGAGAAAAGAACAAATCATCCGCAATAGCTGACCTGGATGATAGATCTATTCACAAATTCAAGGTCATGAGTACTCATCCATCACTTTTTGATAACATAAAAAAGGTCTTGAAAAATATGAAAAACAATTTTATTATATTCATGTTCCTGAAAATAATAATTAAATATGAGTAAGCAACATTAGCGGTGAGTAAGATCTAATTACTCTCTCTATATATAAGAAAACTGGATTTTGCTCAGACATGTTTACACATTTAGGTGGCATGAGTGTAATTTATAATTTTTAAAGAGTTCTGAAAAAAATATGAAAGACATTATTATCACACTCATATCACTCAAAAGCAATGAATAAACATAAATGAACAATATCACTATTTCAATCACTATATATATATATAACAACATGATTATCTTAATCAAAAGATATTTCAGTTACCTGTTTTATGCCAACAGGGCCTGCAAGTTAAAAAAGAAGAAGCAAAGGTGCAATCGTAGAGTTTCTCGAGTTGCAAGGGCTCTGTGACTCACTCCTTACAGGTTGAGAGTTCAACTTCACACACCACATCAAGAAAAAAACAAAAGAAAAGCTGCAATCTAATCTTTTTTAAGCAATTTGCTTTTGCTTCATTGTCCATTTTTCTTCAGTAAAGCAGGTCTCGAACATATTGGCAATCAGTCTTTCTCCACAGATCACATTACTCTCTGATTAAACTACAATTACATCTTTGGATTCTTTTTTGATCCCACAACATCAAAATAGTACCAGATCCAATAATCTATTTTGGATCATTGAGGCAATCACATAATGCCATTTTCAAGTGGGACCCATCAATAGATGTTGTGGGTCCCACTCATGTGGTTTGCCATCCTTACCAAAACTATGAGCAATGAGAAATTACATTGGTTAATTTAAATAATTAAAAATAATAATCCAGAATATCCTCTGCCAACACAGAGAACATCAATTCACAATGTTCTTTTTTATTGGGCTAAAGGTGATTCTTTCTTCACATATCAGCATAAACTTCTCACACACACATGCGTGCACGTGTACACACACTTAATGACCATAATTGCCTGTGCCCCATTTCTATATAAACTTAGTCCCATGAGCATTTCAATGGTAGAATATTGCTTAGGTTGGCTTTGAAAGTTAGAAGAATGAAAGGAAGAACCATGATTGCTGCACTCATCCTGTTGGTTCTCATAGTCTCTGCATCAGCCTTCCCAGTACCAACTCCAAATCACGAGCAATCTCTGCAATTCATCAAGGCATCGTGCGCGGCGACGCCATTCCCGGACATCTGCTTCCAGTCCTTGGCCTCATACGCGCCGACTGTGCAGCAAAGCCCGTGTCAATTGGCTCAAGCCGCGCTCAATGTTAGCTTGACCCGGGCTAAGTTGGGTACCGACTTCGTCACCAGGCTCTCTATAGGTCGCACCCCACTTGGGCCAAATTTGACGTTCCACGAGAAGGCCGCCATCCAGGATTGCATCACTACCATGTCCGACTCGGTGTACCGGATCGGTCAGTCGATCGAAGAAGTGAAGCACTTGGGCAGGACCCAGTTCATGTGGCACATAAGCAACATCCAGACTTGGGTGAGCGCGGCGCTGACCGACGACAACACTTGCATGGACGGGTTCGCGGACATCGGCATGAAGGCTAGCAGGGTTCGAGCCATGGTTCGAAGGGAGATTGTGGGTGTGGCTCAAGTGACCAGCAATGCATTAGCTCTTGTCAATAGAGTAGTAGCTCAAGGGCTCGGTGTGTAGAGAGTCTTGAGAACTTTTTGCCAGTTAGAAGCATGCTTAAATAATCCATGTAACAATCATGCATATGATCTTATGTGAAATGTTTGTATTTATAGCTTAATGTATAGAAATCATGTGAGTTTTCCTCCTAAATCCAGCTTGTTAACGCTCACAATCGTATAATTTCATAAAAGTTAGAGCATTATTCATCCAATACAAATAAGGAGACTAAGCTATTCGAACTAGATGAATGGCCGAACCTACCGGCTGCGAGATAACATGTTTAGTTCTAGTTGGCAAGTATTATTCAGTTTGTATCTGTTAAATCCTGCAAATCACGAACACAACGGATTTTGCGCTCTTGAGTGCAACCGAAATCGTGAACTTATCAAAGGATCATGAAGATCCGGGAACTCTAGAGATCTTAGTTATGTGATGGTAACCAATCTTCCTAATTTTGGTAAGTAATGGGAAATCCAAAAGATGAAAACAACTTGGGCCCAGTTGGCTCATGGTTTCGAGATATATCCCAGTCTGCTCCGAACCCGTCATGTCTAATGATGGTTTGTGTTCGTTTGTTTTCTTATTAAAAGAAACTAATGAAAAAAATAAGAACTACAAAAATTTAGAAATCTTAGGTTTTAAGTTTGATCTTGACGGAATATCCAGATATTTCAGGATATTATTAGTTCAGGAAGAATCTGAAAAGGTTATGAACTTGGATTGCGGTCCACTGTCTCCTACAAAATATTATTTTATTTATTTGGAAAAAAACAAAATGTCAGTTATTTTTGTTCAAAATATTAATTTATTTTTCTTATGGGAGGAATATCTGCATTAAGTAGTTATTTAATGGCATACGAACTGCAAGGATAAGCTCGCCGAGGGGACGCAAATGGGTTTATTGGGAAAGGGACGCGCAGTCACAGACCAACAAAAAGTAGCTGTCCAGACTGCCAAGCGCTGTGAACTTAAGGTGGTTCCCAACCCTCCATCAGAAGAAACACAGGGCTTTGATGACTCGGGTTTGAGCTCTAGACTTGTATCGGAACGTGTTGGTTCGCTCCTTTAATCTGTTTTCGACCTAGAATTGGATCTTGGGTCATGGAAAATGGACTGCCAGACCTGGTTTGGATCCTACAATGCCCTCTACCCGTAGAAACAAAGGGTTTTCATGGGTATGCGTGTTTGAGCACCGGACTCGTCTCGGAATGGGTTGGTTGCTTTCTTCAATCTTTATCGGACCCAAACTTGGATCCTGGCTCATGGAAAATGGAGTACCGGTCCTTTAGGTCCTACGATGCCCTCTACCCGAAGAAAGATGGGGTTCGAACTCTAGACCCGTCTGGGGATGGATTGATTCAGGTCTTTGGTCCCCAATGGACCCAATGAATTGAGCCCTCCTAACTCATGGAAGACGGAGGCCCAGACCAGGATTGGTTCATAAAACTCTGAGCCGAGTTCAGTACCCAAAAGTTCGATTCCGACTCGTTGAGCACAGCTTGAGCTTATTCGAGCAACTCGTGTTGGTTAGGTTCTTGTACTTGAGCGAGCTCATGCATGAGCTGAATTAATATAAGCTCAAGTTCAAATCCAGTACGCTCCAATTCAGCCTAGCTTGACGGAACACGTGAATGAGTACCACACATATATATATATATATATAGAGAGAGAGAAACTGATATATGTTAGCACTTAAGCGCTAGCAAATTCAAACAAATCTCAATCTTTTATTTTTCATATTACACTAACACCCCTCAAAAAGCAATCTCTTTCTCTCTCTCTCTCTCTCTCTCTCTATATATATATATATATATATATATATATATATATATATATATATATAGTGATTGAATCCTACCCACTACTAATATTGTTCACTCGAACTATTGTTTTTTTAAGGTATTAGTATAATAATATTATCCTTCTAACACTTTTAAAAACTTTAAAAAAATTTAAAGTTATACCACATAAAAACAATGAGTCAACATGAGTAAGTGTCTTAGTTTATATATATGACCTCTAAAATAAGCATAGTATACTTATGTGCATCTTTACTTTTTAAGAATATAAGTGTGCTTTAAAAAGTTATAAAGTTGTCAAGAAAATACAAAAAAAAAATTCCTCGTCCCATGCCCTCAAAAAGAAAGGGTGAATGCAAGTTCACTATTCAATCTCTCACACACACACATTCAAAAGATCGGGTTGTGTCAATCTCGTGTAGCACACGAGCAGTTCGGCTGCGAACCCTTTGACTGGTCGTGAGATTAGCATCCGGTCATGACGCCCGATTGATCTGGTCTCCGGCCCGGGTCGTTCCACCGGTTCAGGAAACGAGACTCGGAACCCCAGTGAAAAGGGAGAACGCCTCCGACGAAATTGATCACGTGGGCGCCCAGGAGCCCAAGTGGGCCTTCACTCATTTTTCCGGACGCAAGTGGGTCCCTAAATCTAGACTCTGAAGATAGCGGAGCCCACAGGATCCATAATTCATCGACCACCTCTGCAAAATTATTAATACGGCTACGGATCCAATTGTTCCCAGTAAAATATCTGAATTTTCATTCCCTTTCAGCATCAATTGCTAGTTCTAGAGATTAATGACTGATGCGGAAAAAAACAATTAACATTATATATTTTATATAAAGTACAAAATATTTTATATTATTAAACTAAAAGTTATTATGTATATATAATTATATTTATATAATATATATATACTTATAAGCATGTAAAATACTTATAAACATAGGTCTACCGCAAACCCATCCCACCATGCATCTCCTTCACCCGTTGCCCCCGTCTTGTCCCGTTGTGGGGTGGATTTTCAGACTTGGGGGTGGCGCGGGTACCCATAGGTCGAGTCCAAATTTCCATCTCTAGAGTCGGATTAGGTCTGATTCCAATTACTTTAGTCGAATTGTTCGTAGTTGCATATTTACAATACATATGATATGATTGGTTGGACTTTTGATTGAGTAAGATCTCTTCTTCTTTCTTGTTTTTAACCTCCTATACTTGATCATCGGAAGATCAAGTTTGATTGATGTTTGTAATTTAAATCAATGTCATTCACTGCAATGTAGAATCACCCTGTATGTGATTTGAACCTACGAGATCGGGTTTTGGAGACCTGAGTTCTACCGTATTGAACTAAGAAAGTTTTAGGAACCGTTGATTCTAGTTCTGGTTCTGATTTCAGTCTTAAATCGGTTGGAACCATAAAAAAATATTTAAAATGTTGAATAGTATATATATATATATATATATATATATATATATATATATATATATATATATATATATATATATATGGTTCCAGTCCCAGCGAAATGTGAAGAGAAACAAACAAGATGGTCCTCATTTATCGGTCCGGTTTGATTGGTTTTGGTTCCAGGCAGCTCCTGATACGGTTTGATTATGGTTGGAACTGTTGGGCCACCTTCAAACGAGTCATGTCTACTTAAATTGGACAATGATGCTCTTTTACTATCATCTAATTAAGGAAGTTTTTATTGAGATATTTTTTATAATTGAAATTAGACTTGGCTGGTTCCGAGTGGATGGAACTGGTGGTTCTGTTTTCACCAAAACTTGGAACTAGAACCAAACCACCCCCTCCAGTTCCTGTCTAGTTTCGATCCAATTAGAGTTCCCCGTTCATTTGAAAATGTGATGAATCAAGGATAGGATTTTAAAAATGGAAATATGAAAATGAACTGGGATTTTAGGCCGTCGGTTCTAGTTTTGATCATGATAATGGTTGTGAGTTTAGTAGTTGCAGTGTTTATACCTGGCTTTGGCCTCACCATTGAAAAAAAAAACATATCATTGGACATTATGATTAGAAGTGTTTAAGGAAGAACTAGAACCGAATCAAATCAATCTATAAGTTGAGCGGTTTGGTTTGGTTTGGTTTTAACCGGAAAAAAAAATTGGCGGTTTGGTTCGTGGTTTTATATATATTTATATATGTGTGTGTGTGAGAGAGAGAGTTTTATAACCTTATATACATATAAAATCTGGACTGTAAATCCAAATAATTTGATTGCATAATATTTTATATTTTGCCAAACCCTAATATAAGTAGAACTGTGGTTCAAAACCAAACCAAAACGGAATTATCGGTTCAGTTTGGCTCAGTTTCGACTATGACATGATTTGGTTTGGTTTTCTAAAACCTAAGAACCGAGGATAACAATTTGGTTCAAGTCTGAAGTTAGAACATAACCAAACCGAACTGTGAATACCTCTAATTTTGATAGTAGTGTTGCTCCTTATAAATTATTCTATTTCTTCTTAATGTTTGGATGTTGTTTTTATGTTCATTATTAATATGTAATCTCTCTCTATTTTTCTTGTTTTTTTAGATTTATGCATTATATACATACCTTTTTCATTAAATGAAAAAAAAGTGCAATCTATCATCTCATATGATACTCGTATTTTAATATTTACTTTTAAATGAGGAGAATATCGAAGCCATATGCACGTTATATTTTTAAATTATACTCGTGATACTCAAAAGCAACAAGGATATATGAATCATGACAGTCAAAGGCAATGGTATGCACAAGTGACCATACCAGAGAGGGGTTTGGTTTATATATATATATATATATATATATATATATATATATATATATATATATATAGAGAGAGAGAGAGAGAGAGAGAGAGAGATTTCACATTTTTATTTGGTTTTGAGACCAAATCAAACATGCACCTACCAATGCCATTACCGGAACAGGAGCAGTAAGAAAAACCGACGACTCTTATCTCATCAAGCCATTCTCACTGCTAAGCTCGTCCGCACTTAGCCGAGCACGAGACTGCAATTGCTCGAAGAGACAGTGACGTCGAAAATGCCATGGCCAAAGGCATCCGATTGGGGCCTGAAATCTTCTCTTCCCTTCTCGAGACTTGCGCTCATCTCCAGTACGGCGTGCGAGTCCATAAACTCATCCCTCCGCGCCTCCTTCGCTGGACTCCATCTCTCTCGGCCAAACTACTCAAACTGGTCGTTTGTGGGTGCGTTGAAGATGCCCATCAAATGTTTGATGAATTGCCTCAACCAGCTTCAGTTTTTGCTTGGAACTCACTCTCATAGAGAAAGGGTGGTATGAGGACGCATTGGCTCTTCATTATCAAATGGACGAGATGGGTCTCAACCTTGATAGTTTCACCTTGGATTTAATGTACATTAATAACATTTAATTCATGTTGATATCCTCAAATATTTAAATGATATATGTGAAAATCCTAAAGTATAAAAAATAATATGTGAGGGACTTGTGTATATGATGACTAAAAGAAGACAAAGTTTAGTCTTATATAAAAAACCATGACAAACCCACATGCCATTTTATATAGTTGGTAGCTCGTGAATCTTAGTTCAAAGAGCTTGGAGAGGACATGTTATACTACACATGTGCGTGCATGCGCGCTGAGTCGGGCCTGAGTTTGGGTTTAAAAATTATCTCTAGTCTATCTTTTTGCACAATTTTTTTTTTATCTAACGGTCAAGATTGCACGCAAAAACGGTTGTAAAGAAGGAACTGTTACAAACCTGAATAGTCAAATCCGTGATCCATCATGCGTACTATAATTAGGGGATTATGGCTCCTAATCCCAAACACTTTGTTTTATGCACTCTCTCCTCTCTCAGTTCCCTCTATTCTCTCTGCACGTGGCGTTTTCCTAAAAGCCTCATTCTCCGGCCATAGGCGAATTAGGCGTTGGTCGAGGTCGACTCGAAACCTGATACATGTTATTCGAGTTGTGTGTGTTTTATCTTGGGAAGAAGGCGTAGGTACTTTTACGTACTCATAGTGGGGCACTGATTTCTCTAAGGTAAGTCCGCAAGGGTAACTCATATTGAAGATAAGTTATGCGTATAGATTTTTTGTCATCAGATCTGATGTTTCTCGCATAGACGTCAATACAATTATTGAGCTCTATAATGCTACATTCTTTGATAATGTGTTTCCCATTTATTTAACCAATTGTACACGACCAAATATCGTATTTGTTGTGTGTAAGTTCAGTAGATACACCACTTGTCTAGATAAAACCCATTATCAATCATGATAAAGGATATGATTGCATGATAATTAGTGCATTATCCTTATAGATCACGTCATATCCTTTTATTATGTTGTTACCAATAGACACATTTACACCCAAGTTCAGGTTCAAGACGTTCACCTAGTTCTTGTAAGGGTAATATTGGATAACTTAAGTAACGGTTCAAACCAGAAGGTATCATTACGGAAAGTAAATATGATGGTTGGGTTAAGAGGACACTTTTACACTTAAGGATATTGTGGGAGTGTTGGATTTAATGTGCATTAATGACATTTAATTCATATTGATATCTCTAAATATTTAAATGAAATATGTGAAAGTCTTAAAATGTAAAAAGTCACATGTGAGGGACTTGTGCCTGTGATAACAAAGAGAAGACAAAGTTTAGTTCATATCGAAAAATGTGATAAACCCACATGTCCTTTTATATGGTTGATAGCTCATGAATCTTAGTTCAAAGAGCTTGGGGAAGACATGCTAGATCACACACGTGCACATGCACGCCAGGCCGGGGTTTGAGCTTGAGCTTGGGTTTAGGTTTGGGATTTGTTTTTGGTTTATCATTTTGGATGAAATTCTTTTGATCTAACAGTTAAAAGTGCACGCGGGAACAATTACGGAGAGAGAACGGTAACTAACCTGAATAGTCGTGATGATTGAATTGGATCCAGGATTCGTGATTCATCACACACATTGTAAATAGGGGATTAGGGCTCCTAATCCCAAACACTTTGTTTTCTACACTCTCTCTCCTCTCATGGTTTCCTGTGTTCCTTCTTCACGTGACGTTTTTCCAAAACCCTCATTCTCTAGTCATAAGAGACTGAGGTGTTGATCGAGGTTGACTTAAAACTAAGTACAATACTCCTCGAGTTGTATACGCATTTTATCTTTGGAGGAAAACGTAAGTATTCGTATGTACTTATGATTTCTTTAAGGTAAGTCTGGAAGGATAACTCATACAAATAAAGTTTCTTATTTTGCTTCTACTTTTATTTTTTTTACGGCTTAATTATGACTTATTTTGGATACGTAACTATTGTTTATGATTGAGACATGTTTTTATTATGCATTGCTATTTCCAACCCATCTTTCCCACGTGCTCAAGGCTTGTGCGGGGATGGGGTCGTTGAAATGGGGTGAGGATGTTCACCCGTGTATTGTCACGTGTGTTACGCTGGTGACCTTTTGTTGTGAATGCCCTCATCGATATGTATGCAAATGTGGGGAAATCTTTAGGGCTCGAAAGTTGTTCGATGGAATGGCTGAAAGGGATATTGTCGAGTGGAACACCGTGCTGATGAGATACATTCAGACATGGGTGTCTGGGTTATGCAGCCGATGTGCTCCGTCGCATGGTTGCTGAAGGTTTCGAGCCAGACTTTGTTGGAATCTCTGCAAGGCTCTCTGCTTGTGCGTCTGCTCCCGACTTTTACGGTTTCAAAATGGGGACACAGATTCATGCACGAATTTTTCGGCGGGGAAATGAGTTCGACTTGTCAATAGGCAACTCTTTGATCGATATGTATTCCAAGTTGAGCAGTATTAGCCGTGCAAGGACTGATTTGATCAGATGGTAGAAAAAGATATAGTATCATGGAATTCAATCATCTATGCTTATTGTAGAAAGGATCCAAGAAAATCTCTCTCTATATTCAAAAGCATGATCGACTTCGGTATTGCTCCAGACAAGATCGCCTTTGTGTCATTGCCCTCTACTTGTATAAACCAAGCAGCATCGTCGCCTTCCCTTGACGATACTGGTCAGAATCTCTTCAACTTGATGCATGAAAAATTTGGTATTGAACCGTGCATGGAACACTACGCCTGTATGGTGAATCTTTTAGGAAGATCAGGGTTAGTTAATGAGGCATACAACTTGATTACTGATCAAATACAGCCACCACTAGAGCCCGGAGCCAGTATATGGGGAGTTTTGCTGTTTGCTTGCAGTGTGCATGGGAATGTGGATGTCGGGGAGGTTGCAGCCGAGAGGCTGTTCGAGTTGGAGCCCGATAACATAGAAAATTTCAACCTTCTTGCAGATATACTGTGTAGCAGAGAGGTGGGACAACGCAGACTGAGTGAGAAAGATAATAGAAGAAAGGGGTTTATCGCTGCAGATATATAATTAGCAGCTGCAAACCTTCACTGGTGAACAATTTTGGGTTTGGTAAAGCCATCTTCGTCACTCATTCTTATAATGAATCATTCATCCTGAGTGCCCCATTTCTGTGGGGCATTTGTGAGCAAGGAATTCAATTGAACGAGATTCTTTAAATCTATTGTGTAGAAAACATTTGCTTGGTGAGGGATATGTGATCCTCTTTGAGCGCCAGGAAAACAAATCAAGTAGCCACTTGTAGCAAATGAGATCAGCTTCAACTCTGTTCACATTCACTGAGTACTCTAGTTTCTGGCAGAAATACTAGTGGCCCACTTGAGGAGGCAGCAATTACTTGATCCGTATGTGAAAGGAGGTAAAGAAGTGAGTCCAACCTATTCATGGCCGAGGTGAGGCCTCACCCAAAATCCAAAATGAAAAAGTCCAAAAAAATAATTAAAATAATCTGAAATTTTTTAAAAATTTATACATAATGCCTCACTTTAATTCATTCAGTGAAATTCACCTCTCCCCAGAAAATTTTCTAGGTTCCCAATTGACTGAATTTCCTTATTCAGTTCATGAATGCAAAATGTATACACGAGTTAACAAAGAGTGCACGCAATTCATGAATGCCACCGTGTATATAGCACTTATATTCTATAAAAGACTCAATATAGACCTTGGCATCAATATTCCGGTCTTTTATGTTTGAATCATATTTAAGATAGTTTGAGCATGTAGAAAAACGATTAAAGAAGTTCCACCAAAAAGGTGTGTGAAACTATATTGTTGAAATGTTAAAAAGAAAAAAGAAGACACAAAAATGTTGAGAAAAAATAATAAAACATGTTGACTCAAGAGCTAATGGGAGTTGTATGTTAACAAAGAATCCAGGTAGAAGTACCCAACTCGTATACAACCAATACCATATAGAATTTTCATTAATTTATAAATAATTGGATTTTAATATAAAATGCTTTTAACTGGGGATGAAATTGGGATATAGGGCATATGTACGGTTCACCAAGTGAGAAGAGGGACTAGGGATGGCAATATTTACCTCACGCGTGCAATCCTAACCGGGCTCAGCCCAAATGAGTCAGGACATACCTGACCCGATCAAGTTCAGATAAAGATACTTGCACTACCTATACCTGATATATATAGAGAGCAAGAGGGACTAGATCTTACCCACCACTCACATCATTCATTCATGTTTAATCATTGTTTTTTATATTTTTTTTAACTTTTTAAAAATTTCACAAAAAAAGCAATAAGTAGACATGAGTAAAGATGTAAGAGTTGGGCATGATAAGGTTTTCCAATAGATATATATAGAGAGAAAGTCTTAGTTACACAATATTGTTTGGTATATAATATTGTGCAAACATTTTCATCACTCAATCTTTAAGATAGATGATAGAGATTTGATCCAAATATATCATTATACTTTTATACTTTGCATTTAATATACCAAATGCAAAATTATTCAAATATTTAATGCCGATCTCAAAGTGTTTGTAAAAGACTATATACCAAACAACATTATGCACCTACGACTTCCTCTCTCTCTCTATATATAAATATATAAGATACACCCATTAAAATTTGTACAAACATTTTCATCATTGGATCTTATGATAGAGATTTGATCCAAATATATCATTATACTTTTATACTTTACATTTAATATACTTTACATTATACTTTTATACTTTACATTTAACGCCGATCTCAAAGTGTTTGTAAAAGACTATATACCAAAAAACATTATGCACCTACGACTTCCTCTCTCTCTCTCTCTCTCTCTCTATATATATATATATATATATATATAAGATACACCCATTAAAATTTGGGTCGGGACTGAGTAGAGGTATATCCTTCTCCAACCCTCCCCATTCTCATCCTACAAAATTGAGATTTGAGTAGCATGAATAGCTGGCAATGCTTTTTGACTCTCTCACGTTGCGAGTGGTGAATTGGATTCTCGAAATGTGTATGTTTATGTCGTAGGCCCTGGATCTCAGTAAAAGGAAACAAAAGGTCTCCTATAAGGCCGGGCAGAGGAATATGCGTACCCAACCCATTGCCCTCTCCAGTCTCCATTAATTAGCCTAAATATCGTAGGATACTCCTTTACCAGATTGTATATAATCCGAAAAGATAAGTGTCAGAAAGAAGATGATCGGAGAAAATTCATCTTCTTTTATATGCGGATATTATCAAAATGACATCGCGCGACACGATGTTTAGACATCCCTCAGCATTCTCTATATGAAAAGGTTCAAACTCTTGGTTTTCCGCTCTTTAGTCATCGGCATTGAAACGACTGTAACTGGCTCAGCACTGGAGCCTGATGGCGACCTTCCGGAGACCTCGCCTGATTCTTTGTTCAGGCAGCGGATGGCCTTTTGAACAACTATGGGTTTTACGCTCTTTAGACATCGGCATTGCAACGACTGTAACTGGCTCAGCACTGGAGCCTGATGGCGACCTTCCGGAGACCTCGCCTGATTCTTTGTTCAGGCAGCGGATGGCCTTTTGAACAACTATGGACGTCCGCAAGTTTTCTTGGTTACGAAAAGAGAAACGGTTGAGGAAGCGAACCGTTTGGGATATAAATGTATTGACGAGATACAAAGGTATGTTTTCGGTTCCCTACAACCGTATTTCCCAAAGGTTTTCTTTCGAAATTTCTTAGTTTTCTGTATCAAGTTCAATGCGAGCAGCGTCTGACTCCATCCTTTCAGGATTCGTATGCTCGGCTTTTTGTGATGGAGCTCTTATCTATTTAGTTTATGTAATCACTCCACAAAAAGGGGTTAGACGGTCGGTCTAGCCATTTTTTTAGATTAGTATGCCGATAATGACCAATCTCTCGGCTTTACATCTTCCAATTTATCATTTGAGCCAAGTAATTTGACATAGTGATTTTACCTTATACTTTTGTGGGGTTTCCCTAGTAATGTCATTAACTATTACATGCTTTGAGAAAAAATCTTTCATTATGTCTTTAGTGAAGGGGTCTTCATATCATCAATTGATATATATGAGATGAACATTTTCTTTCTTGTAACCATATCATGAACATAGTGATATTTAACTATTATATGCTTGCTTTTCGAGTTATAGCTCCACTCTTGATCAGAGTAATTACTGCATTATTGTCATAATAAATGATAATTGGCTCGTTGGTTATATTCAGCTTCTAATCACATATGAAATGACTTATCCAAATAGCACTAGTTGCAGCCATACAACAAGCCACATACCCAGCTTCCTTTGTATGCAATACTAAATAACCTTGTTTTTTACATGCTCAAGAAACAACTCTACCTCCAAATAAAAATATTTGTCCCAAGGTTGATTTGTTGTTATATTTGCTCCCAACTAAGTCAGCATCTGAGTATCCTATCACTTTCAATTCATCTACTTGAAAACACAATTTCAAGTCTTTTGTTACTTTAAGATATCTTAGAAACATTTTTACAACTATTTAGTGCTTTCAACTAGGATTGCTTTGATATCTACTTATGAGAACATCAAAGCTGATATTAGATCTTGTACATGATATAGCATACATCAAACTTACCATAATTTGTACACAAGAAACATTAGGTTGATCGTATCTTTCACTGAAATGACCAGCCTTACTCAATTTGACTCCTTTCTCAATGGGTGTAGATGCAAACTTGGATTCACCCATTTTAAACTTCTTGAAGATATAATCGATATCTCTCTCTTAACTTAGGTATAAGAGTTTAGATTCTCTATTTCGAGAAATCTTTATACCATGATATAGGATGCTTCTCCTATATCCTTCATTTCAAATCTTGAGTTTAACCATGATTTTATTTTGATAATCATCTCATTATCATTTCCAACCAACAATTGTCGTCTACATATAATGATAAGATGACAAAGTGTCTCCCATTGTTTCAAACATATACACAACGATCAAGTTCATTAGCCACAAGCCCAAGTTTTAAAATGATATTTTGAAAAGTCAAATACCATTAACAAGGTCATTATTTAAGACTATATATGGATTTTTTCGTCCTATATACTTTATCATCTTGGCCTTTAACTCTGTATCCTTTGAGTTGTTGCATATATATGATTTTATCTAAATCATCATTTACAAAAGTTATTTTTACATCTAAATTATGTAAATTCAAATCATAATATGCTGAAATTGTCAGAATTATACTTATGAATGCAATTTTCGCAATAGAAGAATATGTCTCAACATAATTTATTCACTCCTTTTGTAAAAATCCCTTTCCAACCAACCTTGCCTTAAACTTGTTGATAGACTCATAAACTTTATACTTCTTTTTTAGAACCTATTTACAACTTATGACTTTTCTTCCTTTGGCAAATCAATCAATTCAAAGACTTGGTTTTTCTCAATGAATTCAATTTTCTCATCCATGTATTTTTCTCAATTTATTTATTTAAATGAGTCAATAGTTTATCGATACGTTAAGTTATCAGTCAACTCATCTAAATCCACCGAATTACATACTTTCTCTGTAAGGTAAGTGTAATAATCCTTTAAGTAGGACGATATGACTCTAAGTCTTTTATGTCCACTTAAAGTTTTGATTTGATCAGGAAGATCATCTATAGATTCAAATGATGATTATTCTAGATTTACTAGATTGTCAACGTACTCATCATCATTTTCAATGATGTCATGCTTAGTATCCTCCAAGAATTCAACATCGTTGCTCTCTATGAATTTATAGTCCTTGTGATAAAATTGATATCCTTTAGTCTTTAGGGTATCAATGGATACGTATCTTAAGTATTGTTGTCTAGTTTATCTCTAGACAAATAAAGAATATTTATATGAGCGATAGATCCCTACCTCCTTAGATGACTTAGCTTCGGTTTTCTTTCAAATCACATATCATATAATGTAAAGAAGATAACTTTAAATGATACTTTGTTGAGTATATAGACAATTGTTCTTACAGCTTCTCTCCAAAATATCTTGGTAGAGAGACATCTATTAACATAAACCTTATCATATTCAGTAAAGTTCTCATATCTTTATATTATACCATTGTGTTGATGTATCATAGGCATTGTGTTTTGCTTTGAAATACCAAAGTCTTTACAAAATTTTAAAAATTCTGTAGAAGTGTACTGACCACCTCTATATGATCTTAGGACTTTTATTGTATCTCCTAGTTGGTTTTCAACTTCGTGCTTATATTCTTTGAATGCTTCAAATGCCTCAAATTTATGTGCTAAGACATATATATATTATGTGTGTATGTGTATATCTCGAGTAATCATCGATAAATGTTATGAAATAAACATTTTCTCGATATGATCTTAATATAAAAGGTCCACATAAATCAGTGAATGATTTTCAACAAGGTTGTTGCCCTTGTTATTTCTTTGAAAACTATTTTCTTTTTCATTTTTCCTTTTATATAGGCTTCACACTTACTAAAAGTGTTTTCTAAAAATCCTAACAATAAGTTAAAGTTAGATAATTTTCTTAATTTTTTTAGACTGATATGCCCTAAGCGTTTATGTCATATATTCACATCAATATTAAAGTCACAATCAATATAAGCAGACGAATATTCACTTTTATTAATATTCAATTTGAGCAAACCATGTTCAACACCAATTTCACTAGAGAAAAACACTCTCTCCTGTTTTCCCACTATCAAAACCCTTCTTAACTAAGGCAATGACTAAAACTAGATTACGACTTATAGTTGACACAATCAAAATATCAGTCGAAATATTCAAAGAATATTTAAGAAAATGTTATTTCTCATGT
This sequence comes from Brasenia schreberi, assembly GCA_036023115.1. NCBI lineage: Eukaryota > Viridiplantae > Streptophyta > Magnoliopsida > Nymphaeales > Cabombaceae > Brasenia > Brasenia schreberi. The sequence continues at coordinate 2,398,347 of JAYKKT010000086.1, read as the reverse complement.
ATACCATGTTCTCTTGGTTTATATTTTTGTAGGTCTACAATCCCTTTCTTGCTTTTAGAGATATGTCTCATTGCTCTTTAATGAATCCACCAACCAGATATTAGGTAATCCATGTAAATGCATTTTGTAATCACGCAAATCATGTCATGCTTTTCTAATTGGCCACATTGTTGGGTATTTCTACTGTCAGTCTTCTTCTTGTGATAATTCCTCTTTTAATGCCCCATTTCTCCATAGTTGAAGCACTTAACTTGATAAACAATTTTCTACAATTTCTTAAAAGTTTGATCATATCTCATCTTCAACTACTAGCAATTTTTCCTTCTTATTTTTATTCATATGTTCTTGTTCAATTGCTAGTTTGAGAATAATTCAAAATGACTTATCTTAGGCCCTAATTTAAGGACATTAGTGACCATATCGTATGATGGAGAAAGCCTATTAAGTATTGTGGACATCTTCATTGGTTCTAAAATGACTGATTTGGCTATAGCTAAGTCTTTTGTCATTACCAACTTATGGTTCACATGTTTTACTATATTATCTTCTTCTTTCATTTTATAGGAGTTGTATTTTTGTAGTAACAGTTGGACATGTATCTTAGCTATAGTGTTATACTTAGTTATTATCTAATTAAATGGTTCTTTTAGGGTCTTATACTCTTTGAAAACCTTAATCAGGTCATTATTCATATATGCTAACATAATAGTTTTTGCTATTATATCATCATTTAGGAATGTTTTGTAAATTTTTTTTTATTGCTCATTAGCATGAGGGGATGGTGGACATACAATTTTCAATAGTACATAATATACACCTTCTAGTGTAAGATCCAACGTGATTATTCATTTTCACGTTTAAAAATTAACACCGTTTAACTTTTATATTTTTATCAATTCAGATACACATATTTTATAGTTTATTTTTATGTGTTTGATAAAAATAACAATTAAACGGTCTAATAGGAAAATATAGAACAAGCAACATATAACTGATAGTTAACTAGCAAAATATAAAAAGCAGAATATCCATCTACTGAACTAAAAATAACTCATGGTACTTAAAAGCAATTCCAAGCATTTTTAAGAACGTCTTTGAGTTTTTTCATAACTTTTGTCAAACAAGCTAAAAGAGAGTCTTGGACGGTTTCAAGACTATCTATACGATCCCTTAGAAATATCTCACCATCAAACAACTTTACATTCAACGGTCGTAGCCCGTGCAAATGTATAACTTAAGGATACACACTCCTTTTGAAGCATGTACAATCGAGTCTCCAAATAACGGATAAAATATCTTGTTCATTAAAGCTGAGAATGTAGTAGAAGCATTCGTTAGTCTGAACTGCATCACCAATATTTTTAGTCTTAATGCACATATCCAAGTGACATAGAAAATTCTCAATCAATTTCTCATCTTTTGTGTTTGCGTACGGTTTCAGACCCTTCACCTCCAGTATGAGGGTTTTTGCTCCCTCACCAAAATTATATTTCTATTCAACCTCCATCAAACGAGTCAAAAGAGAGTTTTGGATGGTATCAAGACTATCTACATGATCCCATATGGATGTCTCACCGTCAAACAACTCTATATTCAGTCTTTCATTGTCAATCGCAACCCGTATCAACGACTGTCTTAAGGTGAAGCACTCATCCTAAAGTCTGAAAATAACACATGATACTTAAAAGCAATTCCAAACATTTTTTATGTATCATCTTTGGGTTTTTCATAACCCGATTTTGTTATTTTCAAAACCAGACCTTTTTTCTATTTTTCTGTAACTATAATTTTCCAACATTTCAAGAGCAAACCAGGAATTTTAACATTTTGTCTGATTTTATAATTTTTAAAATACTCCAGGCAAAATAATAAAATGGAAACTATTTTTTCAATAAAACTCGTGACTGATCGAGGTTAGGACAGTAATTTTGCCCTTTAATGTAAATCTGTGATTTTTCTCTAAAGACAAGAGCAATCTTGTCTTTTAACATAGTAATAAAATTATGAAATTACACTCGTTTGAGGGTAGGAATGTAATTCAATTGATCGTTTTTCATAATTGTTATAAACAATCATATTCAATTTGTCGTTTTTCATAAATTTTATAAACAATCATAGGCAAAGTTGTCTTTTTGCGAGCTTGGAGTAAAACCATATTTTCACTCGAAAATATGTGTACTTTTTGGTAATTTTATCATGTGTCATAAGGTTATTTTTAAAATCGATAAAGAGGAGAACGAACTTTTCAATTGGGTGTCGAAGTGATTTTCCAAAATCGAAACCATAAAACCGTTATTTTCGCTTGTGGTTTTTCGAAAACTGTCGAAGTTTTCGAATAGTCGAGAGAGCATAAAATCGGGAGAAAGAGAAGCAGGGGTAGGAGAGGGAAGCCAGAGGCCTTCCTCGGGCCAATGTCGTTCAACTCCTATGGCCGGCGACCTTCGACCGTTGGCCTTGTGACTTCTACGGTTCTTTGGCTTCTCATAGCCTCCCTCCAGCAGACGGCCGACGATCGTTGGCAGTCTGGTCTCTTGAGGACTCCCCATTGGTCGACAGCCTTCTGGTCGATTCTTCATTTTTTTCCGACAGTGTTCAGCTGTTGACTTTAAGCTAAGCATACCTTCTCTTTCATTGACCGACTGACCGACTCTTGTTTTACGTCGCCTTCCTAGCCTAATTTTTCCGCCTAATTTTTGTGTAAAAAACACATGGAGTTCTCTCATTTCCTTTTTTTTTTCCGTTTCAAACAAAACTAAAAGTCGTACCTTTCTTTTTGCATATGATGGCGACCTTTCTACACACCTCGCCTGTTCCTTGTTCACGCAGGGATGGCCTCAAGCTTTTCTTCCACACACAAGACAATCGGTTGAGGAAGCGAACGGTTTTGGGATATGAATGTATTGACGAGACAGAGAAGAGAAGAGAAGAGAAGGTGTATGTTTCGAGAGGAGGTGTATTTTTTTTTCGAATTTTCTTGTTTTTGTCGCCGTTTTTCGAACGTGGTTGAGTATGTCGAGAATAGCCTCGGCTTTACATAGCCACATCTAGCGCCTTCTTGACGAATTGTTCTTCGTGGTTGCTGAATCGAACGAGCAACTTGTGTACTGACATGGATACCCTAAATTTCGTCGATCGGAGTGCTTATCTTTCTTCGATGTTGTTAGTTTTCATCATATTGGTTCATTTCATCTCCGTTCCTTCCGTCGAATTCTGGCGTTCAATTGGCGATTCGAGCCTAATATCATAGCCAGAATGTCTGCAAAAGCCACAGATGATAGTGAAGGTACTCCGTCATCGAATTTGCTTCATAGTGCGGAAACTGTGAACAATTTGAGCAAAGACGGTGAAGAGCTTTCAAGTGAATTATATAATAGTTTGATTCGTTCGTATTGTGAGGCCGGGGATCTTGATGGTTCCTTGAGGGTGCTCTCGACTATGGAAGCTTTAGGAATGAAACCAAGTAGTACTAGCTATAATTTTCTCATTGGAGCTCTCGGCACTGTTGGTACAACACTTGAAGCCGATGCCATATTTCAGGAAATGAAGTTGTTGGGTATTCAACCCAAAGTAAAAACTTACAATCTTCTCTTAAGGGGGTTATTGAGGAAAGGCATGCTACGACATGCGGACCACGTGCTTGTGGAAATGCGAGAAAGAGGGGTTGGGTGCAGCTGGGAGACTTACGGGCTGCTACTTGAGGCCTATACTCATGCGGGGCGATTGAGAGATACTTGGAAATTGCTTGCGGAGATGAGGAAGAGGGGATCCAAATTGAAGTCTTCGTTGGTTTATAGCAAAATTATCAGTATGTATAGGGACAGTGGAATGTGGAACAAGGCAATGAGCCTTATAAGAGAGATGCAGGATGATGGAGTTTCGCTAGATAGGAGAATGTATAGTTGTATCATTGAGACGTATGGGAAGTTTGGTTTGGTGGATGAAGCTGCGGAGACGTTTGAAAGGATGGGAGCGCAAGGCATCATTCCGGATATTGTTGCCTGGAATTGTTTGATCAGGTCGCATTGCAAGGCAGGGAAACTTGTACGAGCTCTAGAATTCTTTACTGCAATGCTGGAAGAGGGGATATATCCTGACCCCAAGATCTTTATCAATATCATTACTAGTTTGGGAGAACAAGGACAGTGGAATGAAATCGGGAAGAATTTTGAGAATTTAAAGCATAGAGGGTTCAGGAAGAGTGGAATCTTATATGCCGTGTTGGTTGATATCTATGGACAGTATGGGAAGTTCGAGCGTGCTGAAGAATGTATGGCAGCAATAAGAGCGGAAGGTTTGCAGCTTTCTTGTAGTGTGTTTTGTGTGCTAGCAAATGCTTATGCTCAGCAGGTGTGTGCAACTTTATTCTTTTTCTTTTTTGGTCATTTTGTTTCCCGTTGTTAGTTGTTTCTCTTAATGATGGCATGCACAGGTTGTTCTAGAAATCGAAGTAAACATTATATTGACCTGTTGATGCTTAAATTCCATATGGAAACTAGCCAACCTGGTTATTCATTTGGCTGCTCGTTTTCTTGTTATTTCTTCTCTTCATTATACAGGTTTTTTATTCATTGCCACTCATGAGTAGCTTTTATATCTACTATGTCAAATCAGAAATATCACTCAAATGGAGACTCAGTTAGATATCTGTGTGGCAATATAACAACTTTCCCATACTAGATGGGGTCAGCTACACATTCTCATAGGACTCGATCATGTGCCTAAAGCATCTTAAACAATTTGTCCTTATTTTATCATCTATAACTATCACTCTTTTTTTTTTTGATAACCTCATTATTGGTAAGGTCTTTTCTTGAGTGATCACACACTGATGAGTAACTGCCCAATAATTAGAACCATTATTCTATAATATTTATCTTTCAATTTAATTAGTATGTTCTTGTCACATTAAATACTTAGAATACTTGATGTACCTCTCCATTTTAACAAACTTGCATTAGTTGTATGTGTGACATCTCCATTTTAACAAGTCAATGGTACTATTAGCGATAGATAGATAGACCTGGTGTGGCGCAAAGAAGATGGAGAAACCACCACTCTACTCTCATGAAAGGATTGCCCATGCCTATAGGGTTGGTGATGGCATGGATTAGGATTCCGGGTCGGCTCTAAGCTCAGATAGAGGGTTTCCTTAGGCTTCTGATAGTCAGCGTAAAACTTTGTCAAATTTACTACTATAAGTTCTGGACATTATGTGTGGCAATAACATAATTATTAGTTATCATACTTTCTATTCTTCCCCTTCAACCTACAGGTGCTTAACTAAATAAAACAGAAAAGTGAAAAAGGTTATCAATCAACACATTTTGCAATAAATTCTATTAACGATTAGATCACAAGATGCTACATATTCCTTGAATTTCTTTTTGGCTGCATCTCTTCATCAACTTCTCTGTTGTGCTTAATGGGCTTCAAATTTCTCAGGGAATGTGTGAACAAACTGTCCGAGTTCTTCAACTTATGGAAGCTGAAGGAATTGAACCGAACCTAGTGATGCTCAATCTGTTAATTAATACATTTGGTATTTCTGGGAGGGTTTTAGAAGCTTTGGCGGTTTTTGAGCACATAAAACAAATTGTAAGCTTTTCTTCTGTGGTATAACTTGAAAATTGGATCCATATGCATGGATCTCAATGTTAGATGTACATTTCTTTAGATGCTATTAACGAATTTTCTCTTTCTTTTTGAAGGGAATCAGTCCTGATGTTGTTACCTATACGACAGTTATGAAGGCCTTAACTAACAACAATAACAACTAAGCCTTTTCCCATACTAGATAGGGTCGGCTACATGGATTCTTTGTTTCCAGAGAGCTCTATCATGTGCCATGTTAGCAGTTAACTCACAATAAGCTAGATCATTCTTTATTGTTTCTTTTCAACACTTTTGTGGTCATCCTCTACCTCTTTTAATACTTTCCAAATTTTGTTTTTCATACCTTCTTACATGTTCTTCTTTCTATATGTCCAAACCATCTTAAATGATATTCTATCATTTTATCCTCTATTGGTGCCACTCCTAATTTGTTTCTAATAACCTCATTATGTATACGGTCTTTTCTTGTATGACCACTCATCCATCTCAACATCTTCATTTCTGTATCAGACATCTTTTGTACATGTTGATGGTTAACTGCCCAACACTCAGAACCATAAAACATGGCAGGTCTAATTGCTGCTCTATAATATTTACTATGAAGGCCTTAATTAGGGTTTCTTTCAGCTTGGATCCTCAATTCTATTTCAGTACGATTCCCATGCCCTTTTCTGTGCCATCCATTTCAATAGTGCTGCTATCTGCTTAAAAGACCAAAATGATGTCGGCTTGTAAATTGCAATACTTTTCTTTTCTGGTCCTTCATCAATTATTTTGTCAAAGAGCACATCAGTCACAACATTTTTCTGTTGGGAAAATCCTTCTGGATGAAAACTATTCTGTGTTGTATGTCAGATGCATCTCTATTGAAAATAACTAATTCGAGAATCCTTGAGCCAAACGTGGTTGACTGGGTTTCACCTACTTTTTTAATGCAATTTGTAACTAACCAGATAAATCTCCAAGAAAATAAGAACTCTTCCCTCCTCATGTTCTCTAGAAGAAATGGAGATCTAACCTGAGAGTAACCAATTATAAGAATATTCATGGTTTATAACTTTTATGGTTGAAGATTTATTTGTGAATTCTTTTTATGTAAAAGTTGATTGCCTTCAACTTATTTGGTTTTATGATACTTGTGATCAGGTCTCGGATATATACAAGGAGATGGAGTCTAGTGGTTGCACTCCTGATAGAAAAGCAAGGCAGATGCTGCAGGCGGCTTCGCTAATATCAGAACAAAAACATGGTGAGTTGTGCGATGTGTCCAAAATGTTGGATAAGCAAGGGAAATTTTACCAGCAAGCCTTCTGACGGTGGAAGAAATCTTCTTTCCCTTTGCGTGTATTACCTATGTGAACGCATATGAAGTTCTAAAATAAACACACTATACTGCACAAAAAGCGTGTTTTCTATATCGTCTGTTCATACTTATTTGGAGTTGAGTGTCTATGCCTAAAGTTGAAGGAGGGCTGCGGATTCCTTTTGATGTATTGGTTGCTCTATTGGAAGATGGCGGACACATGCTTGTGGATTGTTGAAGAAATGAGTTTGAGCTCTGCATGAGTGTCTCCATGTGCTTTTTCCTGCACATGCTAGCTTATTCAAGGAACGTCCCTGAATTGTCTACCTTTGTTTGTGAGCAGATCGCAAAAATTGATGTATTTCGTGCTTGAGTATGAAAACTCTGAGGATGGTTGGAATCTCCAGTTCTACAATCGTCTTGACTGTACGACCAAAAATGGCCCAGGTAATCTCCTTTTTATGTCTATGTTTTATCTTCACCTGGTCAAGTTGCCTTTTTGAAAGATAGAGACAATATTGCACGAGATTTACGATTCTCATATTGTATTCTGTTGCAGTCTGCGTCTTACAATTTCTTCTCACCAATCTACCCCACAAATGGTTGTTTCTGTTGTAGTTCCTCTGTGGGATCTTTTTGCATTTGTGGGGCACCCTGTATTAAAATGTTTCTTGTATGATGCATGGATGAGCTGTGCAAAAATTTTCATGAAAATAAATGAAATTGTTCTTGACGTTGGTACTTGTAGGTGCTTAGAGCTTGCATTATGAGGACTTCTGTACTAAGTGCACATCCTTTATCACCTGATGGTATATGTTTTATGTCATTGTATTTGATGATCTAGGTGACCTTCAATTTCTTACTGAGACATCAATCTCATTTCAAGGCTACAATGTTTGTTGCTGTCTTCAAGTCAAGCTCCGAATCACACTGTGGGGAAATGCCATGGTGAATTTTACATTTGAATCAGCATCTCACAGCAGGAATTTATTATAGAAAACAACAAGAGGATCCAAGCTTCAGCAGCATGTAAAGTCACTGATTGGGTTCTAGGTCATCAATTCTTCTGTGAAATGAGTCACCATAAGCTGTAATGCTGATCGCCCAATGAAGGTCTATACTTGTTGCTTTTGTGCTAGAGCTATTGGATATTTATCATCTCTTTCAAAGCCTGCTCAATCACATATGAGATAAATGAATCCTTCATGGCCTAGATTTCCAGATAAATTGGATCTTCTCAGTTGGGCTGACGGTTTCACAGGTCTCGACCAGCATTCAGTCTATAGTCTATGAAGCGGGCCAGTGGTATCATCTCTTTTTTTGTTCGGTGAACTCTTCCAAATGAGACAGATGCAATCATTTTTATAAACTTAGTTTCTTTTATGAATCACAGTTCCACGGCATATTTTTGTGATTAGCAGACTTGCTTTGACATAACAAACTTCCACATCCTGACATAGAAATACATTGCAATTCAATTAATATTTCAATGTGAAATCTTTTATATTGTCTTTTAATTTCTTTCTTGCCAACAAATTTTCCATTATCCATATTATCAACTTTGATTGAGTAGGTTTGAATTCCAATTTATATGGGTTATGAAATAAGTTAATTCTTTTTCCATCTGTGGCTGTATGGGGTTGGATGTGAAGTCTAAGCTATGAATGCATGTGGTGAAGATGAAGGAACGAAGAAGGAAAGTAATTGTTCCAAACAAAGAAATGGAAAATCTCGGACTGTTCCAATCTACAAAGAGAGGGAATCAAAACAATATATTGAAGTAGTTCTGATGATTCAATTAGGTTTAGATTCTTAGCTTAGTTGTAAGGATCTGAATGATGGAATATGAAATAACAAGGGATTCAACTAATCAATAGTTAAAATAAATATACAACTTTAATAATATATGAGAGTTTATCGGTTTGTCTTTTGTATTCTTAACCATTGCTTCATGTCTTGAGGTAGAAGGATACTGTGATGGGTCTGATGACTTGTGAATTTGGTTATCGTGTTTCTGATGACATTAGCTCATTCTTTGGTACCATGGGGAGGCTGAAACCAGATGCACACTCCAGGTATCGAACTCATCACCTTCGACGTGTGAGTGTACCCCCTGGCCAGGCAAGCTATTGCTCTTTTTTCTGAAATCAGCTTATTCTGATTGAATGAAAGAACTCAAATGTCAGAACCCATCCCATGAATTAAGTTGGGACGTCACCTTGGCATCTAAAAGGTCAGCCTTAACCTTGAACAAGTGAGCTTAAAAATTGAGAAATGCTATGAACTATTCCGAGATTAGGATGAGCAGGAAAATCTCAAACAGTAAAATAATAAAATGGATGTCTGAAACCATCGACCTTTCAACTGAATAGTGACTGAATATGTATGATTTATCTTCTTCTTCAGCAACTATCTGCACTACCCATTAGCAAGAGTGACCACGAGAACTCGACCACAAATGAAGAGTGGAAGCAGGACATGGATGTGGGCACAAGATACTGCAATTTCAAAGTCATTGGTTTCAGAAATACCAAGATAATACACACACACACACACACACACACACACACACATATATATATAAAGTCTCACTGATAAGACTCAGCCAACCATAAACATGGCTTCCTCCTTGTTAAGACCAGATAAGAACAAGCTTTCACTATCGACAGTGACATTTAACCGTTAACAGTCTCCAACTAAAAGAGTGTGAGAATCTCAAAAACACAGAAAGCACATACACATCTAAAAAGAGGTCTTCTTTTCCTTGTGCTCTTCCTTTTACTTAAAATCCAAAAAGAAATCTAGCTTCTACTTAATTAAAAGGAACCTTAAAAATGTTGTCCCGCATCTCCGGTTGCTCTCTGTCAGTGTGAAGAAACGACCGGAAGAAGCTGCGGGAATATTTTAGTGGGTCCCACGTGCTGACCATGAACAGTAAAAGCTTCCTGTCCTGTCGTGCAAGTTTTCCCTTCTACGTGCCTCCCTCTCCTTTCCCTTACTTGCATGTGATCTGACACGCTATACAACGAGCCCAAACATATACCTTGCATGCCTTCGTGTAGAGCTTTCTCGTTATTCTCTATGAGCTTCAAACTCTGCACCATGAGGGTGTCTTGCTTAGCCCTGTGGCTCTTGGCCTTGGTGGCCTCTTTGTGCCTTACGAGCTGTGTAATCGGAGCCAGGGTTAGAGCCTATGGTTCTGGGTATGACATCCTTAGGATGCCATGGGAGCGAACTGATGATGAGGAAGAAGATGATGATGGTGTGGCCCTTGTGGGCACGAGGTGGGCAGTCCTGGTTGCTGGGTCCAATGGCTACTATAACTATCGTCACCAGGTGGGATTCGATTTCTTGATCTTAAACATATCGTTTAGTGTTCGAAAATTCGAAAAAGAACCTTGGTTCGAGCCAACAATCATCGCTGGCCAATATTCTCTCTCTCTACACACACACACATATATATATATATGGTTGGGTTGGGTTGATCCTCTCTCCGGGTTGTGTTTTAGTACAAGGTAATCCCCTCGGTATGAGTTAAAATCAATAGAATGTCAAGTTCAAAAATCGTCAAATGCCAAGTTTAGTGAACTCTCTCTCTCTCTCTCATATATGGTTGAGAAATTGGTCTAGTTTGTACATAGATAGTTGCACTAGTTGGTCTAGTTTGTGCGAGCATCATGATGAAGTTGAAGCATGGCCACACCCAGGCCCGCTTCCGGTTGATAGGCATGACTTTGATGATAAGTTGAGAAAAAGTTCGTGTTTTCTATGCGTGCAGGCCGATGTGTGCCACGCTTACCAGTTGCTTCGAAAAGGTGGGCTGAAGGAGGAGAACGTTGTGATGTTCATGTATGATGATATCGCCTATAATGCAGAGAACCCAAGAAAGGGTATCATCATAAACCACCCAAAAGGCAAGGACGTGTACGCTGGTGTCCCCAAGGTATAAGCTCCAAAATCAGTGCCCGACTCGATCCAGAATCCAATCTATTTGCATAAACTTATCATCATACAGTCTGTGGGTTTGCTGTATTTTTTGCATATCTTGATAATATTTGGTTTGTTTTTAAATTCAAAATTCTGAATGGAGCCCATTTGCGTTCACCTTTAGATAGACTGTCTAATTGGTTTCACTCAGTGGGTGAGCTCTCCTGGCAGGGCTCTCGACTCACAGGACGCACGTAGGGAGTTCAAGAAGACTCTGGTCATTGAGTTGCTGTAGTATTTGTACATCTCCCTAGTAGTTGATTTGCTGTGAAATTTACGTATCTTGCTGGAGAGAAGTGGGATATGAGGGACCAGTTTCAGTGTTTCATGCTCGCTTTATGGGCATCTCCACCTTGCACCCCCGAATCACCTTCCGGCGCCTCCTTCCTGCGCCATCAGCGGCCACCACCACCATCAACATCACCCTCCTCTCTCTCTCTCTCTCTCTCTCTCTCTCTCTCTCTCTCTCTCTCTCTCTCTCTCTCTCTCTCTCGCTCGCTCGCTCGCTCTGTGTGTGTGTGTGTGTGTACAAAGAGAAACAGAGAGAGGAAGGAGCTGGTGTACACAAAATTGCTCCGTTGTAGTTGAGAGAATGAACTTTGCTATTTGAAAAGTAAAAGGTTACCTTTTCTCTTAAAGGGAGAATAGCCAGTGATAATCTGTTCAATTTCTTTAAAGAAGAACTAAAAAATTTACTTTTCTTCTAGTTTTGGAGTGGTTATAATTGTATTTCTTACTATACACGATATATATAATTGGGAAGGATGAAGAAGGGGAGAGAGGATGACGGTGGTGCACTGGTGGTGGTGGTGGCCATTGCCATCATCACCACCATGGTATCATAGGAAGGTGGATGAGGATGTGGGAGGGTAATACGAGGGGTTGAAGGTGCAGGTGTGCACCAAGAAACGCGTTGAGCACATCCCACCTTATGCTTTCTCCTTGCTGGTATTGGTCCATTGTGATTTCACATATCCTGCTAGTATTGGGGATGGTAGTAACAGTACAACAACAACTAAGCCTTTTCCCATACTAGACGGGGTCACCTACATGGATTCTTTGTTTACACAGAACGCTATCACGTGCCATATTAGCATTTAACTCACAATAAGCTAGATCATTCTTTATTGTATTTTTCCAATACTTTTGTAGTCAGTCCTCTACCTCTTTTAATACTTTTAAAATCTAGTTTTTCATACCTTCTTATGCATTCTTCTTTTGATCTTCTTTTTGATCTTTTTTCTATACGTCCAAACCACCTTAAACGATATTCTCTCATTTTATCCTCTATTGGTGCCACACATAATTTAATTTTAATAACCTCATTATGGTAGTAACAGTAAGTCTCATAATTTACCCTTTATAGTATTAGTATCTGTGATAATTCCAGTGGGTTTCTGTTGTTCCAGGACTACACTGGGAAGCATGTAAACACCAAAAACTTATATGCTGTTCTTCTGGGTAACAAGATTGCACTTGATGGTGGAAGCGGCAAAGTTGTTAACAGCAATGCCAGTGACCACATCTTCATATATTACAGTGACCATGGAGGACCTGGCATTCTAGGTATTATAAATACTATCATGTGTGTGTGAGATAGAGAGAGATGGTTTTGATCATTTGATGTTCTTGCTCAAGGTTTTTAGAATTGAAGTGCAATGTTGATGAGAGAATGTTGAGCAGGAATGCCCGGTGGTTCATCTTTTCTTTATGCTCAAGATTTTGTGAACGTTTTGAGGAAGATGCACCACTTAAAAAGATACAAAGAGATGGTGATATACGTTGAAGCTTGTGAGAGTGGGAGCATCTTCCAGGGCCTCTTGCCAAACGATATCAATATCTATGTCACTACTGCATCAAACGCAGAAGAGAGCAGTTTTGGCACTTATTGTCCTGAAACGTTTCCTTCCCCTCCAGAGGAATATACCACCTGTTTGGGAGATCTCTACAGTGTCGCATGGATGGAAGATAGGTACCCTTGATTATTTATTATGCAAAATTTCTAGGTTCCACACCCCCTCTCTCTCTCAATTATATTCATTTCTTAGAAGAGACATTGATGGTGTTGTTGAGAAGACTATGTGGGCTTCTATTTGAATTCCTTTCACGATGAGTTGCACCTTTCTTTGAGGATATATAGATGGTTGGGATCATACAACTGAGTTCTGTTTCATTGGTATAAGTTAGACAAGAAAATTCGAAAACATGGAATAATTGCTCGTTGCAAAAGTTTCCAACTTAATAATCCTTTTTAGTATAATGGCTACTGAAACCAAAACCAAGCCTTGTCACTGATCTACATGCAGTCAGGCTATATGAACTCTTTGTCTCTGTCATGCTCGAGCCTTTTAATGTAATAACTTCACCTTAGGTTAGGAATGTTTCAACTGTGCAATTGGCTAAAACCTGGTTCAGTATGGCCTCAAATCATGTGTAGATTCACATCAGCCATGCTTAGACCATATCTTAACCTTGTTGTCATCAATTTGTTCTCTTTGGATGATGATTCTATCCTCCCTGCTTTCCAATTGCTCCCTTGTATCTCTGACACACAAGTATGCTGTGGGAAGGAAGCAGACCTAGCCTCTGTTCAGCTGATCTTTCCTTTGGCATCTCACTTTCAGACCGTGATTCGGCTTCAACTCCATGATGTAGCTGTTAATGCAAATTATGCCAGTCTTTTTGGTCGACCACCAATTGCCACTTTCTAGCATATGCATGTGTTTGCCATTATGGAATGTCTTGCTTCGTGTCAGCATTTTTGTGAACTTCTAGCTATTCAAACACGCTGAGATATCCTTCTGCTGTTACGGGTTTGCAGTGAAACTCACAATCTGAGAAAGGAAACTCTCATAAAACAATATTTGAAGGTATGGTCTTCAGTTCACTTGTTATTCTTTCTGTGATGACACAAGGATAGGAATGGCAATCCCTACCTGCCCCAAGGGTACCCGATCAGCCCTGCCCTTATGTAGGGTTGGGAACCCAAGCCACTAGAGGGTGGGTCAGGTCTGGGCAGACTTCTCACGTGAAGCGGGTTGGGGCCGGGTTAAAGTATCTATTGAATTTACAATGTCCTTTGCTGCAACAGGTGAAGAATCGGACATCAGATAGAAGTACTTATAATATAGGATCTCATGTCATGCAATATGGTAACAAGAGCATGAGGATTGAGAAGTTATATCTGTATCAAGGTTATGACCCAGCAAATGCAAATGCCAGTGACAATGGTTTGGAGAAACAAGATGCCACTATGGAATTTATCAATCAAAGAGATGCAGATCTGCTCTATTTCTGGCATAGGGTTGCTTTCTTCTCTTTGAATTTACTAAACTTTTCATGGTTTGGTTCTCAAATCAATTTCTTTTGTTTTTAAGTTCATGTTTGCTAGTTTATGGCTGATAACTGGGATTAATTTATTGATGACTCTCTCTCTCACTCACACACACGCGCACACAGATGAATATGTCAATAGCACATGCTTATAGTTTTTCTCTGTGCGTAACTAAACATAATTCCAGTCTCATTGATGAATATATCAGTAGCGTAGCTCTCTCTCTCTCTCTCTCACACACACGCACACGCACAGATGAACGTATCAGTATCATAACATGCTGATAGTTTCTCTGTCTAGGTGAGTAAAGGTAACTCATAGTCTCATTGATGAATATATCAGTAGCATAGCATGCTTATACTCTCTCTCTCTCTCTCTCTCAAACAGTACAAGCGTGCCAGTGAAGGGTCAGCAGAGAAGAAAGCAATGCAGAAGGAAATGGCAGAGGTGATGGTACATAGGCTTTACATTGACAGGACCGTGGAGATCATCGGTCATCTTCTCTTTGGCAAGGACGTAGCTCCTAAGCTTCTCAATACCGTCAGATCATCTGATCAAGCATTAGTGGACGACTGGGATTGTCTCAAATCAATAGTAAAACCAATCTTCCTAACTTCAATACGTATTTATGAAATATGATTTTCAAACCCCACTGAATTCATGCAGTTTTTGCTCAATGTGACGCTTGTTTGCAGGTGGATGTTTATGAAAAGGAGTGTGGAACTCTAGGACAGTATGGTATGAAACACATGAGAGCGTTTGCTAATGTGTGCAACCAAAGAGTTCACATGAATGCAGTAAGGGCTGCATGCGTTGAGGCTTGCAGTACCATGCCCATCATCTAGGCATATCCTCTAAAGCATTCCTACAGGCATGTATTATGGAGGAGAGCAACCATTCGCATCCCTTTGCTCCCTATGTGTAGTCCTGTAAACAAGGACCTTGTTATGAAATATAGCTCCTAAAATAAATCAAAACATGTGATAAATGTATCAATATAGAAAAACATGTAAAAAGTGCATACAAGTTGATACATATACATACGTATTAATTGCACACATCTGATCACTTAGCTCACACCCTTTTCCCACTTTACACATATTTACAGCACCACTCTCTCTCCCTCTCTCCCCTCCCATCTCTCTCTCGTGCTCTCACTTCACTGTCACACACTCACATCTCTCTCGTACTCTCACTTCACTGTCACACTCACTCAATCTCGTGTCAATGAAACCTGACACTACCTCTCGGGTCTCTCTTGTGTCGGCCTTCCGTCTTACCATCATCATAGAAAAATCTTTTTTTCTTTTCTTCTTGGCTCTGAATCCTTTTGTCTCTCGATGAGAGATGCACAAGTCATTCATTTCTTTTTAAAGAGGACATACTTTAAGAGATGCGAAACATGAAATCTCCTCTTTAAGGAAAACATGCATCTCGCGCATCTCTTTTAAGAAGAAATTGTACCTGAAAAGATGCACTTAAGGTGTATCTCTAAAAAGAGCAATTTCCCATGCGTTTCTTGTTAAGAAGAGACATGTCTAAGAGCATCTCAAACATGTTTGTTAAGAACAAGAAGAGATGCGTTCCCTCTATTCCGTGATGTGATGTGAGCAATCACCAAAAAAAGAATTTGGAGATTTTTCAGTTTAAGAGGTATAAACTTAGTAAAAATAGAGACTTTTCCAGACTTGAGGGGTGTGCATTTAGTAAAAATCAAATCTAAGGGCGTGTCTTTAGTAATCCCTGGCATGTGTGTGGTGATACTAGAGGATCAAAAATTTCTTAAGGTGGAGCGAATAGCCCGAAATCTGAGTGTGGGGCAAACTATAAATTATATAGCCAGCGGGTTCAACTGTGGTTCGTGTTTGATCTTGTGTTGTATTAGCATAAAAAGCAAGATCTTGTGTTATATTAGCGTAAAAAGCAAGATCATGTCTTCTTGGTTTTATGCAACTTTCCTCTAGAGGGTCTGGCTCTCAAATTGGGAATCTAAAACTGGCTTTAGCTGAGTTAGTTCTTTACCCAACTTTTCTGGAGGCAGGCTCTCCTAGGCATAAATCATAAGTAAACATGAATAATACTATGATGGGACACAACCAAGATCAAGCAGCCATGTAATAAGCCATGTTAAAAATGGCTGGGGACCCTGTATTGAATTGTTAAGCAACTAACCGGAAGATACATTCAACATCCCGATTTTCAATTCCAGAGATAAGTGTAAGAGTTGAATTTTTGAGCTCATCACGGTTGCTTCCCAAATTGATTGTCCATAGCCATTTCGATCTGCTCCTGACATGCAGCAAAACAGAAGGTCCTAAACACATTATCGGTTTCAAGTCTTGCGGCCACCGAGTACTTCAAGTGATTCCTTGAGAATCTGTTGTGCTTCGTCCCTCCTCCTTCAAGTCGAACAGAATAGAAGAATTAGAAACTCAAAGAGAACTTCACTGAAATAGACATGGGGAAGGAAAACCAAATATAGCACCATAACCACAATCTGAAGTTACCCAACTACGCAAAGTCGACCAAAACCAAGTAGCCGAAGGTATCATGCTCTATCGTAGGCCAAACAAGCAAAGATGATGTTCTGCAAACTTCAATAGACTTTTACAGCAACATGACAACTTGGGTTCCACATTGTAAGATGCTATGAAAGAGGTGCCAACCATCTCGTAAACTCGTCGAATGTTCAATTGATAACAATTGCCTATTGTAAGTGGCTCTACTTGCTTCAACAATTTATAGAATGCGCTTTAGTAGCATATCAAGTCTAATAATTAAGTTCACAGAGCAAGGTCATTAGCGGCCTTTCAACAAAGTCCTTTAAGATCCAGTTAAAGTAGGTCAAATCAAGATCAATCCAGGTTATAGGTAAGAGAACCAGAAAGCTGAGACCTGAAACATGTTGGCGATATTTAAAGAGAACGCTGTGAAGAAGCAACTCCAAGTACGTCTGCGAAAAGAATTCCCAGTACTAGGCAGCAAAGCGCAGTTCACACAAGGGCCAAACCCAGTCCCAATGGGTTGATCATCCGCAAAGATCAGGTAAGCATCATTGGCTTAGTAAGCCTTTACCCCAACCTACTACCTAATACTATGTAAGCTCTCATCAAACTCAAGAACATAAATCAATTATTGATAGAGCTGGTTTAAATTCTTCTAAAAACAGAAAACCTGGAAATGGTCCCTCTGCTATGAGAGGCTGGACACTTCTAATAAACACTGACAGAAAACGCAATGCTACATTTCATCACTTTGCGAAAGATGCTAGTTCTATTAAATTGCAATAGATCACCAGGTTCCAGAACTGTAGGGTTCAATCAGCTGGTTCTTAAGTTACATGAAGCGTGAATCATCTCACGTTGCTTCCAGGATAGAAAAGAATCCAAAGCAGTATGTGTGTATAGACACCAAAAGGCTGGCATACATGAACAGGCATGCACATGGAAAGAGTTGCTCTACTAAACTGAAAACATTTTACGATTTTTCCATAATTTCAACTGGCAGATTCTACAATTAGCATATGCTGCAAGCAAATCACAGGAACATCAAAATGGGACATAAGTCAATTACAAACTGCTTTGTATGGACAATGCACATCATCATCAAACACAAAGGAGCATGAACAAACAAATACAGCATATACTAAAATATACATGAGCTGCTCAAAATTTCAATTGCGTTAATGATGCTATGGATTGCCTACTTAATGTTGGGATACACGGGAAAGCACTGCAGATGAGAAATAGAAACTCAGGTCCGACAAACTAAAGTTATAGGAATAACAGAGAAAGCATTTTGGTTGTTATGGCTTATCTGAAAATTGGTTGATCAAAGCATCCAAGCAACTAATACGTAAGCTAATTAGCCAAGATCAATAAGTGGAAGCATAAGTAACCAGAACATGAATGAAAAGAAAAGCAGAACATAAGTATGTCAATAACAGAAAAAAGTTTGACAAAAGCAACTAGATTATGCTTGGACTAGAGGACAAACTTCATGATATCCTCCACTGCTTTCTTCCGCTGTTGTATCTGTCGTTCTAGTATATGTATTAGGGTTACCCTGGCCTGCAGGACAAGATGCTACAGTAAGAGGAGTGCTAATAGCAACACTATTAGTTCTTCAGAAAAGCATCATAACCTGATGAGGGCGCAAAGAGTTGAGGAGATGGTGTAGGTTTTTAAAAATAAGAGATATTTCCTCTACTCTTCGTGCATACTGAGATGGTCTTTCTATAAGTACATCCGCAAGCTCCAAAATATGGAGCTGCAGCTCTCTGTTCAGTCTCCGCAATTCCTTCTTGTAATCTGCGTATGGCAAAAACAATGACCTCAATAATCATTATCAAATTGAAAGATGTTTCTGACTAAAAAATGGAACAATTTAATCAACCATCCTCTATATCAAGATGAAACTTGGAATGTCCTCTGTTGCACATTATATTTTAATTCTCTTGTTGCCTTAAATATTATAACATAAGGCTTTACATAATCTACTGTTCCTGTTTCTCCAACCAAAATCAAATACTCAAAATAATAATAATACAGAGTGTGGAAGCAACTTGAGATCATTTAACTACGGTTAGGGCGGCATCCCAACACCAGTACTACTATGCTTTAACTGCAGGTAGAACAATGAAGTGGATGTGTAAACTGTAAACTATTACTAGCTTGGAAGACATATTTGTTCCTATATCTAGATAATCTCATATTAGCCGACCCCGTCTAGTATGGGAAAAGGCTTAGTTTTTGTTGTTGTTGTTGTTATCTAGATAATCTCATATCTCAAATCCTCATAGCAATTGTATGAAGAGACATGAAATTGTTGTTCACTGATATAACAGCACCTCTAGGTCCATTTATAGGAGAGGAAAACATTAGATTAACCATAATTACGCTTGTACAAGTATATTTTCTCCGTGTTCAATTTTACCACGATCATGTATGGAATCACTACGAAACGGATCATTCAAGAGAGAAACAAAGGTTGCAGGAGAAATATAAGTAAGTTCAAATATATAGAGAATTAATTGATTAAGATTGCAGTTACCCGCTAACAACAATTCCTTTTTTATAGAAGTCTAGTAGGAAACAAAGAAAAATACCTATATTGGGTTCTTTCGGGTATAGCTGACGAACTCCTTGATCTTCCAAACTTGGGAGCACGTCATCAGTCTAATCAGAAGAAAGAGTCGAGTTAGTAGGCACCGAAAGTTTGAGAAGGAGATGGAGAACAATCGCTTAGTCTTGTGCAGTAAATCAGAAGATGATGAACAAAAAGGAGGTTAGGTATCGGAAGACTAACATCTGTATTTTCATTAAAAAGCTTATAAAAATAAATTATTTATTTATTTTTTATATCATTATTCGCCACTAGAATCTTCTCATTCTCATCGTTGATGCATCTAACAAAAGTAAGATCCTTAATTTTCTTATCTTTAGCCTTAGTTATCCTAAAAATATCTCTTTAACCTTCTTTTGAGTTAAACTTTTTATATAAATCCTCTCGAATTTTTTACCTTTTTTGATATGAGAGAGTAAAGCATAAAATTGTTTCTACTTCAATTCCATTACCTTCATTGCTTTCTTTAACTGCTCTCATCTAATGAATCGACGACCTTCCTCTAATTTACACCAAATATACTCATCTCTTTATTCCATGTCAATTTGAAAACAAATGCTTTAAAATTTTTTGCTACATATCGTCTACATAAAAGGTGTGTCACATTCAAAAATTTTATTTAAATAATATTAACCAAAATCATATCACGATTACTGTAGATGACACGTGAAATATTATTTAGAGTGCATTATTCTCTCATACACCTCAACACTCAAACATAATTATCTTCCTTTCTTGAACTAATAAAGGCAAAGGCTACAAAGAATTTCTTGAAGGTTGATGTGAACCCAACAACCTCAAAGAAAGATATCTTGTACATATAAAATATAATATATATAATTAGGTAAACAATAGTAAATAAAAGTAAGATACTTTTGTTTTATATGTGCTATCAAATTTTAATACTATGAAAATGCATGAAATAGTTGCACGAAACGAGGATATGTAAATACAATATCATTGATAATATACGTATCAAGGATTTTACGATGTCATATAACAATGGTTAATATTTAGATCATGTAGTAGTTGTTGTAGAACATTTCGACAATCTCTATCTTCTGTTTTGATTTTCATCTGTGCATAATAAACATATCTTATTGTACTCATATTTTCCTCATCAATTCGCTTTAAATGCATAAAAATATGCTTCGGTTTGCAATAACTTTTTATAAGATCATTTGTTATACTGTACTCAGATTTACTCAATCTCTTTGCAAAGGCTTGCCCTTAAAATACAAGCCTAGAAGGTGGTTATGTATTGCATTAACTACATTCAATTCAAATAATCATCAATTGTATCCTTTTTTCTCAATCAAAATGAACAATCTACTTCTTAGTACTCGTCCACATATTACATATATGTATTTTTACACGACCTATATTTATCACTCTTTTCACACTCGAGCCATACCTTACGTATTTGCTCTTATAACGACTAATAACAGTAACAATATTATGCTTCCTTCCAATATTTTTTACATACCGAATAAGTTCATTATAAAATGAATATTTAATTATTATAAGAATGACTTGTCACAAACATAAATTGATTATTTTATTTGTAAGAAAAAAGATAGATCGTCTTGTAAAGATTGTAAGGTAATTATAAGATTATCTTGGTAGTGTAGCCATTCATGTCATTTTGAACCATGCTGATGTTTGGTTGGAGAGCCCTGATAATGGAGCTCTCGTCTTTCTTTGTTTTCGGGCTTGCGGTAGTTTGGTACATCCAAATGCACATTGAATCAGATTATGGCTCTTATGGAATGTTTTGAAATGTGGAGGACAAGAGACACTTCCTTTGCTTCTTTTGCTGGAGTCTACTACTGTCTTATGCCCCCTGTCTCATCTGATATGCAGATTTTCCCTCTTTTCCTGAATTTTTCATTGAAATTTATTTGCTTCTGCCATATGATTTCAATATGGAGACTGGATTAAATGCATTCTCTTTTGTAATTAATATTCGACTCTTCACTCAGTACCCAATGAACTACGCAGCTCACCTGACTAGGGGTTAACTAACGAGGCCAATGTCGTGAGTTCGATGCTCGCTGTGTGCATCTGGATTCAGCCTTCCCAATGTACCAAAAACAAAGCCCTCAAAGAACATTTCTCCACTCGTGTTCAGAACCATGTCCATCTAAAGCATAGATTTAAACACAGCTAATCTGGTTCTTTCTCAGAAAGAACAGAGACACCATTGTTGGAATCACTCAGGCATCGTTAACCGAAGTATCCTAAGATTCTGTTACTTTATAAGTAATGCATGTTCCATACAATGGTTGATCGGGGTATGCAATCATGATCATGGAGTACTCCAAAAAAATGCAATCAGAACCCAGGATAGATCTGCGTTTAACACAAGTTCCCTGACCAATATATTTTGGATCTTTAAGCATTCATCATAGCAAGGGGCTCGAGCTAAAAGGATAAAACCCCAAACACGAGGATTCCACTTTTTTGCGCCTCTCACAATCCCATCCAAAGGGTGCATTTGTTTTGGTTTCGGATTTGAAGAAAACCGAGTACCTATGACCAGTTTCAACGTTACCAGTATTGGAAATGGAATACCAGGGTAGGTACCAGTGTTTGTAGGGAAGACAAAACTAAGTTTCAGATATAGGACAGGGAACAGGTATACCCCTCCCCCATGCCTTCCCTACAGACACCATTGCCAACCCCATCAAAAAGGACAACCTATTTATGCCGAAACCCGCACACTGGATTGATAAGGCACAAGCAAACAATTGACAAAGAGCACAAGTTACAACATGGCAAAATTTGCGAGTCCTAAACGGCAAAATCACAGAATAAATGAGCAGCACAGCACCGAGATACAATCATTACTTTTTTCTCCCCGCTCGATGTATCATATCTTATTTCTAACAACGAAGGACTCTATCTGACTTGAACAATGCCAGCACCCACAAGCTTCTGTATCTTATGCATCACCTGAGGGTTCTTCAGGTGATCCTGTGCTGCTTTTGGGTTCTCTTGGAAATCAGTCAGCACCTGCACCACCACCATCGCTAGTTAAATTACTTGCAGCAAACACAACCTTATATATATACAAGTAGGTATTATGGCCCGACCAACTCGAGCTTTATCAGTGTGTGAAACTTCAAAGACTAGATGCACACTTGACAGATGAAAGCATAGTGAAAAGAGTACCTGTCTCATGATAGGATCAGATAGGATATTTTGAATCTCAGGATCCTGCATTGCTTTTGCCTGGAGGAAGAGAAGATGGAAGCACATAATCATAAGAGCGTCAATTGCAAAATAAGGGCAACTATGAATGTGACATATACAACATATATAGTTCACGTCATCCTCACACACCTGTCTCTCCTTCAGCTCTTCAGGGCTTATCTCGCCCCTGTTAGTCTTGTTAATTTGTTCAACGCATCTGTCATGAAACGAAAGATATGTCAGATTTCATGGATATGTGTGTGTGTGAGAGAGAGAGAGAGAGAGAGGGAGAGAGAGAGGGATTTTAGTACCCCCGGACACCATCCATCAACTCTTGGTTGTTCTCGTCATGCTTCAATCCCTCTTGGTATGTCTCCAAAGCCTTGTCATATTCCTTCATGAAGAACTGGATTGCACCTTTCCGTGAGTATCCTTTTGGGAATGTGGGGTCGAGCTCAATACACTTCTCAGCATCCTTTAGTCCCTCTGGCAAGGCACCCAGTTTGGTGTAGCAAGCAGCTCTATTACTATAGACCTGTACTGGCAACATGAATCACAAATATTCAAATCCTCAATTATGCCCCCAAAACAACCTACTAACGGCCCTTTTCAATTGAGATTTAGCAAAACAAAATAAGCAGTGCATCCGACAGAGAACTGAGGAAAGACAGAAAGCTGCTGGAAGAGATAAAGAACAGAATTAGTATCCATAACCCTCAAATCGGCGTTTTAAAGGCAAAAGGTGGATTAAGTCACAAAGCTAAACTGGATCACCCTATGCTAGAATGGGTTGGTAGCCTTGGTATACCCAAATCATGCAATGCCTAAGGGCAGACCAATCTATTTGGTCCCAAACCCTTAACATTCAACAATTATAAATAATGCCATGAGCTCTTACATGATTTCAGAACCCTTTTCCACTTTCAGAAGATCGGGTTTATCAGCTATGGTGGTGTGGTAGCAAACTTACGGTGTTACCCACTGATGTGCATCAATCAAATGCCAAAATGCAAAGATTAGCCACTGCATCATGGTGGTTAACAACAACATAATCTATTTGCTATATTCAAGCGTTAAAATTGGTTACAGCATGACGATTTGGGCCATTCTTAAAGCATTTTCTGTTCATAAATTGCGAGCAGTAGATTTTCCATCAAGAATTGTGAGCGTAGGGTTTGTTAAAGAATATGTGGCTTGGTTTTGGTTTGTGCTTGATGGTTGAAAAATCAAATCTTCCAGTATATGGATCCTCATAAAACTCTTTACCATACTAAATAAACAATAAAATACACATCAGAATGGTTAAATTTTGTGTCCGGTTGTTAAATACACATAGATAAGAATTTGGTACAACCAAACTATGTAAGTTCCTGACAACATAGTTTTCCTACAAGGCTAACCAAGTAATAAGTCGGCACAAGTGTTGAATACAAGGACGATCTTTGCTGTAAAGAAGAAAATCTGCTGCATTCTTCGGCATTCTAAGTTTAACAAAATCTTGAATCCCAATTACATATTAGGTGAGCAGAAGGACAGAGAAAAGACAGACAACGTAGAAGAAGGTTGCCAAATGTGACTTGCCTTGGGGTCACGAGGATTCCTTCTAATGGCTTCTGTGTAGTGTTTCACAGCTTCAGGGTACTTTTGTTGCTTGAAGTACTCATTGCCTGTTCAATTTTCAAATGACCAGATTAAAGCACAACGAAAGATGAAATTGATGCACATATCAAACATGAAAAGAAAGTCCAGGAAGCTTTCTGACTACTAGCCGTTCCCCTGTATCATAGACTACAAATAATATACTTAAACATGTAGGCAAGTGCCCTCCTTCATGCATCCAGATCGCACATCGGATGAACATAACTGCTAAACGCCCTCTAATACAAGCAGAATACCAAATAACAGAAAAAAAATAATTTTACTTAGTCTTTAGTGTCATACCTTTCTCACGTTCTTCATCTGCCACTTTAGGATCAAAGTACTCTTGTTGCTCTAGATCCTTCTTTGCCCTCTCCGCATCATTAAGCTTCTTCAAGGTATCTGGGTTCCGATATTCAGTTAAAGATTTCTGGAAAGCTTCAATAGCAGGTTCATAGTCCTTTGAAGATTTAGCAAGTTTCACCAAGGCAGTGCCTTTTCGAGTTAAGGCCCTTGACACCATTTTGAAGTCAGAGTGCAGCTCCCTCCCTCTCTCCACAGCCTTATCACAGTCTTTGATGCAATCCTCATACTGAAACATAAAAGACGATCAGCTTTTAAAGGTAGATTGCAGAAGGTTTAGGCAGTACCAAAACAAGTAAAGCAAAGTAAGAGAACAAAAATCGGTATCTCTATCACATTTACGCCTAAGAGAAAGGGAGTATCTAACACTCCGAATCACCATCATTTCATGGATACCAAAATCTAAAATGATACACAAACATAGCCATATCACACTTTGAGTTGATTTCGAAAAGTAACAAATGTGTAACTAAATCATCTTTACAGAACAACAAATACAAATTATTTAAGGAAGAAAAGCGAGAACGTAAGTCTTCTGAAACTAATAATGAAAAATCATTATTTAGAAACTATCTGTGATTCGATTCAGACCTGAGTGAGCTTGTTTTCTGGTTTTTCAGATAAGCCTGCACTTCTACATTCTACACTCATGAGGCCATTGCCTTGCCTCCTGCCTCTAGTTACATTTACCAACTTGTATGAACATGTACGCCACAAATTTTCGTAAGAAGTTGCCGGAATTGCATCATTGCTTCAATCGGCAGTGGTCAAGCTAGTCTTACACAACAACTTTCTTCTATTATGCTTTTTGACAAGGATAAGACCCAGCAACATGTCAAGTTCCGTACTTCCTCTAGAAATATGCATCCCTATATATGGAGTTTATTGCATATTCAATCAGTTTTCTCTTTTTTACAAGCAATAAGCAGCAAGCCATATAACCCGCTCAGTGGTTTTCCCATTACTGGGGACTTTATTTTAAGTTCAAATTTCAGCTACACCCACTACGTACCTTCACTCAATCTGAACCTTCAACCAACTTCAACAGTAAGGTCCCTCGTAGTAACTTTTGTTATAAAGAAAATGTAGGAGAGAATCCAGAAATGTGCTAGACCCACGTAACAAACTTCTGTCTCGGACCACCATAGTTTTACAGAAACCAAAATTCTCAAGTTCAAGAAAGCGGCAGAATCCTGTTTCGGACCAACATTACACCGAAACAAGCCCATAGATAAATTGCAAGGAAACCATCAAACGATCAGGGGCATGATGAGGTTACAAGCAAATTTGTCACCTAGCTTCCCCACAGCATGTAGAATCTCTATGACAGGCTTCGATAGCTCAATCATCGAGAGACCAATACACATCGAAATGGATAACATAAAGCCAAACAATTGATCGAATGTACGACTCATAAGCTTCAATGAAAAAATGCAAAATTATATTAGATACCTTTCCCATTTCCATGTAAACAGCTGCCCTGTTAGTAAGATATGATATATCTTGATCATCCAACTCCATCGCCCTAGTATAGTGCTGGATAGCTTTTTCGAATTCCTTCTTCTTATAAGCCGCATTGCCCGCCTCCTTCTCTCTCTGAGACTCCGCCTTCCTCTCCTTCAATTCTTTCTCCTCCTCATTCACATCCATCGGCTCCGGTTCCGGCTCAGGCACGGACTCCTTCGGCGGAGCGTCCTGCTTCTCCTCGCCTCCTTTCGGCGAGAACTCTGGAGGCTCGTCTCGTTCATCCGGCGTCCCGGTCCTCATCTTCACGTTGAGCAACACACCGAGGACCTGCATCATCCTGGGATCCTGCAGATGGAGATTGAGGTTGTTAGGGTTCTTCTGCACGTCCTGGATCATCTTGACGAAGTCCGGCTGTTGCAGGTACGTCCGGGTCGCTGGATCGGCGGTAAGCTTCGCCCAGATCTCCGGCCCCTGAAAGATGTTCCCGAACGGAGACGATCCCGACCGGCTCCGGCTAGACAGAGAAGATTGAGCATCTGCTAACCCTGATTTGAGAGCCTCATTCGCGGGATCATAATCAAGGCCCTTCTTGTACGCGGCGACGGCTTCCTCTAGGTTTTCGAGCCCGACGTGCGCGGCAGCCAGCCGACTGTAGCCCTTGGGCCAATCGGGCTTCAGATCGACGGTCTTCTTCGCGTCCGCTAGGGCGTCGGAGTACTTATGAAGGGACGCATAGGCAGCGGAACGGTTCGAGTAGAGGACGTGGTTACCCGGAGCGAGCGCGATCCCGTCGGAGAAGTGCCGGACGGCTTCTTCGAACCGTCCGGCAGAGAAGGCGGTGTTTCCTTTCGCTTTGGCTTCGTCCGCCATGAGACTGAAGCAAGAAACACGAACCGATTGGCAGTTGGGGCTTGTCTGAGAGAAAGCGTCGAAGAGGAGACTGCAGAATCGAGATTGAAGAGGAAGAAGAGATTACGACCGAACGAACAGAACGGCACAGAAGTGGAAATGCTTTTGAAGGGGTGAGGAGAGTTCCAGTTTTCGTCTGCCTTCTCGAAGCTTCTAATAAAAACCAGAACCTGGATTACTTCCCTGCCACTACGAGCCGATTCCTATAAATCGATACGAGTCTTAACCGGTTCGTCATGGTTACTATCTCGGTTCTGCGTGGGTATCTCGGGCTCAACTCGAATCCGACCCTTCCCTAACACCACTCACGGTACGGGTGGCAAATCGAGTCACCCGGTCATATACGGTTCGAGTCACTTCGAGTTCAGGTCGAAATATAGACTGATCCGAATCCAATCCGACTTTCTTCGGGTTTTATTATTTGAATCCGCATCCGAACTGAGTCGGGTTCGGGTTCGGGTCCACTTCGTGTCAATCAGAATATGAATAAGAATTTACCTAATATATAAAAACTATTCATATCTTCTACATCTATATACCTGGTATATATGTATCACCTATGTAGAATATATGTGTATATACACATATAATATGCATAATAGGTATATACTCTACAGTCTAGATAGGTGATACATGTATACCAGGTATGTAGATGTATAAGATATGAATATTGTTTATGTATAATGTATATATTAAGTAATTCTTGTACATATTCATATGTATATGTATAATATACATGTGTATATATTCTGTGTATGGATATCAATAGTGTATATATTTACATATATATATATATATATATATATATATATATTTATATATGTGTGTGTGTGTTCAGTTCGGGTCAGTTTAAAGCTATAACCTAAAGAGGATTTTATTATGAGAAAAAATTGAGCCCTAAACTTAGCGTCAAATTTCTTGGCTTATGGTGGTTGCTTTAGTGGGTTTACTAGACAACCACCGCTTTCCAGAATCAGGAATCAAAACCAAACCAAACTGGGACTGGTTGATTTCGGTTCCGGTTCCAATTTGAGTTTTAAATTGGAATCAGGAAAAAATCCCTAGTTTTTTAAATTAAAATAAGAAGAAAAAAAGACATGGTTCAGGTTTCAATTCCATGAAAGGTAGAACTGAATCCAAACCAGTTGGTCTCCGGTTTCTAGTTTGGTTTTACTTGTTGAGATTACAGCCAATTCCTGGCTTGGTTCGGTTTTGGTTCAAACCGTTGGCTAATTCCAAACCGGCCATGTCTAGGGTTAGACACGAACCAACCCCTAGACCTAGCTGCATGTAGATGGAAATTGTTTTGGCTCATCTTACTTGTTCGTTGGTAGATCTTGCCAAAGAAAGAAGCAGGATCAATTTTGGTCTCATAAATTGGTGATGTAAACCTTTCACCTATGCAATTCGGTTCGAGCCAGCTTGTCCAAACTAGGGTGACAACATCAATCTGCCTCGTTCAACCCTAACACAACCTGATCTGAATGAGGTGGGGAATATCTGAATCCGAAACTGGTCAGGTATGAGAACAAGTTGGCCCACTATGTATCTGACTATTGCTTCTTCTTCTTTTTTATGGTACTAGTGTAATAACATTGTCATTCATAATTTTTTGAAAATTCATAAACTTTTTAAATTATACTCATGTCACTCAAAAGCAATCCGATTTTGCCTCAAACTCGGCTCATACTCATTAAGAAAAGGAGAATTCAAACCCACTCCGTTAAAGTTCCGGCCATCCTCATTTCAAACTGGTAATACAAGTTCTTTTTATGAAACAACAAATAGCTCATGAACAAGCTGGATAAACTATATTCAACTTATATTGTTTAACGCACTCAGTAGAAACTTGCTAGGAAATACTTGAGTGAGATGAAGTACGAGTTCCTTGTAGGTAGACATGACTAGTCCCTTGTGGGTAGTTATGATTGGCTTGGAAATAAATTGATGAGATTGGGCCTTGAATTGATTTTATTTTATTTTTATTTATCGAATCCTTTCTCCCTCAAATATTTCTACGGCCTCAGTTCCTCCTTGTTTGAGGAAACGAGTTGATCTCAATTGAAATTGAATCGGGTCAACTGTTTGGAACTGAAATTAGTTAAATAGGGATCTGAACCAGGATCCACCCAGATTTCGGCTCTATTTTTTGTAGAACTATATATGTCCATGAATTTTTGTGTATCACCACCCCTCTATCGAATCCGTGAAAACGATCCATAAAAGTGCTAAGTGAGGGTGACAATAGCACCCGATTGCTTCAACACCCAGTAGAATAAACAAGCTTGGAACAACCCCTCCCTTCTACAATAGGTCATGACCAACAAACTTTTGTGTAGAGTAGGGATATCTCATGTATTCGCCATGTTATCCGTGACCATACGAACGGGACTCCCAAGAGATAAACTCTCTAAATATGCAAACAATGAACAACACCTAATAACTCTTTCTCATGAGCCAGATATCTGGTTTCCACCCCTTTGAGCTTACAACTCTCAAAAGCAACTGGATGACCCTCTTGGACAAGGACATCAGCTACATCAACATCACTGGCATCCATATACATCTCAAAGGGCAATGCGAAGTTTGGTAGGCACAACACAGGTTCGTTGGAGATGGCATACTTCAAGGCTTCAAATGCTTCGAGACGGGGTGCATTCTATCCCCATGATACCTCCTTCTTGAGCATCTCCGTGAGTGAGGCCACAATCTTGGAAAAGTCTCTGATAAACCAGCAATAATAATTAGTTAAACTAAAGAAACCCTTAAGTTCTGTGATTTCTCTCAGAATCTCCCACTCTAGAGTCGGTAGAGCCTTCTTTATGAACAAACACATGCACGCGTAAAGATGGAAGAGGAATGAGAAGAATTCAACTAGTGAAATCTTTATTGATGATTGCTATCCCTCTACAACAACTTAATCATAGCTTAAATAAGAAAACCCTAAGTAATCAAAACATATCCAAACAAGTTGCTCCAGACCCAAACCAAATGATCCTAACTAGACCCAAATTACATCAAATTGAATCCAAATAAGCAACACTCTCTAAACACTTTAAGGTTGGTCGCATACAATCACTTATTACATAACCAAAGAAATAACAAAAGCCCTAAATAAAACTATTCAAAGGTGTGTAAGGTCTCAACCCTGACATACTAGCCATTTGCACGGTGCCTAGTGTGGGTTTGTGGGGCACCCAAAATCGACACTATAACATCACTCTCCGGCCAAGGGGGATCTCGCTCTCGAGGTTCCGACAAGCAAATTTCACCATGATCACTACTCCAACGAGTGAGTCAAGCTCTACCTCTAGTTGTATGGCTTTGGCCTCTAACTCATTCACAAGTTCCTGCACACAAGAACACTCATTTGTGCACATGTACCATCATGCACTTGATGTATCATGATCACTTCATACATTTGTCATGATGAGCTTACCACTAGGCCTCATTCGGTATGCAACACTACCAAAATTAGT
Source organism: Brasenia schreberi (assembly GCA_036023115.1). Classification (NCBI taxonomy): domain Eukaryota; kingdom Viridiplantae; phylum Streptophyta; class Magnoliopsida; order Nymphaeales; family Cabombaceae; genus Brasenia; species Brasenia schreberi. The sequence continues at coordinate 2,367,935 of JAYKKT010000086.1, read as the reverse complement.
TGGCTCTAAGCCACACTATTGGTCGCTTTGCTAGAACCCTTCCAAGGTCATTCATGCATGCATGTCGTCTTGTTGGTATGTCTTGTACCCATTGCATGTCTATTGGCACACCCGCATACCTTGTGTCTAGCACATATGCTCACTGTCCTACAATCGCCCCATTGCAGCTCTGGTGCCACCTGCTCCCCTAGTTGGGCTTGACACCATAGTCATCTATTGCTTCTATAACATACCTTCAACTTCACATCTTTTATAGACAAATGCCAAGAGATATAAAAAGGATAAGAAAGGTGCAATATGACCCAATTAACTACAAGAATGTTGATAGTATGGATGAGTGGGTCAAAGAAAAAGCATCCTCTATTATTCTAAAGGATGAAAATTAGAAAAAAATAGAGGCAAAATTAAAGATTGGAGATGATATATCGAAGGCGATGCATTGGAAGAGCCTATTATGGAAAAGGAAGAAGATGATGGTGATTGTGGCAATGATGATGTCGTGACCTTGATTACTCTACTTATGATGCTTTTCTTGAATATGATCTATCTTTTGTGGACTTAAATTGAACTTTAAACATTGTCTAATGAGTATTGACTCTAATTAGTTTGTTTCTATTTGTATTTATAAATTGCAATCTTTTAGTTTTTTACAAGTCAAAACTTGGAGTCTTGAACAATTGAACTGACATGTTAGTTTAAACCCAGGGAAAGTTGACATCCCTTACCCAACTTATATACTCTTGCTCTTTTAAACTCTTATTCCTAATATTGTAGTTATTATTAATTATAAAATACCAATGCTTATTACTTATTAGCTTTTTATCAATTATTGCTTATTAATTCATCTTGATTGATTGATAATCAGATTCTATTTAATATTATACTGTGATGAATTGCATTTTCTAACAATATGCTATCTTTCGTTGATTAATTTTTTAAATTTGTTCTTATTAAACATGATGATTTACACCATACTATATTACATGATAGGATATGGTGCATGGGGATTGGTGCCCTGTGCAATACGGGCACCGATACACTATTTAGAACATTGCTAAAAACAAATCACTCTAGAAAATTCCTAGTTCATTGAAGGCATATAAAGAAGAGAACAGTAGTTGCCAAGATATAAAATAGATCAATTTCAGAAAGCAATGTATGAAGCATAGACGAAGAATCAAGCTTTTAGTCCCGTGAGCTCTACATATTGGAGACCCGGTCTTGGTTGTTACATGGGTAGCCAGGCCAGTTTAGACCTGAAAAGAAATAAAAAAAAAATTGATGGAAAAGCAATCTTCTCTGCATCTATTACTTGAAGTAACAAAAAAAAAATCAGACGACCTTTTATTGAAGAATGTTAGATGAACAATGCTAATGACAAATAAAGGTAGCCATTTTTGTGTTGTCATAAGGTAAATCTTTGACTCTATTTTTTATTTCAATTTAGATAACACAAAAAATGAACTTTTTGGGTTGTGTTCATGCAAGCACTCTTGTCGTGTCTTACACGGGATTGACATCACTAATAGGAAGATTTATTGACATGTAGGGCACATGTCAAATATGATTGTGATTCTTAGATGACCTTCTATCAGATAAGGGACATCCAAGAAGAATTCCTTCCTGGTTACGGTCAAGTGGACACTTGACCCGATCCACACTCTTTTCGGTAGTCACTGTCGGGTCGGGTCTTGTTGGACCCAACATGACAGTTGTGGTCCTCTCATGCCCAGTCCCCACTTGGAACCAACATCTCCAAGATGACAAGCCTTCCTATAACATGAATCAAAGTATGATTATGCCATCCTCAATATTGCACATGATCCATCAATCAATGCACTACTCAAAACTACACAAGAGATGAACCATAGATATCTCTCATCCATGCATATGACTCCTCTAAGATGTGAGGCAACCATCAACTTATGAGAGAGAAAGAAGTCATACCCAAAAATAAGAGGATACAAATCAAGCTTTATCATCACTAAGTCATGTTGCACCGACGAACATCCAACCTAGAGTCGGCACAATCTCGTGATCCTCTTCACTCTCCTAGGTGCCAAATTCACCCTCTTCACCCACTAATATGAGGCCATGACTACCAAGCTCATATAACGTGCAATGGTGTATTGTCTTTGAATCAACCAAGATATGAATAGTATGTTGACCCACTCAAACCTCCATGTATATGGCTCCTAAGTGTGACTCGGCTCTCACATGTATAGCACTTAATGAGTGATAAGAGATCAGTTCAATCTCACCAAAATCCTCATGATGCTCCTTGACTACCTTTGCATGAAAAGAAGTTACTTAAGTGATGTGCTTCTCACTATCAAACTGAGACTCTTCACCCTCAGCTATCAATGCAACAAGCTTAGCTTTCTTAAGACACTGCCAAATCAAATATAGTCTGGTAACAAAGAATTGACCCCTTTGTCTTGTGTAGGAGATGACTTACGATTCATACTCTTATAGTTCTTGGCAACACCTCCTTACATGGAAAGAAGTCAAGTGAGTGAAGTGCTCCTCACTATCGAGCGGATGCTCATCATCCTCAGCTATCAAGCACTAAGCTTAGCCTTCTTCGGACACTCTAGAATCAAACGTGACCTGCTCAAAAGGTAATAAGAGCCCGACTCCTTTGTCCAATGTAGGAGAGATGACTTACGATTCCTAGAAGGATGTATACCATTGCAGTTCTTGGCAATACTTTCTTGTCACGATTGGTCATCAAGATCACTAGCATCTCTATCACAAGATCTACTACCTGTGAACTTCTTTTGTTGCTCACCTCGGCCAACCCCCTTACTACTAGAGGTATGTCCTGATATGTCTAAGATAAGAAAGTCTATGAAGGTCTCTGCAATGGCCATAGCCTCCATCATATCTATGGGATGATGCCGTCTCAATTAAGCTTGCACCAAATGTTGAAGTTTTGCATAGAAATGAAATTTCTTGTCATCTTCACTAATGTTATGGATGTGAAGAAAGATAACATTGAATTTCTACACATATTCATGTCTACCATCAATCTACTTCTGCCTACATAGGTACTCCCTCACTCTCTAACAGAAATACGTAGGAGAGAATTGCCTACGAAGGTCGGTTTTCCACTGCACCCAAGTAGAGATATTGTGTGTACTCGACTCAAACACCAAATATTGTTGGGTCATCCACGAAAGTTTTACCCTTGGGATGAAAAATATTGGTCATGATAAGCTAGTCATCTTTCAGAGTCATGGTTGCTTGAAAATTAGAGTTCATACCTATAAAAAAATTCAAGCAACTTACGATAACGACATCATTTGCTTTTTCAATTTAGGCACCTAGATTGACCATCAAAACACTCGTAGGCACCATAATAGAGGCCTCCCAAAGTATGTGGATCTCCTTCTCTAGTTGATCAAGTTTCTCCAACCTTTGCAAGAAGTGCACCAACATAGTCTTAATGTTAACCATACAAAAAACAAAGAATTCATGTAGTTGACCCCATCTAGTATGGAAAAAGGCTTAGTTCTTGTTGTTGTTATACTCTCTTATATTAAAGAATAATGGTTCGACCTATATAAGGAGAGAACACACTTTCTAAGTGCTTGAAGAAAAGAGTGGTTGCATGAAGCTTGTAGAGAGTGTTTCAAAGAAGTTGCATGTAGGCATGACATATATGTATGAGTTTTCATATAGAATGGTGGTGTTGATGCTACTATTCATCGTATTGTATATATGAGAGATAGACCTTTGCCTAGTAATTATTAGATGTTAATACCATACATGAGTTCATTCATAATTACTAAATTGAACGTATCATTAGTACTCCTCTATGAGAGGATCAACAACATTTCTTCTACTAATATCAGATGCTCAACAGTCAATTGTATAGGATGTGTGGTACATATGCTATCATCATTTTGTATGATATTTATAACGGTAATCATAATATCTAAAAAATTCATTATATTATTTAGGCATTTCATTTATCTAAGTTGCAATTAATCCTCTCTTCTATTAATACCTTTTCATAGATACAAATGGTTTATAGTTCTCTAATGCCTCCTATATTTCAAATATAACAGTGTTATCGACATAAAAGTGTTGAGAATTGGCAAACTTCATTTAATAACCGTATCGAGTTGTATGTGCAAATGAGAGGTATTAGAGAGTATGTTGTACACGACATTGATAACGATGATTAAGTATTATTTTGTGTTTGTACATGATATTAATTGTAATTTTAAATGGGAGCATAATTTTATTATAATTATATATTTTGAGGACAAAGCAGTAAAGAAACCAAATTTCTTTGGTTATAATGGTCAATTACATATACATATATTGAATATTACAAAAGAGCATTCTACATATAATCTCATTGCAAAATGTAAGCATCCTTACTATCATCCTCATACATAATCAACCGATGTGTTCATTGGCATCATTGCTCATATGTTTCTAATAGGTCCAAGAATGCAGGTTGATCCACAATGGTCATAACACAATATAATAGCACTGGTGTAAGTGTATCACATATGGTAAAAAGGCATTGGTACGAGAAATTCAAAAAAGAAAAATTAGTATTAGAATCAAAGCAATACAAAGTTGGAAGTGTTACTAATATGTATAATGATTTGTTTACTTACATGAAGGGTCTTATCACTGTAATTGGGACATTTTAACGATAGCCAAACTAGTTAACTATATGACATGGCATATAAGGTTTCATAACATCTACATATAGAATATATATGTGGTATCTGGGCAACTTATATCCATTACAACCTAAGTATTTTATAGAATTATATAGTTGAAAGTCTCTGTATTATACAAAAGAGCAAACAAGAATATATAACATACAAGATTGTGTTTAATTTTAAGATTAAGAACACTATTGAAATTTTGCAAAATACTTATTCTGCCATCATCAAATCATTTTACTTACCATATTTAGTAAACTTATCAATATGAGATTGCCTATGACCCATACTTCCCATCCATTGGCCTACTTGTGGTTTTCCATCCAACCATTAAGGTTGCATGCGAACTCTAAAAAGTGAGGACTATTTATACATTCATACCTAAAATTAAAATATATAATTTGTTAATTCTAAAAATGACTATATGAAAGATAGATATAGTAAGCAGTAATTATACACGTTCTTACTTTGAGTAAATTATGTCCACTAAGTTATTGTGCTTATATTTAAGACGTCTTCCCTATCTATTTATACAATTAGCCTAATGTTGTTGCAATCCATGCATAATTGTCAACCCTCCAAACATCATGTGTCATTAGATTCATGATCGTTATTATCATCGTATCTCTATACTTATCTTGATATAATATATAATGTAGTTAATATAACAAATATAATAAAGCCTTGTTTTCGTTACTCACTCCTTTTTAAAAAAAGTAGTCCAAAGCACCTCAAACTTAGTGGCTCCAAAACTTGATCTCTAACACTACTTCAAGGATACTCGTCCTCAACATATCACCCAAAATATCTTACTTTCTTGTAGTCATCATCTCCTATATCAAGGCAATAAGTTGTCCTTCCAATGGAAGATTAAGTATCTCGTGAACATCGTGATGTGTGATAGTCACTTCAACTCATGACATGTGGAAGGTGTTTGTATTTTGTTGACAATGCTCGATAAAAATAGTTAATAATGCATGATCTATCACTTCATATAACAAATTCACCTGCCCAATAAGTTTACACTTATTTACCATGTGAATCCAATTAGCATATCACAAATCCATCTTCTTCACTAGCCAAACTCTTCCAACAATATAGCGAGTGAGAGTTGTTATCACTTCTTATATTGTCTGTAAATATACATTTAAATAGGCAACTAGAATAGAGTATTGATATCAAATATAAAATTTTACTAAAATTAGAAATTATTTATTCTTGCAAAATATTATAGGTAATGCGACCTTCAAATTTATAGAGTAATCTTGGCATATAAGGGATTCCTCATCCTTACTATCTATAATATCAATCTCAGTATCTAAGGTTGATGTGTCCTTATAATGTGAAGGACCAACTTCTTTTTCTATTCGTTATTGTTTACGGGGGCATTCTTCGTAGAATATAACGTTGTGTCTCCTAAATGAAGTGGTGACATTATACCCTTTTATTCGTGCTTTATGAGATATATCTTAATTTATGATATCATATAACAATCAAAATGCGTCTCCCAAACGTGAGAGAGTACCCCAAGAGCGTCTCTCATCAAGAGACGAATGCACCCGAGGTGCATCTCTTGTCTGAAAATGCGATGAGTTTTTTAGCGATAAATCGATTCAAAATAACTAAAAACGAATAAATCAAAACCAAATCAACAACATACCTTGATAAATCGATGAATCTCCTTTGAATAAGCCTTTTTTTTTCTTCTTTTCTTTCTTTTCAACAGATTTTGATCCATTCTTTTATCGAAAATGGTTGTACATCGAGTAAAAGGTAGCTAGAATGAGTCAGAGAGCGAAGGATGAATGAACGAAAGTGGGAGCGGATGGAGGTTCGCACAGGAGGAGAGAGAATAACCTGATTTATGTGCAAAGGGTATTTTCATAATTAATAAAAATGACAAGAGATATTTTAAGAAATATCGAAAAAGAGGCATGTGGATAGTAAAAGGGTGTGCGCATATCAATTGTGATTATAAAAGATGGATAATTGAGTTTTGTTTGGATTCACATATGTGCAGTATATACCAGTTTTCTAATATATATATATATATATATATATATATTCTTATCTTTCTTTATTATAAATTACACCCGCAAAGAGTATAAGGGAGACAACTTAAGAGCAAGTGCAATGTGAAAAAAAGGACTCTTATTATTATTTATTATATAAGCTTATCAAGTAACTCCCAAAACCAGCCATGGGACCGACCCAGTAAAAGGATAATAGCACACGTGGGTATGTCAGCTTAAATTTTGAAGATTAGCAGGTTGTCCTCTTTGAATATTAGGTACAACCACCATCGAAAGGCGGGCATGTTTTACTTACTTTTTGTGCCCATTATTATTTTGCTAGCTTCGGAGAAAATATAGTGTATAAAAGTTTATTTAAATCCGTGTGCGTGCATACCTGCGTGTGTGTGTATATATATATATATATATAGACAGAGAGAGAGAGAGAGAGATTTCACTATATACTCATGTGGGCACCTTTAGTAGACTCATGTATCTAAAAGAAAAGGATATGCATGTGTTATAAGTAGCAAAATCTAATATATATATATATATATATATATATATATATATATATATATATATATATATATATATATATATATATATATATGAAAGCTAGATCATATTCATTCATAATATGATACGTTCTTCCATTGCTTTTCGTTGGTATGAGTATAATTTAAATTTTTAAGGGTTTTCAAAAAGATGAAAAACCATATTATTATACTTATTATACACATATCATTAAAAAGCAATAATAAGACATGCATGAGCAGCATTAGTAGTGAACAAGATCCAATCACTCTATGTATAAATGAGAAGAAAACATACTAAGGAGTAAAAGAACAATTATCATGCCAATCTTTTTCTTTTGTTAAATTTATCCGGACACTCTTAATTTATATAAATTATACAAGTGTTTGGTAGATTGTATTGTGTTATCTTCTTGTAATTGTTTAGATTTAGTTGGTTGATGTTTGGATTCATTTGTCATTTATGATTGAGCTTTATGGAGCTTATGGCAGAGTGTGACCGTTCAAGAGCGGTTCAACACAAGTTAAGGGCTAAAGCAAATTATATGTGACTTCAAAATTGAGGCCTAAGTCTAAAAGTTCTGGGGCCTTTGAGAGGAATGTTTGATTATGAGGCTTAAGACTATGGAAGTTCCAGTTTCGCTCGTAATTAAATTCATTCCTTGATGCATCGTGACCCAGATTTTGATCTTGGCTGGTGGATCTGGAACCAGTTCCATTGTCCTGGCCTTGTAATCAAACACCTCCTTGGAGACCTACAAAATTCATACCACAACGTTTAACTTTGAGGGGCTTATGGAAGTTTCTGGAGTTGGCCATTCACTGTGTTCCCTCCCACACTGATGTGAGTGGTAAATCGGGTTAACGAGTCAGGTTTTGGTTCGTATCACTTCAGGTTCGAATCAATACTGGGTCAACCCTAAACCATTATCTTTTTTTCTCTCGTGGGTCGTTTTGCACAAGCCGAACTGAAGCGACCTCACTGTCCATGAAGCAATAGAGAAAACCTTAGAAAAGCACATTACCAAAAGAAGCTTGGAGAAACAAAATCTCTAAGAAAGCTAAGTTTATGTAAATAACAGGAGCACAACCCTCTCTTCTCTTCTCTCTCTCTCTCTAGAACCTCATTCTACTCAAATCTACTTTATCATCTCAATTGTTTAATCTTTGAGATACGGTTGAGGTGATAAAATAAAATGTGTTTAATGCAAAGTACAAAGTATAAATAATACTTTAATGCAAATCTTAACTTCTATCATGTTTGTTTATTGTACGAGGAAAATGTTTGAGTAGATTTGAGAACATATAGTATTTAAGCATTTATCACTACCCCTCTCTTTATATATGAATACTCAAATGTAGACCATGTTCAAATCTATTTTATCATATCAAATGTACAATACTTTTAATGAACAAGGTCTTGATATTTGCCACTACTTTTCTCTTTCTCTCTCTCTCTCTCTCTCTCTTTATATTCATAATTGACTATGCTAAACTATCTTCAATAATGCTAATTGTTTGATATAAAAGATAAACATCATCTTTGAGAAAGATAATAGTTGAGGTGATAAAAAAACATTAAAAGCATGCTAATCGGATGATAAAAATATTTATATAATATTATACACTTAAAGACATTTAACATTACTTATATATATTCCTTGCAGATACCATTCATGTTTAAGTTTAAAAGTAAAATAATAATTTTCATTTTTTAAATTTAAATTTTCAATGTAATGTTAATTGCGCAGTAGAAATCTTTCAATAGATTTGGATATTGATGGGTGTGCACGTCTACCAATTTTTCTCTCTCTCTCTCTCTCTCTCTCTCTCTCTATATATATATATATATATATATATATATATCTCGAGTGGGTGAGATTCAACCACAACCCGACACTTGTGTGGTTTTCTTCAGGTCGATCTGGATCCGATCAGGGCGGTGCCTAACCCGAAACCGAGCTCCCACCCGAAAAATGTTTGTAGAATGTAGATCCGCCACCGGTGTAACCTGGACAGCTCCTTTGGCTAATTCAGGACAAGCCGACACGGAAAGAGCAGCGAACTTCTTCCTGGTGGTGACGTCCCTCAGCTGAGTCGTCTCAGCCGAACCGATAGGAAGCCGGCGTTCCCGCGAGAGTTCTCGCTCAGGAAGCGCGCCACACAGGCTTGACATCAGGCCCGCGCTCCACCCACGTGGTGCACGATGATTGGGTGGTCCACATCTGTAGCGTCCCTTTTCCTTTACTCCTCTCTCTCTCTTCTCTCTCTGGCGTCATCGTTCTTCTCCATCGAGTTCGAAAGAGGTAGCAAATCGCTTCTCTTAATAAACCCCTAGATTCGTAGACGATATCCTCGATGATCAATTTTTGTTTTCGTTAATTCATAAATTTCTGACGTCGAGCGACAACTGATTCTTGAGTCTTCCAATTTTTGTTCCCTTGTATATTTTCATGGGAAAATTTGCTTGCGGTTTCTCCTAAACTTTCTTTATTTTGTTAGTTTTAGAAACTTAGCTATATAGTCATCAGAATCTTGGTTGTTTCCTATTGTTCTTACGTTTGCTTTTCTGTTTACTTTGTGGTTATTGACAGGTTAATATTGTGATTGTGGGGACTCCTTGAACGATCATGAACTAGGGTTTTGAATTGTCGTTTTGTTGGGTGATCGCGATTTTCTCGAAAAATGGCGTGCCGGGGGTTCTGGGAGTGCTTGTTGAAGCTACTTAATTTCTTGCTCACGCTGGCGGGGTTGGCTATGGTGGGTTATGGGATCTACCTGTTTGTCGAATGGAAGCGGGCTTCGGACAGTTTGAGTCTGATGGCGGGCACGAGCTCGGAGTTCATAACGTTAGGTCGGCCTGTTCTGATCAGCGTCCCGGTTGCGGCCAGCATCCTTGATGATTTTCCTAAAGCTTGGTAACCGGGGTTCTGGCTTCTGTATACTGATTCAATTGATTCGTTTTCGGGATCCTTTTAGGTTATCCACGATAGTTCGATTGAAAATGTTTAGTAATTTTGGTATACTATTTCTTATGCATTCCTGTCCGGATGTTGTTACATAAATTGCTACTCGAGTTTTCCTTTTTTCTCCCCGTGTTATTGTGAAGTGAAATGTGATTATGCACAAGGAGCAATAGCTCACCCGGCTAGGGAGTCAACTCACAAGTTGAAGGTCATGAGTTCGATGCCCAGGTCGTGCATATGGCTTCGGCCTCCTCATCGTACCAAAGTAGAGCATGTGTCTGTATGTTTAAAGTGGCTGGATTTTCCCAAGAATAACATCTTGGTGAAAGAGTTCGAAGAACACCAAAAGACATGCAAAAGGGATAGGATTCAAGCTTAACTTTCATTTATTGCTTGCTGTAGCGTCGATGAAAGCAGAAATGAACGAGTTAACCCCTTAAAATTTCATCTCCTTATCAAGATGGTTCTAGAATCTTGGTTTATGATCTAAATGGGCAAGGGCAAAATGTAATCGCTGCATGATCAAGGTACTTTGTTTGAGTCTAGAAAAAAGTTTTATCTGCCTACATCTACTGTTGGTTGATGAGAACTGAAGCTGGCCACAAACGTCAGCATACTTGCGCGCTTACAGAGAGGGCGAGGGCGAGGGCCATCAAACTATAAAATGCACAAGCTGAACCAAACCGGTGAAAGGTAAGAGGCGAGAACTTGGTGGAACTGGGAGGTAGAGAAGGCAAAAACACAGGAAGTAATCGGCAAAAATCAGATCTTTATTCTAGTAAAAGGTGAATAAAGAGGTTGGGTTGTATTTGGGTCCAATATCTACTTGGTTAAGTTTGGAGAGAGACCAGTCATGGCAGGTTATGATGGCCAGGGAGGTTCAGTTGCACGAGAGTGAAATCAAGAGCAAAAGATCATGATGCACAGAACGGTCCTTTTATGTGCACATTGTCTTGCATACAGAGTTTGTTGCTCATCTTTTGAACATATCAACTACCCCTAGGATGTACAGAAGTAACTTGTTTCTTATGTTATCATCTAGCTACTGGATTGCTTAAAAACCTTCTGTCCGGTTTTAAGGTTTTGTATGTTAACAATGAACACTAGTAATAATGATAGTGATATTGTCATAATTGCTGTCCCCATTGTTTTGATGCTACCTCTCTCGTGGAGTTTGATGTGCATTAGGAAATGTGTGTTCTGGTGTTATATGCTGGTTAACTTGGGTTGTGTGGATGCTTTTCTCCAATCTCAGGTGCTTGTTAGAGAAAGTCAGCGAAATGCTAGGTCATACTTATATAAGCATTCTCCAATGGTTTCCCACTCTAGGAGTTGGTCTTTTAGATGTATGAAAGACTTTTGATCTATGTGAAGCATGTAAGTTATTCTGGAACAGCTGTGCATGTTTGTAACATTTTAACATATTTTTCTCTGTTCACAACATATCAAGCTAATGTTTATGCCATAAATGCCATAATTTTTACATGTGAAAAGAAGTGCAACTTTGACACAATTTTGCATAGCAAAGTTCTGATAGTTTCTCATGTGTTTTGATAGCTTTTATTGTCCAATTAGTCATTATGCTGATTTTCTTCAATGTAAATCGGTTAGTATGCATTACTTATTAAAGTTGAAACTAAAACACATGCAAATTGGGATATGCTGATATATATTGTTAAAGTACAAGTTGGATGATTAAAGCGCTCTAAGCAAATAACAAATTCATGCATCTATGAGTTGAAGGTGCTGGATCCGTGGGGCAAATTCCTGATGCCATCACCTGGTTGGTCCTTGACTGGTTATACGCCATGGTCAATCTACTTGTGACCTGATCTTGTTGTATCATTTGAGTTGCTTTTTGTATGTGACATTTCATTATCTTTGTTATGATCTGTTTGTGGTGAAACTTCTCTTTTTCTGAGACATATCTGTACTGAACTGAATGTAAGGGAAATGCTACCCTGAGGCATCTAATTTCAAGTACTTGATTGCGATCTGCATTTCTCTGCAGATCTCAAATTTCAACTGGAATGAAAATATTCAACAAAATTTATGAACTACTTAAAATGAAAGCTGATCTTCCTTGATGCTTCTTGCAGGTTTATTTTTTCATTTATTGGCGTTGGAGTCATCCTTTTTGTCATCTCTGTCTTTGGTTGTATTGGATTGGCAACAAGGCATGTCTGTTGCCTGTCTTGTGTATCCTTCTTCGTTGCTTATATTTCTCTTTGTATTTTTCTATCATATTATCTTGCCGAAGTTTGAATGTGGCCTTCTTTTTGAATATTGCATGATAATTGTCATCTCTAGACCCAGAAGAATATAATTAATTCTTTGTCAGTAGTTGAAGACCACTGAAAAACTTATCTGCAAAGGGAAAACAATGGTATATTGTCATAGGAAACAGCGGGTGGTCTTGTTGTTTTCTTAATATGATATGTGCCAGTAGTTGCAATGTCAACATCTCAAAGAATCTTAACTTTGGATATTCTTCCAGTAGGAAAAAGAATATAAAATGCTTTTTGGAAGATTTGTCTATTCTTTTCATTGTGCTTGTAGTGTCACAAAAATTTAAGTGGTTCAAGGTCCTTTAATTTGCATTGCATGGCACGAGTGTGTCTCCCAAAAACTTGAAGGCCTTGTAGTTACTCCTGCTGAAGATCTGATCATTCCAGGTAGTTGCGAGATTTCATGGCTCATACAAACACATAAGGGAAGGGTATAATACAATTTCGAACTTAACAGTCATTGTGGTTTTTAATTTGTTCATAACGAAGTCATTGCCATCTTTCTTTTTTACTGAGAGATGTACTTAACACAATTAGTACGCGATGCTTGTGCTCTTGCTGATCTTGGTGGAAGTTGGGTGTGCAGCTTTCATATTTTTTGACCATAGCTGGCAAGATGTGAGTATTTATGCATATTTTGAGTTGTTGCTCTGTTCATTCTGCCAAGATGCTAATGTTACGAATGTATAGGTCATTCCAACAGATAGCACTGGAGATTATACGATGATATATGATTTCTTAAAGAAGCACTGGAAAATTGCCAAATGGGTTGCTCTTGGAGCTGTCATTCTTGAGGTATTTTGCTCTATTCAATTTATTCATTATGAATTTCGCTTTTGTAGTAATGTCGATGAATTTAAGATTAAGGATCCCAGTCAAGGTTGTGAAGTTCGAGGTTCTACCTAAGATCCTGTGATCGAATTGGGGATCTTAAAGATCCTACCTCCAATCTATTATGTATCTTGTATCTATACATATGATGATGAGAACCATATAATTCGTCAGTGATTTGATGAAATTAAGAAAATAATTCTCATGCATGGTGGGATCCTCTTGATACAGGAACCTAAGGATCTTAAGATCAGATCTTGATCTGCTGAGATCATACTAAGGCAATTTCAGCCTTCATAGTATCACAAGATCTTAGTACCGGAGGATCCAACTGGACTCTCGACATCCATGATACGTATGGGTGGAAACTCATATACCATCTGTTGTCCATAGTCAGGATTATCTCCTGGCTTCTTAACACCTGCAATTTTATGTTGTTACAATGCCTCCTGAACCAATTACTATTTCCACGTAAGTCAAAAGAGTTAAAAAAGGTGGGGGTGGATTTTTTTTAAGTGACTTAATCATTGCAATAAGCTGGAGTCCGCTAGGTTCACGTTGTTTGAATGAACTGTTGTTTATATTCCCTTGATTCTCTTTGGGTTTTAAGAAGAAAAAAACCACCCGTGGGTCGTGACACTGTTTATATGCATGTGTTGCTCATATATGTAATTGCAAGGGGTTTCATCTAATTTTTTTTTACACACTGTAGGCTCTCACATTTTCATTAGCCCTTGTGGTCCGAGCAGCAAACTCACGTCCAGAATATGATAGCGATGACGAATACATTGCTCGAGGGTCTGGAATCGGACAGCCGTTGATTGGAAGACAGCCTGTTCTAGCAACCGGAGTGGCTGCACCTGGAGGCCCTGATCAGCGGGGCCCTAGGAGCGATGCCTGGAGCACTAGAATGAGAGAAAAGGTACTGCATTTTTTTCCATGTCTTGAGCATGTTCTGACACATTTCATTTGTTGTAAACCTGCACATTTGATAGAAGCAATTATTGGCTCAGCCTAAATCTAGATTTGGCGTTCAGGCGCTTTGCGTTGATGATCATCTCTTCTTTTCTTCATTGCAGTATGGCCTAGACACGTCCGAGTTCACCTACAGGCCCTCAGAGTCAAACCGGTATCAACAACAGGTTCCTCCTCCAGCCGAGGAAAGGAGTCGCTGCAACATAATGTAATTTTTTGATGGTCGTCTGAGTGCGGACTGCATCTGTGGCAATTGGAAAGGTATGGTACTAGATGAGGTTCTACTAGATGAGGTTCTTCTTGGTGATGCGTGGAAAACTCTGTATGTGATAAACAAAGTTGGAGATGTCAAAATTCGTCGCCTTCCTTTGGGGCTTTTTGTGTCACATAGTTCATCGCCTAATGCTGATTCTTCATCAGTACGAAGCTATGCCACCTTAATGGTCGTCCGACTGCCTGCATCCGGTGGTCGCAACTGTGAAGGAAAACCCCAAACTGACGAGAACTAATATAGCTGACAAAGATTTAAAGTTCTCTGTTTTGAAAATGCTCGTCACTTCACCCATTCAAAGGCTGTGAAGGGTACCCAATCCTGCACGGAGCTGATCAGACCAGGGCCTAGACCACCCAATGTGTGAGCTGGGGTAGCCTCGGGGGAGTCGAGTGTACTTTAATTAATCATGTTCGGTGCCTAGAGATGTCAATATGGGCTGAGGAAAATGTGGGCAGGACCGACCAGGTCACATTTTGGATGGGTATGTAAAATGCTGGCCCTGCTTGATCCATATACTAGAGAGCAAGTTTTTAGGATAAAACAAAGGATGGGAAAGATTGTTTTGATTAAAACTGAGAAAAAAATGTGAATATATATATATATATATATATATGTATATATCGTGAATTCTCATCCTGATTAAAACTCAAGGCTATGATGCGTAGTCAGAGCACGAAATCATGAACTATGTCATTTAGAGGTACATATTTTCAGAACAAAAAGATGCAAAGAGAACAATTTTAGTAGAAACTTTGAGACAGTTTGTACTAAATGAGATTGCAATGTTGGTGATCACAGTGAACTTGAAGCTAGGAAATCAAGAATTCAAGCAGTTGTATATGATTACACGATAATTCAAGCAGTTGGGGAATCTTCATCTTAGTGTTCCAAAGAAAAGGTATAGATTCACGGTGTTTGATCAAATCATTGTAGAAGTCGTACTCAGCTTCGTAATAATGATGAAGCTTAGTCTTCTGGTTGGTGTGATGGTGATGTTTCATACATGTTGATTTACCAAACCTGAAAATGCTCGCACAAACACAAAGCCAGCGTAATTGCCTGCATTCTTGATGAATAACGAATAATAATATGGTTATATGACATGCTAAAAGGTTCATGAAAGCATTTGATAGACAAGTAAAGATTTAACTGGTGTAACATAAGACCAAAAGGTATATTCACCAATTGCTTATATTTTAAAACCTGTGAACATGACAGCCTTTATAAGATCAAGAACATACATATCATGGATTCTCATATGATATGATGCTTAGAGAAATGAATTTGATTAATACATATTGCTCTAAGCAGCAAAGATATCACGAAATGTTTCATATATTACAAGATCAGATATGTTAAGTAAACTGCTAACATCTTGTATTATTGAAATCCTTTATACGATCAAGATCATCATCAATTGAGAAAACCTCCGAACAATTAAGAAAATATGTGAACATGAAAGCTTTTATAATATCAAGAACTTTTACATATCATGAATTCTCATCCGAGGCATAGGAATCACATCCATATATTGATCTATAGAATGAAGAGGACTATCAACTGAGAAAATCTATGAGATCAAATCAATCCTTCACAGAAAAACATCTTCCTAACATCTGATTATCATCGTATAATAACACTACAAAATAAATATCCACAATCCACAACATAGAGATGACAACTTTGAGTTTAGTGGATGGTAAGGGTTTGTAACTTCTGGCTGAAGTGAGCAGCAAGAATGCTGGATGTTGTGCAATGCCTTCTGGTTGTGTTGTGTGACAACTAGAGATGTGTTGCCTTAAAATTTCAGAACTTGAGAGTCTAATGTTGAAGTAGATTGGATTGGGTCTTATAAACTCGATCCAATAAGCAATGGCCCTGTGGCCTTGGGGCCAGTCCAGTCCGGCTTCAAATATGGGTCAGGATTCTTTGGTCCGGCCTCCTTCGTCAGGCCCATTTTGACATCTCCATCGGTTGCCACTTCAGTTGGCTCGATCTGTCGAGCTTGTTGGACACTTGAAATGCTGTCTACATCTAGAACATGGTGCTACTTCTCTCTTTTCTTCTTTTGAAAAGAATCTGGTGTCTACTTGGTCAAGGGTTGTGCATATGTTAAGGTGGTTCTGGCATCGAGTCTGGCCAAACCGCAGGTTATTATGCTGAAATCAGGAGTCAGGTTGAGCTGAAATGTGATTGTTCGAGCTCAGCTCGGTGATGCCCCAAATATGTCAGGGCCTGGCTTATCCTAGCCTGGCCCTTTTGGACCCCAACTGCTTTTGAAACCGGCCAGAATCAGAACCGGGGTGCCAAAACCAAACCTAACTGGTGACCTCGCTCATTTGGTTATGGTTTCATCTGAAAAGGAACCGGATGGAAAACCGGAGTTGCTGTTTTGGGTCATGGTTTTGGTTGCTGTTCCACAATCCCACCATTATTAAATGATTTTTCCCAATGCAACCTAATCTGGCTCCTCAGTCCCAAACCGGAACAGGAATCTGAACCAAAGCAACTTGAAGACCTGGACCTAGGACTGATGGGGCCGAAACTGGAACCAGAATCTGAACCAGAGCACTCGAAGAATTGGACCTGGTATCGATGGTACTGAAATTGGAAGCTGCATGTTTGGTTCTGGTTCCAGGTTTTGGTGAAAGCTCTAGGATGATGTAGAAGTCAGTGTCGCCATTACCAATGCATAAAATAATCAAGTCATATATTCGGTCTATTGGCTTCTTTGGTCATGATATGGCCATCAATGTATCGCTATTAGTGAGGCAAAACATGAAGCATTTGGCTCCACTAGCACTCAAGATTAGTACACGGGCACTCCACAAGCAGATATGTCATCTTATTCGGCACGCGGCCGGGCCCTGGGCAGATTGCCATTGTCCCAGTTCCTTCACACCAGCTCGGGAGCTTGAGTGGTGGGGCTTCTTTTACAGCAGGCAAGGGCCCCATCAAGTTCATTATGCAGATCTCCAGCTTCCGTGTGCGCACAAACATACACACACCCGTGCACACAAACACACATACACACACACCCATGCACACATGCAAACGCACAAACACAAACACAAACGCACATCAAGTTCAAATGAGTAATTTGCGTTTGCAAGAAATAAGTAGGATTATAAATCTACTAAACCGATCAAAAGTTCTAGTAAGAAAGCATGAAAAACTATATTATGAAAACGTTAAAATAGGAATTAGAAGATCATAAAAGTGTTGGAAAAAAAAAGTAAATGATCTAACTCGTGTTGAATTAACTGCTAGTATGACACATGATCGGGTTTCGTGGAAACAAAAAATTCATGTAGCCAACTTCATTTAGTATGGAAAAAGGTTTAGTTGTTTGTATAAATCTACCGAAACCAAACCCATGGCATACACATTGTGCAGATCTCCTTTCGTTTTGTTCATCTTTTTGTTGTGCTTGAATTTGCAGAGTTTAGCCTGTTTCTAGTCCAAAGGACCCTAGTGTAGACCTTGACGGTTTCGGGACCTGCGGTTTGAGATCATCTGTTCTAGTTCCACAAAAGCCTAGATGGAACCAGTCCCCTTCGTTTATGGTTTGTTGGTTCCCGTTTCTGACCTGGTTTAGTTCCGGCTTCATTTGAAAATAGTGCATTGAAGTTGGGATTTTAGAACCCAAACTAAAATATGGTTCCAAATCACTGGTTCTGGTCGGTTCTAGAACCGTTTTGGGTCTGATGTGAAACGCTGCGCTAGGTCGAAACCTTCCACTTCTAATCCAGCATCGGCATATATGAAACCCAAAGTGTAACCGGATCCGGACCCGGATTCGAAATCTTTAGAAGAGAACAAAGTAGACGTTGACCCAAGATCCTACTCAGATCTTATTAAAGCAAAAGGAGGCTGACCTGACCTGACCCGACCCTACAGTAGAGAGGCTCCAGCCCAAGGCGGCGTCCCCAGGACCCCTCCTATGCCGTCCTCCATAGAAATAATCAGCATTATAACCACTAGGAGAGTTTACTCATTATATATATACATTTGTAGATACCATTAAACCATCATATTAGTTTGGACCGTCTGATCAAAGGATAAATGGTTTATATTATGAATACAAAAAATGCACAATATATTTTATATTTTTAACTATATAATCTAAATTGACGTAAATGATTTAGCTTATATGAAAATCTAACTCCTCTCTCCTCTTCCTTTCTTTTTTTTAGAGAAAAAGCACGTGTTATATGCTAACAATATTACATGTTAATATTTTTTAACATATTCAAATAAATCTCAACTATATAATTTGAAAGATAAATAATTAAAATTAAAATTTAAAAGTAAAAGATTATTTTTGAATTAAGTATATCTTTTGAATCATTTGTATTTTTAATTAGATGATGGTGACCAGCTTATGTTCATGTCTTTTATATATATATAAAGAAAGAAAGAAAAAGAGAGACTCTCACGCATTTTAAAACACAACAATCTTGAGCCATGTCAAAAGGAGTTCAACATTTTCCATTTCCAAGGATGGTCATTTCCTTCATGATTTCACGTCGCAGTGGACGGCATCCAAGACAGAGAAATACCCCCGATTCATGTTATTCAGAAGGTTCTGGTCCACATCGTGAGGCTCTCGCTACAACTGAAGGGGCCCCTGAAAGTGAAACTGAACTCTCTCTCTCTCTCTCTCTCTCTCTCTCTCTCTCTCTCTCTCTCTCTCTCTCTGTGTGTATGTGTGTGTGTGGGCGCTCTTCCTCAAGCTTGAAACAGATTGGATGACGCTTGTTCATCACCACCTGCAAATTGAGTGCAGAAGATCACTCTAGCTAGTGCGCCGTGTGGACCATCCTCGGCATGCATATCACCATTTTCGAATTTTACTGCTTGTCCCTTGCAACTATTCCTCAAGGGTGGTCCCTTTTCTTCTTCTTCTTCTTCTTCTTCTCTCTCTCTGTATGTGAGCGCTCGTATGTAGCACCATTCGTGCATGCACCTACTTTGAATGCATCGACGACCAAATGCTATCAGGAAATGTCCAGTAAACCAAAGGAAACATCCGCAAGGAGAGGAATTCATGGATGCTCGCTTTTTTGACTCTTGAACGACAAAAAAGGCTCTCCTTCATGGAGCCCCTTTATTAATACAGAAACAACTTTTACATGAAATTCTGTGCAACAGCCGGCTTCTGTAAAGTACCTTTTCTCACTTTGCAGTTACCATACAAACCCTAGGTTGATCAATGATTCAGAAACTTGAGAAAGCGCTGCGTAGGGGTCTTGAGGGTTCGGTTTGATTCTATTTTTAGCATCAACCTCGAACCAAACGGGGATCTTCAATTCTCAACTTTTAAAAAACCGAACAAAATCATGTTATGACCAAAACCAAACCAAAAAAAGCCCACGGGTTTGCGTTTGGTTCAGTTATGAAACTACGATTCTACTTATTTAAGGGTTTTGTTCAATACAAGGGTCTTGAGAGTTCGGTTTGATTCGATTTTTAGCATAACCTCGAACCAAACGGGGAGCTTCAATTCTCAACTTTTAAAAACCGAACAAAATCATGTTATGACCAAAATCGAAAAAAAACCGTGGGTTTGCGTTTGGTTCAGTTATGAAACCACGATTCTACTTATTGAAGAGTTTTGTTAAATACAAGGGTCTTCACGGTTCGGTTTGATTCGATTTTTAGCATCAACCTAGAACCAAACCAAACGGGGAAATTCTCAACTTTTAAAAAACCGAACAAAATCATGTTATGACCAAAACCAAACCAAAAAAAACCACGGGTTTGCGTTTGGTTCAGTTATGAAACTACGATTCTACTTACTTAAAGGGTTTTGTTAAATACAAGGGTCTTGAGGGTTCAGTTTGATTCAATTTTTAGCATCAACCTCGAACCAAACGGGGAGCTTCAATTCTCAACTTTTAAAAAACCGAACAAAATCATGTTATGACCAAAACCAAACCATTTGGTTCAGTTGTGAAACTACGATTCTACTTATTTAAGGGTTTTGTTAAATACAAGGGTCTCGAGGGTTCGGTTTAATTCGATTTTTAGCATCGACCTCGAACTAAACGGGAAGCTTTAATTCTCAACTTTTAAAAAACTGAACAAAACCATGTGATGACCAAAACCGAACCGAAAAAAGCCCAAGGTTTGCGTTTGATTCAGTTATAAAACCACGATTCTACTTATTTAAGAGTTTTGTTAAATACAATGTATTACATCATCAAATTATTTGGATCCACCATCCGTATTTTATATGTATGAGGTTACAAAACTCATATATATAAAATTATAAGCTTGTCAAGGTATACATTAATATAAGTATATAAGCTTTATATATATATATATATATATATATATATTCACATTTTATATGTATATAATGTTATAAAGCTCATATACATAAACCTATAAACTTATAAAAAAATATTATATATATAACGGCTCAGTTCCAACACTGGAACTGGAAACTGAAGCGCCACTTTTTTTCTTATAAGAACCGAACTGATCCGATCTGAATGAAACGGCCAAACATTTAGAATTGTGGCGGTTTCATGAACACCCCCTAGCGCTGTGTATGGGAAATTATGTGTTTGGGTTTAATAACGGAGAGACAATCTTGTGAAAAGGCTTTGCATGAAAAGAGATCATTCTGACGAACGTTGGGCGTCAAAAAGAAAAGAGATCACTTTCCATGCAGGGGCGATGGATGGTATGGCCATGTAAGAACGACTGTCAGCGCTAACACAAACCAAAGAGAAGAAAGAAAAACTCACAGATTTAGTGGTTCGGCCAAACGTACCTGCTTGAATATTTTTGCTCCAACACAGAGGAGAGGCATACAATCACAATGACCTCCAGTGGTGTATCCAGAAACTTGTTTCGTGTGCGGCGGACTTCGAGTTTGGGTG
The DNA here is from genome assembly GCA_036023115.1 of Brasenia schreberi. Classification (NCBI taxonomy): domain Eukaryota; kingdom Viridiplantae; phylum Streptophyta; class Magnoliopsida; order Nymphaeales; family Cabombaceae; genus Brasenia; species Brasenia schreberi. The sequence goes on along the minus strand of JAYKKT010000086.1, from coordinate 2,346,469 downwards.
AGGCGGGCTTCAAAGTTTTTTTTTCTTTTCCATTTTTATTTCAATACACGTATAAAAATTTTCAGAATTTCGAGCTCGCCCAAATCCATTGATGACCAACCGAACCCCTGGTCTTCATCCTAACTCCTATACGCATCTATATGCACCATTCCATAATATTAGTGAGTGATAAATATAAAAAGAAACTTTCTGACAGCCTCAACCAACATACATTTCTAGTTTTCTTTTTCATCCTTTTCGTGTAGTTTTAGGCCACGAGCTTTCTGCGTTGGGTCACCATTTGTGTGAATCACAAATTCAAACCACATCAACATCGACTATGTACTAAGTCAGATTCTCATATATATATACATATATACATATATATATATACACATACATATATACATATATATATATACATACATATATATATGTGTCAGGCTAACATATCCAAATACATATCCAAATACTTTGCAGCCTTGGATCAAGAGATATCAACAACTGGGAATTGAAAAAAGCAAAAAAGTGAAAAGTATCTCATAAATAGAACCTATAAGTATTTTTCATCTTTGTCTTTTGAATTTTCAGCCCTTTATTTGCCTTGATCTAAGGAGTGATAATGGCATATCCAAATACTTTTCAGCCTTGGATCAAGAGGTATCAACAACTGGGAATTGAAAAGAGCAAAAAAGTGAAAAGTATTCTCATAAGTAGAACCTATAAGTATTTTTCATCTTTTTGTGAATTTTCAACTCTTTATTTGTCTTGATCTAAGGAGTCATAAGTGTTTAGATATGTTAGCATATAAACTACAAAGTGACTCCTATTGCAGCATTTTCTTTCTATCATGGTCATAAAGTAGAAGGCAAGAAGTGTCTCTTTCTTAACCATGTAAATCTTATCATTTGTGGTTTGCATGATTGGTTTAGTTCTTCATTTCCCAAGATCTCATTCTTGTGAAGAATTTTAATGAGTACAAATTTGCAAATTTAACTTGTTGCTTTTTCCCAAAAGTTTTAGAAAACCTTGACGTAGGCAAAATAAGGTCTGCCTCGATCAGTGGCTGATTTAAAATTTTTCGTGGGGGTGGAACAACAGCCTATTCAACCACTTAAGGTGGGCAAATTATGCATTATAGCCAGGAATTCAATCACGCCCTGTAATTTTTCCCTTTGTTTTTTAAATTTCAGGTGGGATGGCCAGCCCCCACCTTGCCTCAATGTAGATACGCCACTGGCATCAGTCTCTTGAGTTTTCACAACCATCTATTTTATCATGTCTTCATCAATAGAGTATTATTTTCTGGATATGGCAAGAAAATGACACCACTCCCACTAAACTTTTCTAAGCTAGATTTTGCTGGAAAACCATGCACCTTATCCATATACTGAGATGTTGATGATCTAGTGAGTGCTGATCTTCTCTTTTTCATCAAAAGCACCCTGCACAAGCACCGAGAGCGTAGCTCAAGGGCAGGGCACTCTAATGCCGCTGGTGGTGGTGGGGAGTTCGACTATCAAAGGGTGCATGTGTGGGTGTGTGTTAAGCTTCAGCCTCCTCTTGTAACCAAAAGAAAAAAAAACACCACCTTTATTCGCTAAGATATTTGATCCTTTTTTCTAGTTGCTTTCCTTCGTTGACTGATAGCACCTAAAATAGATCTAGTTGATCTCTTATAAACTCAATAATTGATATTTACTTTGCTTAAAAAAGGATTCAACCTTTTAGGAGCAAGCAAGAAATGATTAGATCATTCTCTTTTTTCCATTGGAACAAAGTAAACAAGACTGTATTATTAATGACTTTGTTACATCAATACAAGATTAACTATGACAAATGAACTCGATGGTGTATTTATAAATGCTTTTAGAGTGGCGCAAAATAGCCAACGGTTATAGCATGGTGGGGGTGAACAGCCCATCATTATACCTACAAAATATTTTAAGATAGAGAAAAACAACCCACAATATATATAGGGATACATTATTTCCTTCTTTTTTCTTTAATTTTCTTCAAATTTGGTGTGGGTTGAGTTACCATCAATCCAATGTAGATCCAATCATTAAGGTGGTTTAAGCACTTTGACAAGGCGTATATTTTGGTAAAATATAAAAAATTAGATGATAAACACTTAAAAAAGCATAAAGGAAAGCATCACAAGTATTGGAAGGAGCAATAAAACAAGATCACTAGAGTTAACGTTATTATACCACAAAATCAAGCAAAATGGCTAGTAGACATGGCCTATTTTGGAAGATTTTGGTTTGAGTATGGAACCACTTGAATCTGATAAAAATTATAAAAGAATAAATATAAAGTATAAATTTTTAAAAAATACTGGAACTGAGGGTTTGAAACAAGATTATGCCACAAAATGAAGCAAGATCATTAGACATTATTAGAGTTAAAACATTATGAAGCACAATGGTTAGACATGACCAGTTCTGGGACAATTCTGGTTTGAGCATGGAACTGCTCAAAACCAGTAAAATTTTTAGAAAATTAGAAAAATACTAATATTGGCTGTTTGGAAGCGCGGCTTCTGATTTAGGGCTGGTTCTCGATTCATGAACAGTGAAAGCTGAAACCAGAACTGAATCCGGTGATTCTTAGCCCGGTTTGGTTCCAGTTAGAACTGCCGGACTGGTTTGAAACTGGCCATGTCTAACAATGGTGACTGAGATGAAAGAATCAAAGTAGCGGACCGCACTTTATGTGGATAAGGCTTGGCTTGATTTCGACTTTGGTATGCTAAAGGCAAACCTTCTAGCTGTTGACTTGGTGTCCTCACACTGCCTTTCCTTTTTTCATATCCGATCTTTTACTTGTCACTACCAACGTCTGCTAGCTTATGACCCCATGCATCTCCCTCTCATGGGTGTGCCATTGGCCATACATTCTATTGTTCCTTATGGTTCTAGAGGAATCTCATATATTTCACACCCAATTCCTTCTTGGAAACTTCGTCACAACTTGCTTGGTATATGAAACTACGCGGCTTCTTCATGGTTTTCAGTTCAAAGACCAACTCACAGCCAGCAATTCTAAGTGCTTTATTTAAACGAGGAACAGTTAACTGTACCTCAAGCTCTGCTACTCAGTTTCCTCCATTGTATAATCTGCTTTTCATTGGCTTCTAAGGCTGAAGTCTCACTGAATCTGCCATGAGAACTAATCGAACAAGGATTTCCGGGGTACAGTACATAGCATTGATGTTAAAATGTTCTTATTTCAGTCAGCTAGTTTTAGGAAACTTAATGTTCTGTTGCTTGCATCACAGTCCTGGCCATACATTGTGGTGAAGAAGTGGCTGAGTGTAAAGCCTAAGGTTTACGACTTCAGCGAAGATGAGCTCGATACTGAAAGCGAGGATGGTGGTATGCTTGTTACATTAGCATGCTGTAATTCCATGGCTGATTGTTTCAGTTTTGATTTTCTCTGTTGAAACTGATGATTCTGAAAGTTTTTTGTTCTTTCGCTAGATGGAAACAGCCAGGGAAGTGTTACAGATAATTTAATTCATGGGAACCAAGCTGCATCCACAACTAAAGGTAAGAAATGTTTTTATGATTGGATCATCATTTAAACCTTATATATATGTGCCTGTGTCTGAGAGAGAGAGAGAGAGAGAGAGAGAGAGATGCATTGTTTGTCAACTTGATAAACTTACTTACAATTGTTTAATAGATTTGGAGGGGAAACAAGCGAAGTCATCATCAAATTACCTGGAATCAAGACCACCATCTAAAGACAATATCTCAAGGCTCAGGAGAGGAAGATCAGAGACACTGCGTCTCGAATACATAACCAATAAGGAGATAAGGTCAGCCATATTGGCTCGAGTAAACTATTCCTTTCCATAATTCTGCTTTTGCATGTGTGCATATGAAAGCCCTGTTTCCACTCTCGCTTTTAACAATGAACTTGGACCTCAGAGAGTTCATCAACAATGCTGTGATGCAGGATTGTAATAGGAACATGGAATGTTGCAGGAAAACTTCCATGTGAGTCTCTTGACATTGATAGCTGGCTTGCTACCAAAGAGCCTGCAGACATGTATGCTATTGGGTGAGTAATTAATTTACAGCTTATATATTGTTCCAGCAACCAAATCCATTAATTCAAAGCCCAGTATTGCTTTTATCTTGCATTATATATATATATATATATATATGTATGTATGTATGTATATAAAAACTCTCTCTCTCTCCCCGCACACAAACACACAAACGTCTGCGTGTATATAATTGCGTCTGTTTTAAATATGTATATACGTGACTGCTAACAATGAAGCATCCCTTCCTTTATGTAGATTTCAGGAGGTAGTTCCCCTGAATGCTGGGAATGTATTGGGTGCAGAGGACAGCAGTCCAATCCCAAAATGGGAGGCAATCATTAGAAGAACTCTCTAAACAAGTCTTCTGAACCTGAAAGTAAAACACAAAAGCTACAGTGCCCTCCTTCTCCTCCTGTATTACACAGCTTCTGCTGCTGCTGATGTTCCTAGCAGACAGCATAGATGCGAATCCATTAGATATGATGGATGAGGAGTATTTAGGAACTTCTTGGACAATGATGACAGCTGGAACAGCAGGGAGAGTGAAAAACATAGTTGGTATAGGAAAGAAATTTACTGTTGAGGAAAATATGTAGGTATTGATCTTCAGACTAGACTTGATTGGCCTGAACGTCCATTAGATGCAATATCCCATGTAGATTCCAATCCAAAGTTGCGGGAGAGTACTAAGCAGCTCTTTAGCCAGAATTGACTTTAACTGGATTGGATAATGCTTTGGTATATGGTGGTGGAATGAAACGTTCACATCATAGTTCTGAAAATTTGAGTTTGTTCTGGAAAGAGCAGCAAGTGATGCCTGAAGTAATTGATTCCCTTTTGGTGATGTATCTGACAAGTTATCAGGATGAGGAGAAGATGATACTTTTTTTTGAATTACTTCAGATAACCAAGATGATAATGGAATAGGCACCATGAAATCACATCCCTAAGTATGTTCCCTGGCGGATTGTCCAGCAAGCAGATGGTTGGGATATATGTATCTGTTTGGGTGCAGAGGAGGTTGAGAAGGCACATTAATAATTTGAAAGTTTCTCCAGTTGGAGTTGGCCTCATGGGCTACATGGGAAACAAGGTCATAATAGTGATCATATGTATTTTAGTTCAGTTACAAACTATATCATTCTCATAATGTTATGTTGCTGATAAGTTCTATTTTGCAGGGATCTGTTTCAGTCAGCATGTCTCTGTTTCAAACACGGCTATGTTTTGTTTGCTCTCATCTGACTTCCGGCCAGAAGGATAGTGCTAAAGACCGCCGGAATTCTGATGTTCATGAGATCTTGCGACGAACGAGATTCTCGTGTGCAATTGATTCAGATCAACCCCAAACAATCCCCACTCATGAGTAAGAGAAGCCGAGCTTTGTTTAGACTCAAGTTTCCAAGTGTTATTCTAGTTTCAATACAGACATGCCTTTCTTGGCATTGATCTCTTATTGGCATGTCTGTTTTCTTCAGTCAGATCTTCTTGTTTGGTGATCTAAATTATCGTCTCAATATGGAGGATATGGAAGTAAGAAAGCTTGTTGCGCAGGGACGGTGGGATGAGCTCATCAATAGCGATCAGGTTAGATTCTGCAACTTTCATACTGAATTGTAGAAAAGTATAAAATTAAGGAGAATTCAAACTTTTGGATTCAATTCATCGATTGGACGAAACAAAACTCATCAGTCAAGATTGCATTATTGGAGATTTTCTTCTGATCAATAATGGTGGTTGTTACTAATCATGCAGTTATGCAAAGAGCTGAGGAGAGGACATGTGTTTGATGGGTGGAAGGAAGGACTCATAGGTTTCCCTCCTACCTACAAATATGAATTCGATTCGGATAAATATGCTTGTGAAAATGCAAGGGAAGGAGAGAAGCGTCGATCACCAGCCTGGTATCTCTCTCTCTCTCTCACTCATCCATATCGGCCATTCCGATACTCAAAAGCACTTCCTCCTATTTCTGACTTGCATTTTCCGGTAGGAGTACGAGACTAAGACACTTCATAACATTAGCCGACTATTGTTTTATTGTTCAGGAAATGGGACCGGTCAATGAACCGGGGAAGACACCGGTTCACTAAAAAGAAGATGAATAGCTAACAAATAAGTATATATATATATAAGAGCTGTCATTGGTAGGCAGAATCATATAGAGTGATTGGATCTTATCCACCATTGTTTTTCGAGAGAAGAATGTGATAACATTGTCTTTCGTTCTTTTTGAAAATCCTTAAACTTTTTAAAATTATACTTATGTCACCAAAAAATGGGTGCACATGTAAGATGTAGGCAAAATCTGGTTTTCCTATATATATATATATATTATAAATTCTATTATATATCACGTATAACTTATAAAAAAATATGAAGAAAATAACCCTAAAAGAGTATCAAACAATGCCGCTTAAGTATATTTCATTCAATTAATCACCTCCAAATGAAAAGGAGACTTCGAAAACCAATTTGAACCAATAAAAAAAATTGTCTAATTTCTTATTTAAAATAATTAAACAAATGTTTAAAATAAAAAAGAAAAATAACAGACCGGCCGGTTCACTGCTCAACTAACTGGTTTAACGGAACAGTTCACCCTAAAAGAGTATCAAACAATGTTGCTTCATTAGATTTCATTTAATTAATCACCCCCAAATGAAAAGAAGACTTTGAAAACCAATTTAAATCAAGAAAAAAACAAATTGTCTAATTTCTTATTTAAAAACAATTAAACAAATGTTTAAAATGAAAAAAGAAAAATAACAGGCCGGCCGCTTCACCAGTTCAACTAACTGGAACAGTTCACCTATCAATGGTCTGTTTTTTCCCTGGTTCACATTTTGATTCTCGGTTCAACCGGTCCGTCTGGCGGGTCCGCTCTGGTTTCACAAACAATGGTGTTCTTAGTGAAATAACTCTGAAAATGATAATAAAGATTGATTCGCATCTGGGCATTCTTTATTTATTCCATAGTCAATATGAGATATTATCAATATAAGTTAAGGCCTTTTTGAAAATCTATCGTGTCTCATGTGACTCTCTCTCTAGACATGGCCGGTTTCTAACCGGCCAATCGGTTTTAATTGGAACTGAAGCAGACCGGTTAAACTGGAATCGGGGATCATCCGGTTCTGTTCCATTATTATCTTTTATAAAATAGGAACCGACGGTTCTAAACCGCAGTTTTAATTTTTTTTTATCTTTTATAAAATTGGAACCGACGGTTCTAAACTGCAGCTTTAATTTTTTTTTTTAATTTTCAAAAAAATTCGGTTCGGTTACAGTTTCACAACCGGACATGACTACTCTCTCTTGTAAGTAGTTATTGTATGTGACAGGTGCGATCGAATACTGTGGTTCGGGAAGAGAATCAAACAAGTTGCTTACAGTAGAGCAGAACTCAGGCTCTCTGATCATCGTCCTGTTAGCTCTATGTTCCTGGTGGAGGTTGAAGTTTTCAACCACCAGAAGCTTCGAAGAGTCCTGTGTGTATCTAATGCAGGTCTTGATCCTGATGTCGATCTCATCCAATAAACTCGATAAATCTGTTGATCTCCTCTCTCCTTGAGCTCCTTGTCTAAGATGCCTGAGATAGCAGATTAACTGATTAAACTTCGGCGATTTGCGATAGTTCTGTTTTCGGAGATAAATGCTAATATGGCACAAGATTGAGCAACTAACAAATATTAGTACTCGAAGTTATTCACTGCAGAAGAAAGCTTGGCTTTGGTAGGTGCACAGATAACAACCATGTAGTCTCAAGTGCTCAGCGCGTTAGCTCACCTGGCAGGGAACTCGACTCACAAGATGAAGATCATTAGTTCGATACTTAGGGGAGTGCATATTATGGTTCAGCCTCCTCACTGTAATTTTGTAAACAAAAAGCAAATGGAACTTAAATTATTTGTGGCATCGTACAAGGAACTTGGATCGAATACTGCTGACCGTATCAGTATCGGTTTGGTATTCAATCATTGTAATGCGACTCTAGACACAAAGGGTTCATGGGCAATATATAGTAAATATTTGTAGGTACGATGTTGTCATAAGTTTTCTAAAAGTATCATGAGTCTCAAATTTATTTGAGAAATGTATGTATTCTCCCTTTTAAACTCTGCCTTTATAAGGGATTTACCCTTGCATGCCTGGTCCCATGCCCGGATAAAGGAGGAGGGTTGCGGTAGGCTTCCGACAATAAACGTAAAACTTTGTTGGATTTATCTACTATGGATTCTACAAATTATAATAGGGTTATGTGAAAACAAAGAATCCATGTAGCCGACCCCATCTAGTATGGGAAAAGGCTTAGTTGTTGTTGTTGTGTATGTTTTCTGCTTTTTATAAATTTCATAAAAGTACCTTGTGGTTTTTTAAATTTTATATTTTTGAGACCTTAATTTCTCAATATTTTATGAAGAGCATAATGTTTTAATCAATTAGGGATACAAGGTTTTAATTGTTAATTAAACAAGAACCTTTTACTTGCTTTAAACCTCTTCCTCTTTGCTTTTGGATCTTTATTTGAACTTGTGACCTTGATTCTTTCAGTCGAAACCCTTATCCAAGAGGCAGTAGATCACCCGATACTTTTTATTTTCTTTTGTTACAAGAGGAGGTGGAAGCCTAACACCCAAACATGCACCCTCTGGGAGTCGAACTCCGGCATTAGAATGTCGTCCCCACATGCTACTTACATAAGCAAACAGCACAAAGAGTAACAGTTCACCTGGTTAAGAGGTGTCACTCACAAGATGAAGGTCATGAGTTCAAAACTGTGATATGCATAAGGCTTTGGCTTACTCATTGTAACAAAAAAAAGGACACAAACACATATTAAAGCACAATTTACGTTCGTTTTTCATTCATACCCTGGAAAGACAGCCTTCTGATTGATGGATCTTGTTAAACATATTATGTGAGAAGTATGTCCTCACACCACAAATATCTAATTGAAGAGAGTTGAAGTAGACATAACTGGTTTGAAACCGGCACACGGTGGTTCCAACTGGAACCAGCCAAACCATACCTGAAACCAGACCCAAAACTGGAGACCATCCAGTTTCGTTCCAGATCTATCATTCATAGTGAAACTTCTATGGGTCGGAACCGAAACTGGCAATTCAAAACCACCAAAACGGAAACTGAAACCAGTCCCACAGTTACCACCGAAGAAAGTTCCTAATTGCATAGTAAATGGTACATGATACCGAGTAGCTATTGATTTAAGGAGTATACATCAAAGCCATCGAATTAACACTGCTAGGCAAGAGCTGCCCACATAGAGAGTACATTTTCACCTGTAGTTCATGTGAAAACTCCCAACAATTAAGAGAAACGTCGTCAACAACAAGAGAAAACTCCCAACAATGCTAAGAGAAGCAACAATGGCAACAAGATAAACATCAATTAGCAGCAGGAACAACAGGAAAACTGTAAAGATCATCGTAAATACCACAAAAGGATTCAAACTGCACAGTAATCTTCATATTGCAAAGAGAAATAGAAGGGTGTTTGAGGGATACCATACCCGCGAGCAATCTTTTAAATTCTGAGAGATGAGAAATTGTTAGTGTTTAACTCGCTGGCGTGGAGCCGGAATCGCTAGCAATCATCGGTCAGCTATACGGCGGCGAATTCATTCCCGGCCCTTTAATCTTCTTGACATGAGAGAAGTTACTTTGGGAACGCTGCAAACATGATCGAGTAGTGTGCTAAATCTTTTTGGTCTTCCATGCGATTGCACCTCAAAAGGTTGCATTCTTGTCAAGAAAAAGAGATTCTTCGCACAACGAGCCGGCTAGTGGGTCTAATTAGGTCAAGAGTTTGACACCCGGAGTGTTTTGAAATACAAGGATGCAATGTTTTCTTTTGAAGCAGAACTCCCCATCAGCAGGGAACGCCCTGCTGTTGAGCTAATGAAAACGATATGCTTTTTTCTCCCTTTCAGATACATGAGTGCATACCAGGGCAATGCGGGGCCTCGTGGGAGTGGAACTCCCCACCAACTACAACGGTGGTTCTTTCCACCGTGCCTTTCGTGTCTTTGAGTTAAGGGCATGTAATGAGACCGGTTGGAAAAAATAATTAAAGCTAAAGAAGGTTTGAAACCGTTGGTTTGGTTTCGGTTTGGGTTTCGAACTCATTTCATCATTCGGTTCCGGTTTCGAGTCAATTTCTGAAAATCATGATCCATAACGAACCGGGGATCTCCCGTTCCATGATTCTGAAGTCGGATCAGCCGATTCAACGAGCGATTCAGTTCCGATTCAAACTGCTTTTCAGCCGGTTCCACGAAGGATTCAGTTCCCAACCGCCTCGCATGTCTAGTCCTCCCATTGGTACCAAAAACAAAAAGGAAAAGAAAAAGAGGTTCTTCACGGTAGACAGACGCCAAGATAACAAGAATTAGCTGCACATCTTTTGGCATCAATTATTATACAGACTGGTCATCTTTTTGAAGGGGAAGAAGAAGATATTATATACGCAGAAGAGTGATGATAGCCACAGGGGAAGAGAAAAATCGTTGTTGTTAAGCACCACAAGTACCTCTAATGGCTTTCCCCAACTCTTCACTCACATCTTCAACCGTTGGAGTGGAACTTCCCGGTCTCGGCAGAATCTCTGGCAGCTTCCACTCGCGTAATCCATTATCAGTACCACTTCTTTTCTTTGGGTTTGTACGTATACATTTTATTTATACTTGGCTTTAATTTTTTGTGTTTTTGGGCTTTTCGTTAAAGTAATTTCTTGTTTATACGTGAGATATTTTCACACCTTTTATAAAAAGCAAAATAATTTTCGTTTTTATGTTTATATTTTGTAAAATCAACTCATGAAATTTGAGAATAAGGGCCTTCTTCCCATATTTCATGGTTATTGTTATTGGGTGTACATCATTATGTCCATAGTGATTGAACATTATTATATATAGAGAGAGAGTGAATTCAGATTATACAACACCAAATTTAATGAAAAAAATTATCTTGTATGGATTCATACAACTTGGTGGTAGGCCTAATTGGGCAACGCGTAAAGCGTGAAATAGGGAGCCTAAATAGAAAAAGGAGGATGCGTTAGTTGCAACCTAATTAATGAACTCAATGATGTCAAATGTGGGATACTTAAAAATAGCTGATGAAATCTAGAAGGTCACGAAAGAAGCCTACTGAAAAAAGAAAAACATGTCAAAGGAGACCACCAACAATGTATATCTCCCACTTCACCACTTGAGTCAATTTATGATCCACTGGTTTTACTTCCCTCTATTTGTAGAACTTTTCAAATTGTAGCAATTTTCTAGTTATAAGTAAATTGCAACTTTTATTTGTTATATGATTTTTCATAATCAATATGTTTTTTCCTGCATAACAACCAATAAAGTGTATTTCTATACTCAAATGTTGGGCATATCTAATACCCATATGCGTAACATGTTTAGTAAAAATATCTTTTGAGATGCCTTTAGTTAGAAGGTCAACCAACTTATCATCAGTTGGCATATAAGATATAGATATATCATTCTTCTTAAGCATATCATGAACATAGTGATATTTAACCATTATATGTTTGTTTCTAGAGAGCTCCACTCTTAATAAGAATAATTGTAGTATTGTTGTTACAATAAATGACAACAGGGTCGTTAACTATATCCAGTTTCAAATCATGTATAAAGTGGCTTATCTAAACAACACTTGTTGCAGTCATACTGCAAGCAATATACTTGGCTTCTTGTGTATGCAATGCTATAAACCTTATTTTTTTGTATGTCTAAGAAATAACACCACCTTCAAATAAGAATATTTGAGCAGATATTAACTTGTTGTCATCTTTGCTCTCAGCAAAGTCAGCATCTGAGTATCCTACCACTTTTAATTAATCGGCTTAAAAATAAAGTTTTAAATATTTTGTTCTTATAAGATATCTTAAGATCTTTTTCACATCTATCAAATACTGTCAATCAAGATCACTTTGATATCTACTCAGAAGACTAACAACAAAGCTCATATAAGTTCTTATACACAACATTACATACATCAAACTACCTACACCTTGTGCATAAGGAACATTGGGCTTGTTTTATCTTTCACTGGGATAATAAACCTTACTCAATTTGACCACTTTAACAATTGGTGTAACAACATGCTTGCAATCACCCATTTTAAATTTCTTAAGTATATAATCAATATATATTTCTTTACTCAAATATAAAAATTTAGATTCTCTATCATGAGAAATCTTTATACCCAAAATATAGGATGTCTCTCCCATATCTTCATTTCGAACTTCGAGTTTAACCATGACTTAGTTTTGACAATCATTTCAATGTTATTATCAGTAAAAAATATATCATCTATATATAACGATAAAATGAATAAGTATCTCCCATTGTTCTCATTATATACACAATGATAAAGTTCATTAGCATCAAACCCAAATTCTATATTGGCATTTTCAAAGGTTAAATACTACTCACAAGGTTACTGTTTAATGTCATATAAGTATTTTTCAACCTCTATGCTTTATCTTTCTGACCTTTAACAATATACCTTTCTACTTGTTGCATATAAATGATTTCATCTAAATCATCATTTAAAAAAGTGGTCTTTAAATCTAACTGATGTAAATCCAAATCATAATATGCTGAAATGGTCATAATAATTCTAATGAATGCAAAATATTCTCTCATTTTATCCTTTATTGGTGCCACTCCTAATTTGTTTCTAAAAACCTCATTATGTATAGGTTTTTTCTTGTATGATCACTCATTCATATCAACATCTTCATTTCTGTCACAAACATCTTTTATACATGTTGATGATTAAATGATCAACACTCAGAACCATAAAACATGACAGGCCTAATTGCTGTTCTATAATATTTACCTTTTAACTTTAATGGTATCTTCTTACCACAAAAAATACTTGATGCTCCTCTCCATTTTAACCAACCAAAATTAATTCTATGCGTAACATCTTCATCAATTCTTCCATAACTCTGAAAAATTGACCCTAGGTATTTAAAACATTCCTTTTGGGGGATGCAATATGTGCTAATTTTAATTTCTATGTCCTCTGAGGTAAGCAAATGGTCAAACTTATATTCCACATATTCTGTCTTTGTTCTACTAAGTTAATATGTGTCAATGTGTGTCAACTTATATTCCATATATTCTGTCTCTTATAAGGTTAATATATGTCAATGGGATGCCTCTTTTTTCCAAAGTTCTCCAAACAACCTCCCTCGGTACCCTATTATAAGCTTTTTCTAGATCAATAAATATCATGTGAAGGTCTTTCTTTTTTTCTCTAAAATATTTCATAAGACGTCTCAGAAGGTGAATTGCTTTAATAGTAGATCTGCCTAGCATAAATCCAAATTGGTTCTCTGTTGTACTTGATACTTGTCTTAACCTACGTTCGATAATTCTTTCCCATAATTTCATAGTATGACTCATTAACTTGATACCTCGATAATTCGCACAATTTTGAATGTCTCCCTTGTTCTTATATCTTATATATGGGTATAAGTGTACTTGCTCTCCATTCCTCGGGCATCTTTTGGTTTTTCCATATTTCATTAAATAGTCTTGCGAGCCAAGTGATTCCTATTTCTCCTAGTATTTTCCAAACTTCTATAGGAATATTATCTGGTCCTACTGATTTATCACCCTTCATATGTTTAAGAGCCTCTTTGACTTCATTCTTTTGAATACATCGGTAGAAATTGTGGTTTATATACTTTTTTGATTTGGCTAACTCTCCTAAGTTAATACTAACATCTTTATTTTCATTAAAAAGATTATAAAAATAGTTTTTCCATCTATTTCTTATATCATCATTTACCACTAGAATTTTTTCATCCTCGTCTTTGATGCATCTAACATAATTAAGATCTTTAGTTTTCTTATCTCTAGCCCTAGCTAACCTAAAAATATCTCTTTCGCCATCTTTTGAGTTGAGTTTTTTATATAAGTCCTCCCAAATTTTAGCTTTTGCTTCACTCATGGCCTTTTTCGCTTCTTTCTTTGCTTTCTTATAAGCCTCTAAAGTTTCACTATTTTTCTTAGCATAATGTAATTTGTAACATGCCCTCTTTGCCTTGATTTTATTTTGCACTACTTCACTCCACCACCAAGCTTCTTTTTGTGCCGGTACACCTCCCTTAGATACCCCTAACACATCTTTCGCCACTTTCCTAATATGTATAGCCATATTGTTCCACATATCACAGGGTATACCAACATAATTCCAAACATCTTCTTGAAGGACTTTCTGTTTAAATATATCTTCTTTCTCGCTTTTGAGGTTCCACCATTTAGTCCGAATAGCTCGATGCATTCTTTTCTTCTTTGTCCATTTTTTTATTTGTAAATACATAACTAAAAGTCGATGTTGGGTGGTTAAGCTTTCTCTTGGAATTACCTTGCAATCTTTACAACACGCTCTATCTTTTTTTTCTACACATAAAGTAATCAATTTGTGTTTGTGATAAGCCACTCTTTTAAGTAATTAAATGTTCATCTCGTTTTTTGAAGATTGTGTTGACTATAAAGAGATCAAATGTTATAGCAAAATTTAAAATCTCCCTACCATCCTCATTTATATCCCCAAAACCAAAGTTTCCATGAATCTCTTGATATCCTAATGCCTCTTTACCGACATGTTCATTTAAGTCTCCTCCTAAACAAAGCATCTTCCTTTGTGGAATTTTTTGAATCGCCTTATCTAACTCTTCCCCAAAAGTTATCTTTATACTATCTTCTAGTCTTACTTAGGGTGTGTAAGTACAAAATATATTCAAAACCTCTGCTCCTAACACTAATTTCAACGTGATGATTCGGTCACCATATCATTGTATGTCTACTACACTATCCTTTAAATTTTTGTTTACGATAATACCAACTCCGTTTCGAGTCTTTTCTTTACTTGAGTACCAAAATTTAAAACCTGTATCCTTTATTTTTTAAATTAGAGGATATCAAGGTATTCATGGAAACTATGATTTTGGAGATATAAATGAGGAGGGTAGGAAGATTTTAAATTTTGCTATGCCTTTTTTATCCTTTTATAGCCAATATAGTTTTTAAAAATGAGATGAACATTTAATTACTTATAAGAGTGACTTCTAACAAACACAAATTGATTATTTTGTTTGTCAAAGAAAAGATAGATCATGTTATAAAGATTGTAAGATAATTATGGTTTGGACATATAGAAAGAAGATCAAAACAAGAACCTGTAAGAAGGTTAGAAAAACTAAATTTGGAAAGTATTAAAAGAGGTAGAGGATGACCACAAAAGTGTTGGAAAGAAACAATAAAGAATGATCTTGCTTATTGTGAGTTAACTGTTAACATGGTACATGATAGGGATCTGAGGAAACAAAGAATCCATGTAGCCGGCCCCGTCTAGTATGGGAAAAGGCTTAGTTGTTGTTGTTGTTGTTGTATATTTACCAACATATCCATTTAAGTCTCCTCCTAAACAAATCATCTCTCTTTGTAAAATTCTTTTAATTACCTTATCTAACTCATCCAAAAAAACCTTCTTTATATTATCTTCTAATTCTACTTAAGGTGTATAAGCACAAACTATATTCAAAGCCTTTATTCCTAATACTAGTTTCACCATCATAATTCGGTTACCGTTTTGTTGTATGTTTACTACACTATCCTTTAAATATTTATTTATAATAATACCAACTCTGTTTCGTGTTTTTTCTTTTCTTGAGGACCATAATTTAAAACCTATATTTTCAATCTTCTTTGCTTTTTTTTAACCTCCTTTGTCGCTTATAAACATACAATGTCAATCTTTTTTCGAATCATAATATCTACCACCTCCATTAACTTGATGGTCAATGTTCTGATATTTTAGGTACCAATACAGATTTTATTATATGGGACTACCTTTATTTCTCTACATTCGTCCGTGTTGAAAATACATAGACCCTCATTGTAACTTGTTCATTATATTCGAGCGATAATGTAATATGACTAATTTCTTTACCCATACCCATCCATGATATGAGAACACTCTCTACAATTGATTCACTATATCGATCGAAGATGATGTCCTTGCTTACTTTTCACTACATTCGAGTTTTGAAGTACATTGCTAAGAGGAAACATCCAAACACAATACTCATAATTTGTAGAATCTATGATAGATAAGTATGATAAAGTTTTACGCTAACTGTTAGAAACTTAACACAACCCTCATCTTTTATCCAAACTTAGGACTGACCATGCAAAGGTGATTCATTACATGGGCAAAATTGATACGGTGAACGATATTAATGGAAAAGAAATACTTGACACTAATCTAGATGTTAAATTAATCTTGATCCAAATCTAAATACAATACTTGATTACAACCTAAATGACTCTAAAACAAATCAAATTTAAATTAAGTATGATATCTCTAACCCTAAATTCAAACACATAAGGATCACGATTCGGGGCCATCGGTGGACGTCCTGTGACAGTGTGGCATATGCTGTTACCAGCTAATGGCTGCGTACACGGACTTGTCGGATCGGGTTACGTGTTGGCTTCTACGTTACGTCTCAAATTGGATTTTGACTCATCGGAGACGCAATTCAAATTTAGCCACGTCATCGACAGTAACGGCTATTTACTTAAAATCCAAAACCTCATCCACAATGACCAACTTACCCTATTTCTGCACACCCAAATTTTGGGGTCCTTTACGTCAATATTAGGTTTTCTGTAGTATTTTCCTCGAAGGATTGGGGCATTTGCGTCAGCTCCTTTGTGTTATAGATGTTTCTCATAGTTGACATCAATGAAACTCCCTGAAGAAGGAAATCCAGAATGAGAAGAAACCCTCGGAAGGACCGTGGTTGTCATCTCTTGTTCTCTTCACCATCCCTCGCTTCTCTGGTCCTTACTGGTGAGTTTTTGGGTTGCTTTTATGATTCTATCTCACTATTGTTCCATGCACTTTTTGAGTTCTTTCGTTGTCGTGTTGGATTATATGCAAGAGAGGGTCTTCCTTTCGTTGTTTATCTATGGTGGGTTTTGTTTTTTTATTTATTGTTTGCCATTGACTTTATAGGATTTGCCTTGTCTCGTTAGTTGTGTTGCAATTGTATGCGATCTACAACCATTTATAACAAAAGAACGGATTGAAATCTGTCGAAATGGTAGATTTGGGAAGAACCTAAAAGAGAGAGGAGGAAGAAGAAAAATCTGATTTAAAAGGGGATTTGTCGATTTATTGATGTATATTGTGATTTTGTTTTATTGTTTCATTTTTTAAAGAGTATTATGATTGAGAAACCAACATAAACATGACTCCGGCTAGAGATTGTTTTGATTAAGAAACAAGCACTGTGATTAATCAGGGATTCTGTTAGGATCCTCTTGATCAATTATGAGAATCTTCACGTTGGGATCAAGCAGCTCCTTTATCATTAGAACAAACAAGCGCTTGTGGTGCTTTCCAAATTAAAGTTCCTTTTGATTAGTTCCATGTTTTTAAAAAAAATTGTTCTAAATTTTAGCTGTTTTTTGTGATTAATGGGGTTTTATGTTTTCTTGGAAGTCATATTTTAGACGGGTGTTCTCTAGCCAAGCTTAATTATTCAGTTTACTTGCTTTTCTTTCCTATTTGGGATTTCAGATGTCTACACTGAAGCTTCTAAAGGATTCTTGTTGCTTATGAGTCTCACCCTCCTCTTGTTGAATCTGTTTCAATATAGTTTTAAATCGTAAACTAACATAGTCCGGGAATGCTTCCAGAGAACAGCAATACTTATGCAGCTTGGGTTTCATCCACAGATGGCCATTGTGGAATGACTGTTTCCTAGTTATTACCTATTGGAAGGCACTGTTAGGATATTTTACATCCACTGACGGAGCGTTAACTGATTAATCTGCAAAAACTTGTCACATATGGTCCAGTTTCGTGCTCCAGTCAGTTACAGAATTAACGAGTCGCTAGTTGTTTTCTCTAATATGTTTACTATCTATGTATAGATTTTGCTCTCGTAATGAACGAAACCATGCCCTTTGGATGAAAGCAAAAACTGTTTTCAAAAGATTCATGTTGTAGATTATTGAGTCTGCCATGTGAAGCGAGTATTTTTATTGCTCCTCATTGAGTTTCTAAAACCATTACATTTTCTGTGACTAACTTCTCTTTGTTCTTTCATTGTCATGGTAACCAATGTAATTGATTTTTCTAGTTCCGAAAGTGATCTAACAGTCGGGTTTTGGTCATTACGGTGAAGCTCCAAAGATTATCAGCATTTTGGGTCGATTTCAACTCATCTTGTACCACTATTAACAGGCAGTAGAGCCTACAACTGTTGGTAGGAGCATTTCTTGGGTCAAGCATAACCATATCAACACATGGATTGTGAGAGACCTAATCCTGAAGTTTCTGAGGAAAGGGCTCGACAATCATTGATCCAAATTTCTCAGTGTGTTCCAGCAGGTGCAACTTCGAACTTGCGATCCGATTATCCGAGTCAATCTGATGGTGTAGATGGTCATGAAACCGATGAATGTAGGTTGAAGTTGATATCTATTTCCTTTACTCAGTCCCCAGATGTAAATTTGCCTTCTGAAACTGAAAGTCTCATTGCTTAAGTTGAGTTGGGTGATCAGTGTCTTCACTACTGATTGGGAAAGTAAAGGCAAGCTGTTACGTGCTCTATTTGATTCTTGTTATTCATGCATGAAACATATGTTTGCGTGATCTTGTGCTTGTAAATTGAGTTTGTGAATTGTCATTACAGTGGCATATATAACTTCTGTTTGTGTAAATGAAAAAACCATGATGGAACGCTGGAGGCCAATTATCTTTGTCTTCAGAAATACAAAGCACTCATTGCAATTGTTTCTGCTGTAATAAGGGGTTTGTTTTGGCCTGGTCATGTTCTGGTAAACCGGTGGTTTGCCTGAAACCTGGAATCGTAATCGAACCGGCTCATAGTCGCTTTTGAGTTCTGAAACTGCTAGTTTTGAGACGGTTCCGGTTCTAAAACCATCTCAAAACCGCTGAAAATATTTTGAAGAAATTATGTTTTTAACATAAAGACGTAGAACTACACTGGCTTCTTGTGCAAATAGGGTTCAGAAAGCCTATTTAACGTTTGAAATTCGGTTTCGGATCGATTTTTGGAACTCATGAATAGTAATCGAGCTTAGATGACAACGACACATTGTGATCAACATGACAAGACTCGTGTCTAACACACTTGACCCCTAACCCAAAAAAACAGATGGTTTCCGGTTTCTCCCTTTAACGATGACAACGAGAATTGACGACAGTCCGCTCGCCATCTGCACAGCCTCCCTCTACCTGTGAGGAGCAAGAATGGCTTCTGGCGGTGGCCTTTTGTCAGAAGAACCAAAAGGAGAACAATAAGGCTTTGACTTGATGAAAATCCGATAAATCCATGCCAATTTCCGGTGACTCTGACGCCGACGACCTTAACACTTCATACCTCTTAAGGTAAGCTAAAATCTTCTAACTACATGGACGGATGCATGAACAACGATGACTATTTTCAGTGGAAAACCAGAAGCAAAAGGAATCTGGAAAAGAAATGGGAAAACCTTACTTATTTTCTACCGACTTTGTACTGTCACCACTCATCGGAGTTCATTCAAGGGAAGCGCAATCATGCTCGTCCCCCTTCCTGGTTCGATTGACAGACGACCACCTTACTTCATCGTGGTAACAGTGCATACCTATAATAAGTTTTGCAAAGGCTACCTCTCCACTACCTGACAGCGTCATGGCCAGCCCTAATTGGACTTTACGTGCATAGCCTTCGGTGGGTCCAGGTTTGGGTCCCTGTCCGACCAAAATATCACTGCGACAACTGACAGTGACAACTTCAGTGCCCAAGACGATACCAACTATTTAATTTAATTGTTTTAAAAAAATTATAACTACAAGACGGCTTCATACAATGTCATATACACGCTTAATAGAATAGTAGCTGATTATTATATTATTAGTGACATAGAAACTTAGCTTTCTTTCTAGTTTTGGCTTATATTATAAACTATATAAAATTATATATATATATATATATATATATACATATATAATACATATATAGAGAAACTAGTTCATGAGCACATTTATTCGTTTGTGCTTTAATCTTTCTAAACATCACAATCATATTAGATCTTCAACTCAAAAAGTAAAAAATACTCAAATAAATTTATTGTATTAAAAAAAGTATCAAAATACCTTTTATTTTGAAAATTGAATCACAACCCCTGATCTAGCATAGGTATGGTGTACACATTTATCACATTTAAAAAAAAAGTATTTAATAGAATGAGTACATTGAATACAAAATTGAAAAGTATAATGATATTTTTTGTTTTTTAAATTCAAATATTTATCATTGTCGAGTCAATTGAACCATATAAATTTTTATGTGTATTTGATCGTAGATGAGTATACTTTCTCTCTCTCTCTCTCTATCTATATATATATATATATATATGTGTGTGTGTGTGTGTGTGTTTACAAAGTCCAACACCTATGGTTTCTTTCTCAAATTGTCACATCTCACCAGTGTTTAACAAACTTATCTAATATGATACAAACCACAAATACAGTATATCCATCCATCCATCTCTCTCTCTCTCTCTCTCTCTCTCTCTCTCTCTCTCTATATATATATATATATATATATATATATATATATATATATATATATTAGAGAGAGAGAGTGAGAGGTGACATTACTTAATCGCCACCACCGTATATCAATTCAATATAACAGTGGTAATCAAAGCACCTATCCCGAGTTGAAATAGCATGGATAGTCTAGTTTACCATGGTAATGTGTCTAGCATCTCTCAGTTTCTCTCTCTCTCTCTCTCTCTCTCTCTCTCTCCATTTGGTTTAATTCGTGCTCAATCCTCATTCATTTTTAATGCTTCTCAAACATCTTCATGGTTCAATCACTACGATCAAGGATAGATGTTTGAATCTTGCACCGTTGATCATCACAATTGAATGGTAAAAATGTTTGAGAAGATTTAACTTCTCACTCTATGTATATTATAATGCTAGACTCATAAATTTTGAAATAAAAGAATCTTGCACCCAAACCCGGACCATGGAACCACTAAATTGCAAAACTGAGAACCATGAAACCATAAATCTAGACGTGTCATACATATTATGTCAAATCTTATTGTTTGATAAACCAAACCATTGAAGGCATTTACAGTAAGCTTGGCTGAATCCCATCGTGGTCTGTGAATAGGTTTCTTGAACCTTATAGAATACCAGTAGGACAGGTACAAATTTATTTGTGAAAATTCCCATCATTGCACCGAGAGCGTTTAGCTCAATGGCAGGGCGCTCTAGCACCGTCCCTGCTGGTGGGGATGTTGACTCTGTTAGGCTTCTTTATATATAAAAAAGAAACTCCTATCATCGGTTTGCCCTCTACTGTACTTGGAGCTGCAGGTCCCACGGCTAAAGCGAGAAGGCAAAAGGTACTCCTTTTATTTCAACCCTCGAATGTCTGTCCACCAAAACGTAGGACACTGTTGATGAACAGGAAGCCAGAGAAAAATAATGCCAATAATGTCTCCTCCAGCATTTTCTACGTGCAAACAAGTGGGTCGTCATTCTTGGCATATTGGTTCGCTAAAATGGTTAGATCGGCCATCTAACCGCTTTTAGTGAGATGGTTACACTAACTTAAAGATAAGGGCTCTATAACAGAAAGCCAAGGGAGACACTGCTCTATAAATTCAGAGCAACACAGTGAACTCATACAAACCGAAAATGAAACAAGAAAGTTCAAAAAGAAATACTCTATGAGAAATCCGACGGTAGAAAATCGAAAACTAACATACCTTCGCATTTTATTCTTCATCTCTTCGTTCAGAGGCCATCCACTGTGTATTTGGTGAGGAATCCGACGAGTCTCTAGAAAAATTGTCATCACTAGTATCAGGGCCTCATCATCTATAAAAAGAAGAGGTATGCTTGTTAGTTTTGTTTTGAAATGGGAAAAACAAAAAAAAATAAGGTGAAAAGAGAGAGAACTCCTTGTGTTTACTAGAAAAATCAAGCGATCTGTCGAAAACTACCAACGGTGGCCTGACACAGGCAATAGAAAACAAAAATAGCAAGAAGGCCAACGACAGGAGGCTATTGGCCACATAAAACCCTTAGAGGAACTAGGCAAGCCCTAACCTATGCTCCTCTCTCTCTCTCTCTCTCTCTCTCTCTCTCTCTCTCTCTCTCTCTCAGATTCAAAAACCGCGACAGTTTTTGAAAATCATGGGCAGAAACTATGGTTTTTCGAAACCGCATCAAGTAACAGACTAAAAAGTTCATTATACTTCTTGCCAGTTCTGAAAATAATAGTCTGACATGAGGTAAATTTATCAAAATATTTAGATATTTCTGAGTTAAAAGACTATTTTACCCCAACTTTGCCCTCTGGCTATTTATAAAATTTATGAAATATCAGCTTGTTGAATTACATTCCTGCCCTGGACGAGTGTTTATTCATAGTTTTGCTACACTATTAAAAGACAAGATTACCTTGTCTTTAAGAAAATTGACAAATTCGGACTGAAGAACAAAATTATTGTCTTTTCCTCAATCAATTGTGAATTTTATTGGAAAACTAGGTGTCATTTTAGAAGAGCTAGGGCCACATCATCCTACTTAAATGATTATCAATTAAATATAGTTACTTTGACTTCGAGTAACTAAGAATGCCAAAGCTACTGCATACTTATCAACAACACTATTTCATTTTCACATGACATGCATTCAAAATTTTGAGGTATATGGAGATGAGATTGCTAACTTAGCAAGGATTTAAGTTTCATTAAGGTCAAGATTTGTTCAAATTGACTGGCTATCCTGTCTAATGCGCAATATCAATGCCATTGATCTCAGATTGCTTAACTGGTTTTGTGGATCAATCATAATGAATATCATCTGTATATGCTACTTAGTATAGAACTTTCCTCTTATCATGACTCATATATATGCCACTTACTCAAGAGTTGCAGAAGTCAGTGGTCGAAAATGCATTAAGATTTTACAGTTACAGCAAAATTTGTACCATTACATGGAAACATGAGTTAATCCTACATGGAATAAATTAGTTTATGTGTGTGTGCATGCACATGATAGAGAGTAAAGTTCATATTTCTACTTCTGAAATACTAACTGTTGGCCGTCTATTTTGTAGTATGCTTCATCAGTGGGAAGCATGTTAAATAAGACATCGGATGCTTATTTCCTTGTATGTATGTGTGAGAAAGAGAGAGTGAAGTGCAAATATTTTGTTTCCACTTTTGAATCGCTACCTCTTAGTGGTATATTATGTAGAATGCTCCATCAGTGGAAAGTTAGTAAGACGGTGGATGTTAGACAAAATTGTAAGATTACATGTATAAACAAATAATATACAACAATCATAAATATGCCGATATCAATAAAAGCCATAAATCTAAAGAAATCCATTCACAAACAATATAAGAAACAAGCAAAGCAAAACAAAAATAAGTGAAGCACTTATCTAATTGAATCATTCGTATGAAGTTGACTCAGAGAAATCAACACCGTACTATCATGTACACATGGATACCAACAACTTTCTCTAAAGATAAAATGATCACACAGACAAAACACATACCTGATTCAAGCTACCTTTGACAACACTTCAATCACTTGGTCAGTCAAAAAGTAGAAGCAACCACAATAGAAGCAAATGTAGGAAAGAGGGAGAGCAAAGGAGAGAGAGTGTGCGAGAAGCAACTACATGATTAGGGGACCTTAATCCACCTTTATAAATAAAACAATGGATTGAATCCCGGATTCAATCCAAATGACACACCTTCCTGGGTTTGCCCCTTAACCGCGTCTTTTTCGTGAAGGGTCCATTTGAGGGTTAAATCAAAACTTTTCATAGAAAAGATTGACTGAAGACAATTCTCGAATACAAGCCCAACCCGGTAGGTATGTGTGTGGTGTGATCATCTATGTCCTCCTTAAGCTCTCTAAACTAAGATTCATGAGCTACCATTTATATAAAAAGACACGTGAAATTCTTTCACCCATCAATATGGAACTAAACTTTGTCTCTTGATCTTGTTATGCATAAGTCCCTCACTCATATGTGACTTTCATACTTTAGGGCTTTCACATTTATCAGAGATATATCAAATAAATATGTTATAGATACTTAACATAAACTAAATATAATTAATATATATGGGTTTAATTAGCCCAATCCTTATTAATTAACATTAATTCCAATAATTCCCCACATAGTTCAAAGTATGAAATGCTTTACCCAATCAATAATTATATTATATTTTTACTAATGGTACCTTACGGTTTGAACCATTACCTAAGTTATCCAATATTACCTATACAAGAACTAGGCGAACATGCGGTTTGAAGCAGAACATTGCGTGGCTATGACATGATCTTTAATTTTAATGCATTAATGGTCATACATCTATATCATCTATCATGATTAATTTTAGGGAACAACTCAATTTTCTTATTACAGCCTCACAATATCAATCACTTAGCTGAACATACGAAAGGATGAATTACTAGCATTTTGTCCTAATACTTGATCTCATTTAGATAATAATATCTCACTAACTTCTAATCCTGATACTTTAGGTTTAGTGGAGACATATATACATATACTAAAGTATCACCTTATTCACCCAACTTGTTATTACCATATTAAACCTACTTTGTGAGATCTCTACTCATTTAGGTTAGATTACCGCTCCTCATGAATAACTCATGAGTTTTAGTCACATTCTCAACTTAGATTTCTCAACTAAGGCTAATGATAAACCCTAAGTCAAAGGATTGATTGTATTATTTTTTGATCCAACAAAATCAACAACCATAATCCCCTCAAACGCAAGTACCCTTACAAACTTAAGTTTGACTTGGATGTGTCTCCATTACTTTTGATTGTATTTAGAACTTCTCATCTTAGCAATCGTAGTCATGCTATCATAATGAATTAAAATTGTAAGAAGCGACTTCTTTACTATAGGTAAACTAAACATGAGTTCCTTAAGTAATTTTGCTTCCATTCTAATCTCATCCAAAGAACAAAATAAGTCAATATGATTTATTTCTTAGATTTTCATGTGACAACAACACTACATATAAAAAATACATATGATCTAAAACTTTCTCAACACAGTAAGATTGATAGATTACTATATCATTAGCAGGCCTTGTGATTTTAAGCTCTAAAATCACATAATCTACACTCATATCTTTCATCTCAAATTTACTATACAAGAATGCTTTAGTCTCATTTATGATTCTTATATCAGAATCAAATAATAAAATATCATCTATATATAGATATAGAATGATAAATTCATCATTGATAGACTTTCAGTAGACACACTTATCAAATTCATTAAAAATAAAGTCAAAGGTTGATATTACATAATCAAACTTTTCATGCCATTGTTTAGGGGCTTGTTTCAATATATATAATGACTTAACAAGTTTAAACACCTTATACTCATTCCCACGAGTAACAAAACCCTTTAGTTAATTCATATAAATTTGCTTATAGAGGTTACCATGTAGGAAGACAATCTTTACATCCATATCATGGATTGTGAGATCA
Source organism: Brasenia schreberi (assembly GCA_036023115.1). Lineage (NCBI taxonomy): Eukaryota > Viridiplantae > Streptophyta > Magnoliopsida > Nymphaeales > Cabombaceae > Brasenia > Brasenia schreberi. Next base: position 2,320,764 of record JAYKKT010000086.1, on the reverse strand, counting down.
TATATATAAGTCAATACTACAAACACTCAAATTATAATTATCTAAAAAATAAGATAATAGGTATCAAAATAATCTATTCTTTTCTTTTGTGTAGATCCCTTGGCAACTAATTTTGCCTTGTACTTATTGATTGTCCTATATGCATTCAGTTTTTTCTTAAAAATACATTCATAGCCCACTATAGAACAACCTAGAACGAAAATCAACCAACTCTCAAGTTTTATATTGCCACCGCATGCTCCATGAGACTACGTCTTATTCCTTTGTAATCTTAGTCAGCAAGGTAATGGGCATTGCGAAGGCATATCGAGTGCAAGTCGGGTGTAGGACAAGAGTGCTTAACTTTATCATGCCAGCTATTGATGATTTTGTAATTGTACTAGGCTGCAATTTCTTCCAGACAACCAAGCTAATGGTTGTCCCTCGTTTAGGTAGACTTTTGTGTGGATCCCATGTAGTGGGGTTTGTACCTTATTTCTACAAAACTAAAACTTTCTAAGGCTTTATATTTACTTTAAGCAATTAAATATAACAATATCTATTATAATCATGAATGAACGTAATTAAATATTTTTTGTTATTTGTAGTTGTCATTCCATTGAATTCACAAATGTTAGTGTGTACCAAATTCGAAATTTCAGATTTTCAATCAATCGTATAAAATGGTTTCCTAAGTTACTTTGCTTGCACACAAATACAACATTTATGTTTTCTATCTTTGATAGTCACACATAAGATTCAAATTTATCTTTCATTTCATAAAACCAAAATTAATATTACCCAACCTGACATGTCATCCATCAAATAATTCAATATTATAAGTAAAAGAAGAAGAAGTAGAAGCTTTATTAACATTAAAATTCATAGAAGAAGCAATTACAAGTTCCACACAAGTCTTAAACAAATCCTCTACATTATATAAATAGCTCTTCTAAGAAAAACACCCAAATGTAATTATGACTTTACTATATTTATAATCTAATCTCTAACCCTCCTTAACTAAAAGATGACCACTGAGGATATTACAACAAATTGTAGGAATATGTCTCTCTATGAAGAGTTGGGACCTTTGTCGAAGGAAATTTTAAATCCACACGTTGATCTCGTAAGGTCATGGTTCTACCATAGACGACTTGGTAACACACAAATAGAAATCGGTCACCTTAGTGTTTACAATTCAATAATTTGGCTCATAAATAGAAGGAATTTTGGGTTTAAGAGAGATACTCGTCAATAGTCGTATGCACAATCATTACTATATTGACCATAGCTCCCTCAGCAACCGTAGGTTTCTTGGCTTTCTTGAAAGAACACTCTCTAGCCCAATGTCCAACATGACCATAAATCCAACATGATTTTTTGGATTTCTTTTGGATTTTTTATTCTGGCTTTTGGATTGTACTTGCCAATTTTCCCTTAAGATCACTATGTTGTTTCTTTCCAACTATCATGTTAAGTTTAGGGTCAATGGGCACAACACGTTTTTGGCTTCTCTCCCTTGTTATGTCTATCATTAGATCATCTAAGATCATATTACCCTTTTATGCTTGAGATCTAGGTCGAAACCCTCCCAAGACTTAGTTAACTTTTCAATAATAGACACAACAATAAACTTATTAAGAAACTTCATATATGCTTTCTTAAGGCCATGATACAGAAATTGAAACTATGTACCCATTCAGTCACAAAATTTCTCTCTATTATTTGATACTTCAAAAACTCGGCCACGAAATACATTTTAAACCAAGGTCTTCAATATAGTATTTACGATCCAAAGTAGTCCATAGATCTTTCATTGTCATAGAAGAGGAATAACTAAATACATCAAATAAAATATTCGACAATACCCATAATATACAACGTAGCATAGAATGTCCTCATTTCATTCGACGATTTTATTTGAGCAATTAGGGTTAGAAGTATAGGGTTGGGAACAATCCGACTGAATAAATAAATACAACCCTAACATAGTCAAACAAATTATTGCCAATCCTTAAAGTTAGAACTAGTTAACTTTTTCGGCATCAAGATCATGTCAAACTAAGGTGACCCTAATTCAACTTTATAAATAAAATGATGTATTGGATCCCAGATTAGATCCAAATGATGAACCTCCTCAGGTTTGCCCCTTAACCTCATTTTTTTGTGAAGGGTTAATTTGACTATTAGATTAAAACTTTTTTGTGAAAAAGATAGACCGAAGACAATTCCCGAACCCGAGCCCAACCCAACTTGCACGCGTGTGGTCATCCATGTCCTCTCCAAAATCATTGAACTAAGGTTCATCTATATAAAAATACATGTGGAATTCTTTCACCTATCAATATGGGACTAAACTTTGTCTCTTGATATTCTCATACAAGTCCCTTACTCATATAGAACTTTCACACTTTAGGACTTTCACATTTATTAAAGATATATCAAATAAATATTTTGGGGATACTTAACATGAACTAAATGTAATTAATGTACATAGGCTTAATTGACAAAAACATCATTAATTAACATTAATTCCAACATTAGATGCCTATTTTCTTGTATGAATCGCGTATCTTATCTTTATCAATGCCGACTGTGAGAATAAATTAGTTTTGTGTGTGTGTGTGTGAGAGAGAGAGAGAGAGTAAAGTTCAGATTTTTTATTTCTACTCTTGAAACACTACCTCTTAGGAGTCTATTATGTAGAATGCTCCATCAGTGGGAAGCATGTTAAGTAAGACATTAGATGCCTATTTCCTTGTATGTGTGAGAGAGAGTAAAGTTAAGATATTTTCCTCCTACTTTTGAAACACTACCTCTTAGCAGTCTATTATGTAGAATGCACCATCAGTGGGAAGCATGTTAAGTAAGACATTAGATAGCTATTTCCTTTTATGAGAGAGAAAGAGAGAGTAAAGTTCAGATATTTTATTTCTACTTTTGAAAGACTACCTCTTAGCAGTCTATTATGTAGAAGGCTCCATCAGTGGGAAGCATGTTAAGTAAGACATTAGATGCCTATTTCCTTGTATGTGAGAGAGAGAGTAAAGTTCAGATATTTTATTTCTACTTTTGAAACACTACCTCTTAGCAGTCTATTATGTACGATGCTCCATCAGTGGAAGCATGTTAAGTAAGACATTCGATGCCTATTTCCTTGTATCAATGGAGTATCTTCTCTTACTTCCTGAATACTGACTATGAGAATAAATGAGCTTTGTGTGTGTGTGTGAGAGAGAGAGAGAGAGAGTAATGTTCAGATATTTGTTTCTTGTTTTGAAACACTACCTGTTAGCAGTCTATTATGTAGAATGCTCCATCAGTGGAAAGCATGTTAAGTCCTTTTCTCATACTAGATGGGGTCAGATACATGGATTCTTTATTTCCATAGAGTCATATCATGTGTCATGCTAGCAGTTAACTTAATATAAACTAGATCATTCTTTATAATTTCTTTCCAAAACTTTTGTGGTGGTCCTCTACCTCTTTTAACATTTTTACAATCTAGTTTTTTATATCTTCTTACAGGAGCATCCTTTGGTCGTCTTCCTACATGTCCAAACCATCTTAAACGATTTTTTTCATTTTCTCATTTATTGATACTACTTCTAATTGGTTTCTAATAACCTCCTTATGTATACAGTCTTTCCTTGTGTGACAAGAATAAGGACAATATGCCCTCTGGACAGTTGAACTCCCCACCAACTGCTATGAATTCTGACTATGAGAATAAATTAGCTTTGTGTGTGTGTGAGAGAGAGAGTAATGTTCAGATATTATTTTCCTGATTTTGAAACACTACCTGTTAGCTACAATGCTCCATCAGTGGGAAGCATGTTAAGTAAGACATTAGAGCCTGTTTCCTTGTATCAATGGAGTATCTTCTCTTACTTTCTGAATGCTGACTATGAGAATAAATTAGCTTTGTGAGTGTGTGTGTGAGAGAGAGAGAGAGTAATGTTCAGATATTCTGTTTCTGCTATTGAAACAATACCTGTTTGCAGTCTGTTGTGTAGAATGCTCCATCAGTGGGAAGAATGTTAACCAAGACATTAGAACCTGTTTCCTTGTATCAATGGAGTATCTTCTCTTACTTTCTGAATAAATTTGTTTTGTGTGTGTGTGTGTGTGTGAGAGAGAGAGAGAGAGAGAGTAAACTTCAGTTTTTTTATTTCTAATTTTGAAACCTGTCAACAATCTATTATGTAGAATGCTCCATCAGTGGAAACCATGTTAAGTAAGACATAAGATGGCTATTTCATTGTATATGAGAGAGAGTAAATTTCAGTTCGTATATTTTATTTCTACTTTTGAAACACAAACCTCTTAGCAGTCTATTCTGTGCAATGCTCCATCAGTGGAAGCATGTTAAGTAGGACATTAGATGCCTACCTTGTATGTGAGAGAGTAAAGTTCAGATATATTTATTTCTACTTTTGAAACACTACCTCTTATCAGTCTATTGTGCACAATGCTCCCCGAATATCAGTGGGAAGCATGTTAAGTAAGACACTAAATGCCTTATTCGCTCCATCAGTGGGCATTTATGTTGTCCCAAGAAACTTTTTATTCAATTTTCATGGTTTCTTTGTTTTTGAATCCGATCCGCCTTATTCGCTCCGATAGATCCTTCAAACTTTACTGAAGAATAATTAGATTTACGTACTGATTTCAACAAAATTGCAGTGGAAGAGCAATAGCTCACCTGGCTAGGGGGTCGATTCATCTATTGACTCTCATTTTGGCCTTTCCATTCTGCAAAAATATAAAGTTCGATGGACACAGTAAGGCTGTTTTTCAAAAAAATGGAGAAGACGACATGAGGGACTATTGATTGATGCAGCCACTCTAGGAAATAATATTTGTGAGAATGAAAGTTCTGCAGCTATGAAAACGACATATCAAGGGCAGAGGAGGGTGCTAATGTAAGCGATCCATTATTATATCATTGTGGTGGATCCATTATGGACGGATAATGGATTCGTGTACATCCAAAATGTGTGGGATCCAGCATGATAAACAAACTGTAGCTGTAGATTAGGATGTGTAACGGGTACTGGACCATGAAAGCTTATTTCGGTTAAATCGTTCCATCCACATTTCTGCTTGTATGAGAATCTAATTTGGATGGCTTAATCTTAATATAATGAAGTACATTTCGTACATAATCACCATTTGGCTGTAAATTATGTATTAAATGTAATAGTGATTTCTCATGGAAGCCATGTTTTGCATTAAGTTCCGTCGGTTAAATGGACCTTCGATCATGCTCTAGCTTTATATTTGTATTGTATTGGCATTAACCTCTAAGAAAGCAAGATCATGTTTTATTATTTTCTTCAAATGCTTTTGAGGCTTTTATCTGGAGTTTGCTTATACGGCAAAGAAAATCCCAGACCAGAGTTGGTTAATTGGGTATGGATTGATTGATATATCGACCTGAACCCGACACTTTTGCAGCTCTACATTGTACAAATCATGCACTGCCATACTGATGGTGTTCTTAGATTTCTCTGTCGGCAGATAAGATAAATGGACTGAGCTTTCACATATTGTGGAGCCACATGTGGTGGTCATGTGAGCGGCTTGATATGATATGATCTCACGACACTAATGCTTTGCCATTAAAGCAGCTGGTGGGCTCAGTTTCTTCCGCTCAATAAAATTTTTTTGAGAGAACTTTAGTGATGTTTGAATGGATATATCTGGATCCATTGATCTAGTCCTGTTTTAGATCTTTTTTGCACATTTTTGGGGAATATCTAACCTAATTATAGTTCTCTCTGAGATTTGGTTCTGCTCATTCATGCATTCATTAATTAAGGATTGAGTCCAGATTAGGCAAGATTTTGTAAACCAGCACAAAGTGCAATAGCTCACCTCCCAAGAGGTTGGCAAGGCCACGAGTTCGATGCCCCCGTTGTGCATAGGCTTTGGCCTCCTCATTGTACCCAAAAGAAAAAAAGATTTGGTGAACCCGTATTCAGATGAAATAAAGTCTGTTTAAGTCCCTTTCTTTTGACTCAAGCCAAGCTGTGAGCTTAGACTCCAACAAGGTAAAAGGGCAAGCCATGAGTAAGCATGGGCTCAGCCAAGCCAAACCCCAGAACTCGCTGACTTTCAAGCTTGATAACATCAACTCAACTCGGTCCGTGTAACTCAAACCCAGCATGCTTCCTCTCGACTCGTGAGCTTAATGCAAATCCGAACTTGTTGATCTGAATCATGGGTGGGACGGACACGGGTACCATATGAACCGGGTTTTACTAAAACAGACTTGAGCCCGATCCAATTCGAACAGAGCAGGGTAGGTGTAGACTGCTTTTTGAGAAGGAAATTCCACTGCCAACTGGCAAAAGACAAGGCAAGAGATTTGAAGCGGTCTTTCCATTGATCAGCACGAACAGACCTCCATTGTCCTCGTCACTCATTGATCAGCACGAACAGACCTCTATTGTCCTCGTCACTCCTACACTCCCTCCCTCTTTTTAAGTATTGCGTACGCAATACATACTCCTCTTACCGTCCCGTTGCATGAGATCCAACTACGCCAACTAGGTTCCTCGTTCTTTGTACTTAGTTTTATTGAAGTTGAGTTTGTGAGCCTCAAGTGCAGAGATGAACAACTTGGGTAGTGCGGCAATGGTGGTTTCTTTGTTGGTGGTGGGTTTGAGTGTTCTTTTGAAGCTTTTGAAAGGGGTTAATTGGTTGCTGTATGAGTTGAAGCTCGGCTCCCTTCGGTCCTCTCTTCCTCCGGGGGACATGGGGTGGCCTTTGGTTGGGAACATGTGGCTCTTCTTGAGGTCTTTCAAGTCTGGCAACCCTGAGGGATTCATCAACAGCTTTATTTCGAGGTCTCTCTCTGTTGCTTTGTTGAATTTGTTGTCGGCAATGAGTTTCTGGTTGTTGGTTTACTTGGTTTAGTGGAGTTGAGGAGGGTGGTTTTGTGTGCATAGTGCCGTTTTCTGATGTCATCTGTGTGTGTGTGTGTGTTTTGATTCGGAATGTTTAAGGGGGACGTAAATAAAATGGCGTGGTTTCTGAAGTCTTCTGTTCTAATCTTCACGGATCCTTAATTTGATGAACAACTCATTTTTATTTAAATTTTTTAAGTATGAGATCCTGTCTTGGATATTTGTTCTCTTATTTAAGAAAAAAAAAACTTTGGTTGTGGGCATTAAGCTTCTTTTGATGCTTTGTTATGATTTATTGTATCTTTTATCATTATTTTCTTCGATAATTCACTGATCTATGCCTTTCTAGATCAGCATTCTGCAATCTGTATTGCGTTTTTCTTGGATGATCTGCATTTAGCTTTTCAGTTATCACCTTTATTTGATCCTTTCCTCTGTTTTACTTGGTTCAGCTCTCTCCAACGAGTGATTCAGATCATTTCCCTGATGAATTTTTAGTGACATTGCAAAATATGTGTGTGTAACTTCTATCCAATTTTGGCGATCTTATGTGAGTGAACTGCAGATTCGGGAAAACAGGAGTATATAAGGCCTTCATGTTTGGATGCCCGACGATTCTTGTTACAACTCCTGACACCTGCAAGAAAGTTCTAATGGATGATATACGGTTCAAACCCGGTTGGCCTAAAGCTACTGTCGATCTCATGGGGAGAAAATCATTTGTTTTGATTTCCTATGAAGAACACAAGCGTCTTCGGCGCCTAACAGCTTCGCCTGTGAACGGACCAGCAGCTTTAGCTACTTATCTGGGATTCATTGATGAAGTTATGGCATCTGCTTTGGAGAAATGGTCTGAATCTGGCCCAATTGAACTTCTCACTGAACTTCGAAGGTTGACATTCAGGGTGATTATGCACATTTTTCTGGGGCTTGAGGGTGTAGATAAAGTAGTAGCCTTAGAACGGCAATACACCACCCTGAACTATGGAGTACGAGCTATGGCAATCAATCTTCCGGGTTTCGCTTATCGCAGAGCACTTAAGGTTATCTTTCTTCCCTGGCCTTTATCAATTTCTACGAGTAGAGATGGCAATCTCATCCCGCCCCACCCCACTCTACATGGGGCGGGTTCTCCAGGGAAAAACTGCCCTGCTGGCGGGGTAAACCCATCCTGCTCCTGTCCTCTCTCTCTCTCTCTCTATATATATATATATATATATATTCTATATGTATTCTGATGAGTATATATGTTACATTACATACATATAACCTACTTCCTGCTCCTGTTCCCAGTTATATATTCTAACCGGTTTGGCAGTTTCAACGGAGTCAGGAATCAGAACCGGCTGAACCTAGAACCGGTAAAACGGGAAGAAACGGGGACCATCGGATTCAATTCCTATTTTACCATTTATAAACCGAAACCGGAAGCAAATGGTTCTTTTTATTTATTTTTAATTCCTTTAATAAAATTAACGATTTCAAACTCAAACCACACCAAACCACAAACGGCGGAACTAGAACTGGCAGCTCTGGCCTGGTTACGGTATTTTGCTCTTAATTTAATAATATGGAATATGATATTAATTGATTTTTCTTTTAAGAGATTACCATTTTCTAGGTTGAAGTAGAGCCGGGCAGGTTATACCAGAATGGGTGCGGGATTTATCCCGAATACCCGCTGGCCGGGGTTGTTGGGGTCTAATAGGTGGTTCTCAGTCCAGGGTAGTTGCGGATGGGGTGGAAGCCCGCTCCTCCCCACCCATTTCCCATCCCTATCTATAAGTTTCTTTAGTGACCAGCAAGTAAGGATAATCTCACCAGGGGATTATCTGAACTGCTGGACTCATATCAAGGGGTGTCAGCTTTGCATCTCACCAGGGGATTATCTCACTAGCATGCAAAGACTCTTCACTTAAAAACTAATTGTCATTGGTGTATAGCATTTATGATTCGTCTCGACAAGCTGTAATTTGCGACTTACTTCCAGGCTCGGAAAAACTTGGTGTCAGAAATCCAAGCTATTGTTGATGCAAGAAGGCAAAGGAGATCAAATAGTGCAAGTAACGAGAGGAAAAACATGTTGGATAGACTGTTGGAAGTTGAGGATGAGGATGGACGGAAATTAACAGATGAAGAGATCATAGACGTCTTAGTTATGTATCTGAATGCTGGTCATGAATCTTCTGCTCATGTCACAATGTGGACCACGTTGTTAGTACAAGATCATCCTGAAGTTTTTCAGAAACTTAAGGTGGAAAGTTGATCATAAAAAGTTTTTCCAGTTAATATGAACTATTGATTTCGATGTTTAGTTGCTAACCTCTTGGATCAAACTTCAGGATGAGCAGGAAAAGATTGTGAAAAGCCGGCCTGCTGGTCTGAAGGGATTGACTATGCAGGAGATTAAACAGATGAATTATTTAGATAAGGTTTGCTTTCACACAGTCATTCTTGTGTCTATTTTGCTGCAGGGATTAGCATTGTGGTGATGTATGTGCATACAGGTGACGGATGAAGGACTCCGGTGGGTTAGTTTTTCACCTTTTGTTTTCCGCGAGGCTACTGAAGATGTGAAGATCAATGGTACTTACTTCCTTTATAGTTTGTTGTTGTCAACTTGCAGAATGGGCATATCTGTTCATTCATCAAGCATATAATTTGGTGGTAGTGATCTATTGATCTCTACTTTGGGTGCCCAAATTTTAGCTCTATTAGTTTCAACTAGAATGGGACGCTTCAATGTACATGCTGTACCATAAGGTTTCAGAAGATACACGCCTGTTGGAACTCTGAAGTAAACCTAATCATTTCAGAGAAAAGTAGGTTTGCAATGTTGTGCACAATGACCAAGTGCTCAAACATGCTTTTAAAGAAACAAAGGGAGTGTTGTGCAAGCGAGTGATTGTTGTGTGTGTGGGTGGGTGCAAGTGTGTGAGACCTCAGTTGTTTTTGGTTCAATAGACGGTAGGACTACCTAGTTTCTCTGATAACTGATGTTTGAGAGAGAGAGAGAGAGAGAGAGAGAGAGAGATTCACTACTGCTATTTCTTACCTTCCTTTCAGATTTTATCATACCGAAGGGCTGGAAAGTGGAGGTTTGGCTCAGAAACGTTCATAAGGACAGTGAGGTTTACTCTGATCCGCTGAAGTTTGATCCATCCAGATGGGAGGTTAGAATCTTGCATTCTCCATAAGCTTCTATATATCTATTTGTCTTCAATTCTCTGCTACAATTCTCACTGTTGCGACTCGACTTAGTTTCTATTGTGGTATTTTCAAATGGCCAGACTGAACCCATCAATGTTTTATCACCAACCAGACTTGTTGTATGAACTTCTGGTAGCATACCAGCTCAATTCTTCTGAACCCACTTATAGATCTCTGGTGTCTGGGTCCATGTCTGTCAGTCGCGAGCACTGCTCGTAGGTGGTGCTAACAACTACAAAAACTCTTCTAGTCTTCAATATCCTTGTGTTAGAAAGCAATATGCTTTGCATCTTTGTCTAGCAGGTGCTGAATCCCTGGGCACCTGAACCATCCCCCGAATTTCATATCCCAACTAATGATAGAACTTCTTCAGGGGTTTACACCAAAGGCTGGAGCTTTTCTACCATTTGGAGCCGGAAGCAGATCATGCCCTGGAAATGAACTTGCTAAGCTAGAGATTGCTGTCTTCCTGCATTATTTCGTTCGCGGTTACACGTAAGACGCCATCTTCAAACCCCCATTCTGTTAGATACTCTCCAAATTTTTCCCTGCAAAAGGCATACACATGCACAGATAAACCGAACTGCAAAGGAATATAGTCTTTTGAGGATTTGAATCTGAAAGAAGAGACTTAGTTTAGTATGATAGTGTCTTACCTTAGCTTTTACCGTTATCCTGATTGATCTCTTATTCATTCATTTGGTGTTCTTCCATGTGCAGTGTTGAGAGACTTGACCCGAGGTGCAAGCTTATGCACTTGCCCCATCCTCGACCCATCGACAACTGTTTGGCAAAAATAAGAAAGCAGTCTTGATCCTAGTTTCCAGTGTTGATTATTGTTTTTGAGTCGAGTAAGTGTTTGTCTTTGTTCCTTCATTAGCAACACATGAAACTGAATTGCATGCCTTTGATTAAACTTGAAAGTGTTTTACGAGTATGTCATGTTTCAATTGATACATTTTTATAGGCTTTGTCAGTGATCAAACAGTCAAGCTTAAGACTCTAAGAAGTGACTTATAGGTCTATTAAGAGCAAAGCTCAACCTTTATTCTTTATTTCTTATGAGACCAAGTAATTTTTACCTTGGAGATGATCATAATTTAGTAAGTACTTGCAATCACTCTAATAATGTACTTTACTCATTGAACTTAAGACTTGGTGTTACTCAAGTGTGAGTCGAGGTTCCACCATTGGTGATCTCTAAAGATATGAGCTTGAGTCTTATTCCCTATTGATGCTTTCTACACCAAATCTATCAATCCTTTTGTTAAAGCATTTGTAAGATTTTGTTCTATTCTTATATAAATAATAGATATCACTCCATTTGTAATCATTTCTTTCACATAACTATGTCTTAACCTAATGTGTAGGTTTTCCATTATACACTTTGAAAGTGTTGATTGGATATCATAATGTAGTGTAATTTGTGCTATTGGTTTTGGCCATATTGGTACTTCATGAAACAAGTTTCTAAGCCATTCAACTTCTTTGCTTGTTGTAGCTAAAGTTACTAACTCTTTGTCCATGGTGTAATTTGTGATACTACTTTTATTTCTTAGATCCCAAAATAACACACCCACCAAAGTGAAGACCCATCCGCTTATTAAAGTATGGTCTTCTATATAACTTACCCAACTAGCTTCCTAGTATCCTTCTAAAATCAAAAGATTACCATTATAAGTTAAACTATAGCTAATTATCCTTTTAAGTATTTTAATACTCTTTGAATGACATGCTATGGTCCTTACTTGGATTGCTTGTATAACGACTCGATCTTCGACTACATAAACAATATCTAATGATCATGTATATGTCATTGCAAACATCAAGCATCCAATTACTTTTGCATAATCAAGTTGTGCAACTGTTGGACAACCACTTATTTGGTTCTAACTTAAAAGTATGAGTCAAAATGTGTAAAAGTATGATGACAATCAAATGATCCAAATTTATTTAATGCCTTTTCTATGTAATGAGATTGAGATAGTCTAAACTACTACCATCTCTAGTTATTTTGATCCCTAGAATCACATTTTACAGACCCCATATCCTTTAAATTACTAGATAATAATCTTTTAGTATTTTCTACTTCATCTAAATCAGTACAAAAAATTAGTATGTCATACATATAGACAAATCATGACCTTTTTTATTATGAAATTTACTATACACACATTTGTTAGATTCATTTATTTTATATCCATTAGTAAGAACAACTTCATCAAATTTTAGATGTCATTGCTTAGGGGTTTGTAAGTCCATACAAGGACTTAACTAGTTTACAAACTTTATTTTCTTGACGAGAATTACAAACCCTTTGGGTTATTTCATTACACCTCCTCATCTAACTCTCTATTTAGAAATGTTGTTTTAACATCCAATTAATGAATAACAAACTTATATATGGAAGCAAGTGCCAATAGTACTTTAATTATAGCAAGTCTTGCTACAGAGTGCATATGTATTGAAATAGTCAACTCTTTCTTTTTGTGTAACCCACCTTATGCACTAGTCTTGCCTAAAATTTGTCAATGACTCCATCTACTTTCATTTTCTTTTTGAAAATCCATTTGACAATGAGACTTGGAACTTGGTGGGCGGAGTCTACTAATTTCAAGTTTTGTTCCCCCATTATTGAGTTTATTTCATCTTATATAGCTTCCTTCCAAAAAGTAATGTATCTTGAGACATCATTGTCTCTTCAAATGTCTACGAATCATTTTCTATATTATGTAGCATAATGGCACATGACTCTATATGGAGTCTATAGTCCCTTCAACTAGGAACATAAAGAAATTTGGTCCATATGTTTTTATCTTTCTAACTCTTTTACTTCTTCTAGGCTCGAAACTTTCTAATGTATCATTATTTGATACATTATTCTTTGTGTCATGCTAATCTCTATTGAAATGAACATTGTCTACGATCTTCTTGAAAGATTAATCTATCATCTTGACTCAATCACTGTATTTATAGGATATGAGTCATTTGGATTCAATTACTAAGTTCCTCTTTCATGCTTTTCTTTATTTGAGCATATCCCCGAGAAGATACCTTTAATTTCTGAACTCTTTAGCTATTACTCTACTCTAACCCCAAACTTTGTTTTGATCTCCTTCAAATTGAAGGCTTTTCTAGCATTCTCTTGGCTGGATCAGCTGGCCTCTTCAGCTTATCAAGTGCTCTCTTTCTTTTCCCTTCTTTTTTTTTTAAATTTTTAGTGGTGAAATCACACTTAAAAAAAGGGGACTTAGTTATGCTTCTGACAGAATAAGATCTCGAGGCTCGGAGCCTCAAGTTTATGGTTGGTGGAGATGACTAATGAATGTCACCAGTTCTAAATTCATTCTGCTCATCCTTTTACCACAAGGTTATGATGGGATCGGATGCACACCCTTGAGTAAGCAAGGAACAGTAACATAATTCAATTTGAATTGGTGGTTTGAGATAGCCAAACCAAGCCTTATCCCATGCTAAACGGGTTTAGCTAATGGATTTGTGGATGTCATCGCGCTCTACATTGTGTTGTATTAGCATTTCACTAAAATAATGTAACATTGTGCCAACTAGACATGGTCGGTTCTGGTGTTCATTTGAAACCATTGGTTTCAGTTCCAGTTTAGGTCTTAAACCGTTTGGAACCAAAAGATACTAAAATTTTGAATTTTGAAAATAATATTACAAAATTATGAAACTGACGGTTCCAAACCGCTGGTTCCGGTTTCACAGAAACTAGAACTAGAACCAAACCGGGTCCTTTCCGATTCAAAATCCAGTTCCAGTCGGTTCCTAGCTCGATTTGGTTCCGGTTAGAACAGCCTGGCCGATGTGAAACTGGCGATGTCTAGACTGCGAGCTGTCTTGGTATTTCTTAAACCGTAAAGCGTTTCCATATCTTTGAAGTGTTAAATATCCGAGCTCAACTTTATCTCAAGTAAACTGAAAGGAAAACTTAAAGTCAGGGAAGTTTGTTTTTCTGGGCATTTATGTTGTCCCAAGAAACTTTTTATTCAATTTCCATGGTTTCTTTGTTTTTGAATCCGATCCGCCTTATTCGCTCCCATAGATCCTTCGAACTTTACTGAAGAATATAATTAGATTTACGTACTGATTTCAACAAAATTGCAGTGGAAGAGCAATAGCTGACTCATTTTGGCCTTTCCATTCTGCAAAAAATATAAAGTTCGATGGACAAGGTAAGGCTGTTTTTCCTGAATTTTCAAAAAAATGGAGAAGACGACATGAGGGAATATTGCTTGATACAGCCACTCTAGGAAGAAATATTTGTGAGAATGAAAGTTCTGCAGCTATGAAAACGACATATCAAGGGCAGAGGAGGGTTTTAATATAAGTGATCCATTATCATATCATTGTGGTGGGTCCATTTAGAGACTCATGGACGGATAATGGATTCGTGTGCATCCAAAATGTGTGGGATCCAGCATAATAAACAAACAGTAGCTGTAGATTAGGATGTGTAACGGGTACTGGACCATGGAAGCTTATTTGGGTTGGATTGGATCCATCCACATTTCTGCTTGTATGAGAATCTAATTTGGATGACTTAAACTTAATATAATGAAGTACCTTTTGTACATAATCACCAGTTTTGGCCATCGAAGCTCTCTATTTTCGAGATATCCGAAACGCTTTGCGAGGTGACTGGAGTTGGAGGTGGCGAAAGAACACGCCTCACCGTTGTTAGAGTTTTGAGGCTTTTATGGGAGATGGATTATATCTGCCAATAGTTAGTTTAAAGTTAGTGAGTCTAAACTCTAGAGACTCAATTTAATTCAAAAAGAAAATGGCGAGGCTCAATTGATTCGTAATATATTCATAATCGCTTTCGAGTATACATAAATCTCCATTCAAACAGGTCGACGCCATCCTTTGAATACAGAGGAGAGATCATGTGTTCTTACATGCTTTGCATATGAAGCGGTACCTTGTGGTTCGACAAGAATGGAAAAACTAAGCTTGACTTTATAGGTCCATTTGAGATTCTTCGATATAATTGGCCAAGTGGTTTATTGCTTAGCGCTAACGCTTGTTCTTTTCGGGAATTGTCAGAATGCCCCGTATAGTCATGGGTAGACTTGTATATGATTGCTGCAGGTAGCCTAATACTCAGTTTGTCATGCTCCTCAGAAAGTTTTGTGGACACTATCCTGAAATTCATTTAAATCACTTACGCCGCAACTCTATGTGTAAAAATAAGTAATATTTTCAAATCCCATTTTTTACTTAAACTACTTAGTTAAATAGGGAGATAAAGTGCGGAGAACTTGCTTTCTAGGCTCACAAATACGCTAAGTAGTTCAGGTTAAAGTTTGAGCAATTTTCTGAGTTAGTTTTAACATTTTTAAGCATACCGGTCAATACAGTGTTTTAAATGCCGAATCCGACTCCCATAGCAGATATGAAAAATTATGGAAATGGTGAAACAAATCTTTAATGAATCTTAGAATTTATATTTTAAATTATTGGAAGTTAGAAAAACTTGATTTGGTGATATCCAAGCGTTCTTAAACTCCGTTTCCTGTGAATAAGTAGTCACATAAGTTTACCAAATGAGAGGGCTATTGAATGACCCTTGTTTCTCGGGGTTGCTGGACTTATTTAAGGCCAAAAATGTAAGTCTTAACTCACTTTTCTTTCCTCTCTTCTCACTGGGCCGCAGTTACAGAGCAAAAAACAAAAGAAAAGGAGAATCAAAGTACCAAGCGGCGATCTAGTGATCATCATCATAGCACTTATCATCAAAGGGGAAAGTGGAGAGCTTAGTTTTTTTCAAAGAACGATCTAATCGATTTTTGCCTCAAAATTGGGAGGTAGGGAAAAATCCGATTCCTTGATGTTTGTTTTTCATTTCTTCCCTTTGGTTCAAGAGAGGCTTAAAGAGCAATTTAATGGCTTTCGATAAGTGTTTTTATGATTCATGAGTTAAATCTTGATGTGGATAGATTTGTTGAAACCTTTTAGGAACCTGATTTCATCCACCTGCACAGGGATGAAGTTTTCATCATTTGGAGCCTTAAATCCCTACTAGGTCAATTTTTGGGGCTTTTAGGTCATAGTTTGGGTTTTGATTCTTAAGAAACATTTAAGTGAAACATGAGGTTGCTATTGAGAGTTGTTGCATATGTAGTTGGGACCTTATTCAGAGGTTGAAAATCACTTGAAATCGTGTTTCGAGTTGATCGAAGATGGTATAGTTCCAATGGAACAAGACCTTCTCTCCCTATCTCCTGAAGGCAGGTATAGTTCCAATGGAACAAGCACCTTTCCTTCACACTCGTAGAATTATGTAGATTCTTTGTTCTGACCGTTGATGCTCACGACATTGGTACTCTGGAATGTCCGACATTGGGAATAATGGTGGATGCACGCCATGCAAGCGTTCGCACGTGAACGTTGCGACGTGCGCATAATTTTTCCCGGCCAAGATTAAACCCGAGGCTTAGCGCCATTAAGCGACCTTGTACGGCACAGGCAACGCGGCGGGCAAGTATAGTTAGCTAGGGGTTTTAGAACAACCGCATAGTCATGGTTTGATTACCGGATCCTTCTTGCGAGCTGAGCGTAGTTTTCTTCTTTTATACTTCTTAAAGGAGCTACTTAGACTCTTTGAGAGAAGTATTTAATGAAGTTTTTAAGATTGGTGATTTTGAATCATATTGATTCGTTGTCAATCTAATTACGTGAAATAATTAGATTGCTGATTATACACATATATTGTGTAATGAAACAGGATGAATTTCTCGATTTAAGGGAAACTCAGTTTTTCCTAAGTGTTCAAAGAATTATTCATGTATACTTTAAGAAGGTTAAAGTACTTTTAAGTATTTGATGAAGCGGACTGGGAGCGAAAAGTAGTTTGATTTAAGGACGTGAGTGGAAAGAGTTTGATATGCATATAAATCATTGCGATGCTAATTATAGAAGGCAATTAGTGATTGTTTTGTACGAGATATCTTGGAGAAAAAACATAATGAGGCAGTAATATCATTTTTATGTTTGCTTCTGACCCATAGGGGATGGTTGAGTAATATCCCTCTCTACGTAGATTTATTCAATAGATCAAAGAGCAATATCCTCTCTATTGTTTGTGAAGGGGCTACCGAGGTGAGTAATATTCTCTTTGTGTTAATAGTTTGGAGATACTGCCACAGATCGGGTGAGCAATATCCTTCTACGCCAGTACGGGCCAATAAGGTGAAGTAATATCCTTATTACATCAAGTTGAGTAAGGAAAGTTGAGTAATATCCTCTTTACTTTGAAATGACCAGCTGGAGGTGAGTAATATCCTCCCGTTGTTTTGACGGATGAGTGTTGCTGGTGAATCATATCCTCACTATGCCTAATAAACCATGGTATGTCATTACAACATACATCCTAGAGTAGCCGAGGTGGGTAATATCCTCAATACGTCCGAGGGCTCATAACATCTTGAAACAACATCCATTCCTAGTGGCTTGCATAACATCATAACATACATCCATTCCTGATGGACTCGTATAAACATATACATTAGATATACGACATAACATGACACCATAGGTAGTTGCTATCATAACATTTCATGCATTACAATTCAAAGTGTGGGCGATTGCGTGTTTCTAAACGCGAGATGTGCCGGCTTCTTTCCGTGATTGAAGTTGTCAAGCTTCCATAATCAGTAGTTATTATCCGATCAGCACATATGTATATACGCCGGTATTGAAATACTTTCATCGTAGATATGCTTTTCTTCACCCCGATCAGTGTTGTCATATAAATTGTGTATGTGAGTTCTTCGAAATGGACGAAGAAGATGTATTTAAGACCAGCACAAGTATAGACGCCGATCATATTTATATATATTTTATATTTGATTAGTCAAGTTTGAGTTATGTATAATAGTATGCCCCTTTGCCATGATGCTATATATATAATCCTTGTATATCGTAACCTCCATATTTGTACTCATTGTGTACGAATGACATGGGGTTCATTATCGATGTACGTTAGTTGTAGCAAGTAACTGGGATTTGGGTTATTCATTTATATGATGATATATTTAGATAGCAACATTCAAGCATACAAATAACTAAGATTGGTTATTCATTTTATAGGCATGATGAGTTATATTTAGATAGCAAATATTGGCTATTACAAATTCAAATAATTTTTCCATCTTTTTATGCTATGAAAACACGCTTGTGAGTCATATTAAAGCATTACACTCAGCTTCAACTTGATGAATGCCTTAGTTATATGGAACAATCGCTGACTATAGTAAATAGAGCAAATTACGTGATTGCGCCTAAATATGTTGTTTCAAGTGAAGTTCTCATTGTGAAACCATCTAGCAAAGTGAATGATTCGGGAATTTGGAAGCTTGGCGCATGTGAAAAGTACTTGCACTTGTTTGAGGCATAAAAGTTTGTAGTAAAATTAAAAATTCGAGGACAAATTTTGTTTAGCTGGCAGGAGTATGTTAATGTAAATACATTAGCTTTCAATAAACTTTTTTTTTTAAAAAAAAGGTTAGGCAAGGTTATTTTTAATGTCAATTTTGTAATTGTTCCTTCTTTATAAATCCACTTTCTACCAATAAGATTGAAACTTCCTACATCCCATCACTGCCCTCTCCAAATTCCTTTTGCTTTTCTTGATTATGCATTCCTCATCTTCAATCATAGTATCCTTTATCTCCTCCAAATTCCTTTTGCTTTTCTTTGATTATGCATTCCTTATCTTTCAATCATAGTATCCTTTTATCACCTTTCAGAATTTGCTGAAACTTTCAAGCACTCCCCACCCCATTTTATTTTGCAAGCTATTCTTAGGGTAATTGTTTTTTATCTAAGGATTGTAGTAATGAGAATTATGGTTGCTAATGTGCATTTTAAAAATTTGTTTATTTGACTCTTTAAGGTAAACACATAACTTAAAAAACTTAAGTAATCAATTTTATTAAGTATAATTTCATAGTTCGTCTCAGAGTCAAGGTGTTGAATTTAGGGCAACTCCAAATAAGATTTATTTCGGGATTTAGAAAAGTACAAAAGAGGCTATTTTTACGGTATCTAATTGATTTACGATTGTTGGTATTTCCATGGTTAAAGAATCAGACAAGGAACCTCTAGTCAAATTATGCAATTTTTTAAGAGCACCTAATCGGGAATCGATACATACCGCGAAAGTGATTCTCCTACATGCTATACATCTATTTATACTTATCAATTTTAAATTATTTTGTTACCGATTTTGAATATAGTAGAACCCAGTGGACTCGACAAGTACATTTTTAAGAAAGACCTTAATCGAATCGATACACGCGACTTTGATTCCTACATCGCATATACAATCTATTTATACTTGATCAGAATGTTTAAATTATTGGTTGTTGGACCGGATATGAATATAGTATGTTACCTGTGTACTAATTGGGACAAGCACATTTTAATAGAAACTGACGAATCAGCAGGATTATTGGCTTAAGCCAGATGAGAATGATAGTTTTGATTATCTAGACAATGCTGATTAATATTGGTATTTGACCAAATATGATAAATGTTATGTAATAATTTGTGTGTTTCTAATGACAATCGGTATACCTATCGCTTGCCAATGGTGATAATTTATGTAGACAAAGGATTATACTGTATGGAAAAGAAATTTAAATTATTTGGTGTGTTTTCTTGAATGTGTCGAATCATACTTCATTTGAAACGGTATTATTTCATATTGCTCGTTATAAGGTTGAAATCTTTAATTTTGATTCACTAAAAAATCATTTTCTTGAAATGTGTATTATTTCATACATGTTTTATACAACTTGATCTTTATTTGAGAAGACCATTAAAATGGATTTTCATGATAAGACTTACTTTAACATTTTTTTTTTAGAAATGTATATTTCTAGGAGAAGCACCTAAGATTGGAACACTATATCTAACAATGATGAATGTTATCCCCCGATGCACCTAAGATTGATTACGACTTATCTAGCAAGGTATATAAGCCGACTTATGTAGTAGTGCCAACACACAAGTTATTTTAAGGGTTTCCAAAGCTGGGACGAATATTACCAAGCTATCAATTATTGATGTTTGTACGCATCTTAATATCTACTCTAGCTACATGTGGCTCATTCTATTTTTTAGTTATGCCTAGTTGGATTATCCCATATGGATCGCGCTTTAAATGTTTTTTTACGCTTATCAATTGAATGACTAAAATTTGCTTCTCATTAATTATTATGTTTTTCAATTAGATTTCTCAATAATTGACTTGAAATGTTTTATTGAGAAATTATTTTATTATATGATATTGTTATTTGATAATAAAAGACTTCGGTACCACTTATCTTATTTCTATTATAGTAAACAGTAATTACCACCGAAGTCTTAACTCGACCTATCTTATTTCATGATTACAGTAGGTAGTAACACCAACGTAGGTCTTAACTCACCTAAATCATCCATTATGTTTTTCAAAAAAGAAAATGAGGTAACTTCCAATTTTACTCTGGTTTGTTTGAGTGAGTCAAATATGATTAACAAAGTTGATAAGCACAACACATTATTCTTTAAGCAGGGGTATATTTAAGTATTTGTTTATTTTATTATAATCTTCATTTGATTTACAAATGGGCAAATACTCTTAGACGTACCGTTCTCATATTTGCGCAAGCAAAGTTCATGACAGGTTAATGCCAGTAGTCTAAATTAATGTTTAATACAAGTTATAATGTTTGGACTATTTGTCTATCGAATTAGTGGTGCCAATATGATATATTTGATAATAAAGAATGTTTTGAAAATCCTCGTGGTGGCTATTAACCGTTTTACAATTCTCTATATGGCTAGAGGCTTGTACGGGTATCAACCAAATTTCATGGTTTGGCTCGTTTAGTAGCCAATTATAGACCCCGAGTTTAGGTCGTGATGCAGAATCAATGTACCAAACCCCATCTCCATTGAAAAAACTTCCATCCGCTACGTACAATTATAGACTTCGAGTTTAGGTCGTGATGAGAACTTGCAATGTACCAAAACCTATCCATTGAAACTTCCATCCGCCACCACTAAAAACCACCAAGTTCATTACTCTGCATTTCCTCCTATACCACTAGTACCACCACTACTTAATCCATCAAGATCCATCAAACCTAAGCCTCCGCTTTATAGCCAAATTTCACCACCCAACCTAGGAAGATGGCACTCCGATTTTCCCTCTCAGGCAAAAGTCAATAAAGAAAGTGGCAAGATATTCACCTAATGACTGGCCGACAAAGAAGAAGCAAGAGAAGGATTAAGTGTAGCTCATCGCCGTGAGAAACTAGAAACGTAGAAATAAAAAAGGTTTTTTGCATTGTAGATGTGTGTTGAGTAGCAAAGAACTTTACACCTATTTATGTTAGATTCTCTAGGGACTATATGCATGTAGTACAAGTATAATGTAATTTAACTCATATTTCACACATGAAAAAGTGTATACCTTCCCTTACATTTTACTTGACATACATTTACTTCTACCTTCCTGATATATTAACATAAGTACGACACATTTTACAATTTTATATATTAACATCCTCCTCAAACTCAAGTGGTGTAGAGGGAACCAACTCTGAATTGGAAACTAGCAAAGTACAAAACTAACTAGGATGATAAGCTTTTGGTGAAAAATTAACAAGTAGCAGTCAAGAGTTCTAATGGAGATGAAAGGAAGAGCACCACGAAGGGGGATTGATTAGAATAAAGTGACAATGAATCTCAATGTGTTTCCGTGAACTCATGAAAGACATCATCTATGCTCGATTTGAATCTAACACTTCAGTTGTCATAAGGGTATAAAGTAGTAGGAAAAAACTCGAGAATGCCCATGTTTTCTCACAGGCTCAACGACGTATCCAAAGTATATCAAATGTGGTATTAGTTACTAAAGTACGATATTCTGCTTGGTATCGGAGCCAGCTATGTGAGGTTTGCTTTCGATATGCCACGAGATAAGAGAATCACCACTAAAGATACAAGGTATTGTAATGCACAAGAACGATGATCAACATGAGATCACGTAGATCTTAATCGTAATCAAATCTCGAATAAGCTCAGTAGAACCAATCTTAAAAGTCAACAAAGAAATCTAAGACCGAGAAGCAATGTAAATTTAATATATCAAATTATCCAAAGAACAACAACATGGTGGGTAGAATGTGTTGCAATGATGAACTGGATTTCAATCAACTAAAATGATACATGTGAGATGTCAAGTCGAGTACATGTCATATCATACATCAAGCATCCAATAATTTTAGCATACTCTAATTATACCATAGGACATCTTTTGTTTGATACCAACTTAGTATTTATTGTAAATGGAGAAGAAACAAGATAACAATCAAAATAGTCTTCTTCTTTTTTAACTTTTTCAGTATAATGCGATTGAGTAAGCCCTATATTGTTTCTTTCTCTTGTTATTCTAATGCCTAGAATAAAGTCTACTTCTCCATGTCTTTCATGCCAAAAGTACTAGACAAAAACTTTTTGATATTTTCAACTTATTTTAAATCAATACAAAAAAAATGAACATGTCATCAACATATAAATAAATCAAACAATCTTTTCCATGATGAAATTTACTATAAATACATTTGTTTGATTCATTTATTTTGAAACCATTTGCAAGAACAACTTGATCAAATTTTTGATGTTATTGCTTAGGGGTTTGCTTTAAACCATATAAGGACTTAACTAATTTGCAAACTTTATATTTTTATCCGAATATAATGTTAAACCTTTGGGTTGTTCTATATACACCTCATCCTCTAATTCACTATTTAAAAATATTATTTTAATATCGATTTGGTGAATAACAAATTTATATATAAAAGTAAGTGTTAAAAGGACTTTAATTGTAGTTATTCTAGCTACCGATGCATGTGTATGAAAATAATCAATTCTTTCTTTTTGGGAAAAACCCTTAGCAACAAGCCTAGATTTAATTTTATCAATGGTTGCATCAACTTTCTTTCTTTTTTTTAAATCTATTTAAAACTGGGAGAAAAGTCTACTAATTTTTAAATTTTGTTTCTCATTATTGTGTTTATGTATCTTTGTTGGCTTCCTTATAAAATGTCAAATCAAGAGACTTGATAGCTTCTTCATAAGTTTCACGAATCATTTTTCATGTTATAAGAAAATGTCATATCTCACAATTGAGTCATAAGTTTCTTCAACTACAAACATGTAAAAATCCGCTACAAAGGTCTTCGCCTTTATTTCGTCTAGGCATTGAACTCTCTATATTGTCATTACTAGTTCAACATTTTCTAAATCATGCTCATTTTCATGAACATGTCTTATAGATATAGGTATTGAGGTTAATCTGTCTTCTTCACTCGATCATCATATTAATAGGATATGAGTCATTTGATTCAATTACAAATAATCTATATGCCTTATTATGTTCAGCATATCCAAAAAGATACATTCAATTCCTCTTTCACCCAACTTTTTTCTTTTGAGTTCCAAAACTTTGACAATCACCCTACATCCCCAAACTATGAAAAAGTTTAGATTAAAACTTATTTTATTCCATAGTTCATATGGGGTAATTCAATTCCTATTATTTAGAACTCTATTCAAAATAAAACAAGCAATTAATAGTGTTTCATCCCAACAACCATTTGATAAACTAGAATAGGACAACTTAGAATTTATCATTTCTTATAATACTTTTTTTTTTCTGTCACCATTTTGTTGTCGAGAATAAGAAGTCATAGTTTTATGTATAATATGTATAATTCCTCGACCCGTCCCACAACTGTTTGGCGAAAATAAGAAATCAGTCTTGATCCTAGTTTCCAGTGTTGATTATTGTTTTTGAGTAGCGTAAGTGTTTGTCTTTGTTCCTTCATTAGCACCGCATGAAACTGAATAGCATTCCTTTGATTAGACTTGGGCATTACGTAGTGTCGCTAAGTATAGCTTTTTCTCATCGTATGAGATTAATGGTAGCTGAGGTATGTGTGAAAATTTGGTGAAATTCATAAGTGAAATTTCTTACTGAAGGTTCTCTGGTTTTCGGATTGTAGAGATGTTTGACAAATAAACTAATTGGAAGGTGATGGGTTCATCTAGACATGCCCGGTTCTGCTTCTGGTTCTGATTCCAAAGAGCCTGAACCAAAAAAATTATTAGAAATTTAAATCTTTTATAAATGTATGGAAAATCATTGAATTCACCAAAACATAACTGGATGGCCTTTTCAGTTCCAGGTTTCAGTTCTAGCAAGTTCTTGTCCTGGTTTGGTTCTGGCTGGAACAGAGCCGGTTCCAAATCAACCATGTCTAGGGTCAGCATAAACTTCAAGATTTATTAAGCTAAGAGGGGAATACCTTCTGAAACATTTGAATCAGGTGGCCGATCACTTTGACATGATTTTTATGAAATTGGAGTTCCTCAAAGGGTTGTTTCTCAACACACATCCGCGACTGTAAAATGTGTAACAGCAGCACCTTTTGAAGGACTCAGCTACGCACTTGAGCATATGACTATAGGAGTCTCTCTCTCTCTCTCTCTCTCTCTCTCTCTCTCTCTCTCTCTCTCTCTCACACACACACACACACACACACACACACACACACCGACAGTGAATATTAACGTTTCTGAATGTCAAAGCCCTTGTTTATCTTAAGTGACAATCATATAATTTTAAGTAAATATTTTATTACTTTAAAGATTTGCCTTAAGGATATTTAGTGAAGAGCCGTTTACTCCTAATGGTAAATTTGGCTCTAATGTTCTTGACATTAAAATTTTGTAAAATGGCAAAACTAAACTATTCCAACCCCTTTCTGAAGAACCTGTTTGATAAGAGATTTGAGTGCTCGCTCGGTCTTGGTTTCGAGTAGACGGTGGATATATCACTTTCTATGAACAAAGTAGAGCTGCAACAATGAGCTTGATAAGAGATTTGAGGATTCGGATGCTTATAGTAAACCAGGGATTTCTCTCAGACTCTTATTTACCTGGACTAAACATGGCTGGTTTAGAACCGGCCCTATGGTTCTAACCAGAACAGAACTGGGCTATGAACCGGAACTGGTCAAACCAGACCTGGAACCAGGGACCACCCGGTTCCATTCTGGTTTCAATCGGCTTAGGGTGCAGTTTTAAACCATCTGTTTTATAATTTTTTTATTATATCTGAATTGCAAATTCCTTTTCAATTCTCTAGCGGTTTATGACTCAAATTGGAATAGGTTTCTTATTAAAACTGGAACCGGTCCGGTCTTGGTTCAGTTTCAATTCCTGGTTCTAGGAAAACCAGAATTGGCCATGTATAGCCTTAATAATTTCTCCATAAATGGGTGAGTTTACATCACTTGTCGCCTTTACACTGCTCCAAAGGGAGCACCCTTTGAAACTGTCGCACCACCTTCAGGAAGATCCACAAAGATCACCTCTCCAAGATGACCCTATAAACAAATATACAAGTTTCATAAATGTCCGGTCTTTCACATTAAGAAATCCTTAGCACAGAAGAGAATTCATGGAGAAGGTTGATGGTTTTCCTAGACACTGATGAAACTACGGCAGGAGCAGCCGCAAACAGTGGCGGATCTACATGGAGCTGAGCCACCCCAAATCATTCAAGAGGCTATTCGCCCCACCCGAGATGAGTTTCTAGATCCACCACTGGCTGCAAACATAGCAAAACTTTTAGGACAAGGCAAAGTTTGTGAAATTCAGATGAGGGGATCCATATAAGTTTTCAAAAACTTTGGAATGCTTGCTTGCATAGATTTTTTTGGGGGGGATTTTTTTTGGTTTAATGTGATGAATAAGTTCGCTATTCAGCAGAAGCATGTCTTGTGAGGTATGAATTTAGAATAACTGATGCAAAAACAGATAACATTAAGTCCAACACATCATGCTTGGCATACTCATGTGATTCACTATACTTCAACCCATTAAGAATTGCAGAAGAGCAACTCAACAATTAAGTAATTTAATTCCTACTTTTTCTTCAAGATATCTTGATGATCAGCTCACTCAATTTGAAGGTAAATATTATAAAGTGGCAGTTTGAAGATGAAAGAAGAGTTTGTCCGAAGCTTGTTTAAGGTGGGGACAGGTTTGTAGCCTGAAGATGTCAAAAGAACCGTCACAAGACTCTTGATAATGTTTCGAGGGCGACAATCTCGACAGGTTCCCAAGGTTGTAATTAGACATGATTAGTTCTGGTTTGCCTGGAACCGTATGAGGATTTAACCGGTTTCGGTGTTGGTTTGGAACCACCGGTTTCAGTCCCGATTCCGGTTAGGTTATACATGGTTCAGAATAAAAAAATATTAAAAAGTTATAAAACCGGCAGTTTCAAATCAGCCCACCCCCCCCCACCCCCCTCTGTGGGCGATTTGGTTCCAATTCAAACTGATGAACCGGTTTTGAACTGGCCACCCACCACCCCAAATCTCTCTCTCTCTCTCTCTCTCTCTCTCTCTCTCTCTCTCTCTCTCTCTCTCTCTCTCTCTCTCTCTCTCGTGTGAATGCTTCTGTTTTGAAATTTGTTTGTGGTCACAATAAGAGGCTTGCACACGCAAACACCTCCCAGGAATCGAACTTGCCACTTGCTGAGGGGGCGTCCTGGAGCCTACTGGTGAGCTAACGCTCTTCGTTGTTTGAGCCTTAATTTCGAGGTGCATGGTTAGTGCATATTAACAGCCTCGTCCTTATATTCATCTTCTCTTTCGGCTCCTCTTTTCTGCCTAATCAGTCGAATGCCCTGGATTATGTGGAGCATATTTTGTAACCTTTTCGATTTTCTTCTGTTAACTTTCATAAATTAAGTGTATAACCTCTATTGTCAAAACTAGAGCTAACCAAACTCGACATCGAATCGGGCTAAAACCAAAACTAGAACCGTCACTTAACCCTCATTTTTTTCTTTTCAAAATTTTCAATTTTAGTCTCAAGGGAAATCCGCCCATGTAAGGGATCCCTCTAAGAGGGTTGTGTTAGGCTTCTGACAACCAACATAAAACTTTGTTGAACTTATTTACTATGAATTCTACAAATTATGATAGGGTTATGTGGAAACAAATAATGTATCTAGCTTACCCCATCTAGTATGGGAGAAGGCTTAGTTGTAGTTGTAGTAGTATAGTCTCAAGGGAATTGATGGTTTCAAACCTGGATAAGAACCAACCTAGGTACAATTCAATTCAAGTTCAAGGTTGTGGAAATAACCATAACAAAGATATCTACCTCTCCTTATATATATAATCCATGATATAAAATTTGACAAAGTTTTACAGTTGCTTTCGAAAGCCTAACACTACTCTTTCTTTCACATTCAGGCTTTTGAGATCAATCACATTGAAAAATTTAAGATTGACATACATTGCATTTCTCATAAGCAAAGTTTTAAATACATATGATATATTTTTTTAGAGTAACGAGAAAATTGGTGAAGATGTTATGTATAAAATTAATGTAGGTTGATTAAAGTGGAGAGGTACATACAATGTTATATGCGATAGGAAGATACTATTAAAATTGAATGGTAAATATTATAGAACAATAATTAGACGTGTTATGCTATATGTTTCTAAGTGTTAAACAATTGATCATCAACATGTACTAAAGACGTTCACTACAAAAATGAAGATATTGAGATGGATGCATGATTACACAAGAAAAATCATGTGTAATAAGGTTATTATAAACAAATTAGGAGTGATACAATTAGATAAGAAAATGAAGAAAAACCATTTAAGATGGTTTGAACATATAAAGAGTCGACCAAAGGAAGTTTTGATAAAAGGTATAAGAACCTAGATACATAAAAATATTAAAAGAACATGAAGAGGAAGACCATAAAAGTATTAGAAAAAATAATAAAAAATAACGTAACTTATATTAAGTTAACTATTAACACGACGCGTATGTTGAGTTAACTGCCAACATGACGCATGATAGGCTTATGTGGAAACAAAGAATCCATGTAGTTAACCCTGTGTAGTATGGGAAAAGGCTTAATTGTTGTTGTTGTATTAACACGACACATGATTGAATTTTATGAAAACAAAAAATTAATGTAGCCGACCCACCTAATAAGGAAAAGAACTATATATATATATATATATATATATATATCGGTTGCAATGAGTAACGGGTTTTTTCTCTATCAGTACTCCTGCCTTCGGTTACCTCGTTTTACTTTTCCAAATCCCTTTATAATTTTTTAAGTAAAAATCGAGTACACTGTACCACAGGTAAATAATGAACCGGTTATGTATATAAAATTCTGGGTCGAGTCTAGGTGATCCGGTTTTTCTTGACTCACTTTTAACGACTAGCTGTTCCCAAAGTCGACCTGATTCTCGTGGAATAATTTTTGAACGACTCAGATTCAATTTGAAGTGCCTTGACCCAAACACAGACTTTATTGGTGTAGGATTCGAGTCTTGATGCCGGGTCGAGTTCAAATTACCACCCTCATCTCAATAGGTAAAACCATGTTAGACCCGATTCAGCTTCCTAACATCCAGATCAGATCTTACCTCTTTTTCTCTCGTAATGGGGAGGCCGAAGCCAGAATGCACACCCGGAGTATCGAACCCATGACTTCCAAGTTCCGAGTCGACCCCTAGCCAGGTGAGATGTTTCTCTATGCCGACCCTACCTATTCTTGACCACGTGTATCACTATCCATCCATTTAAGCCCAAACCCAAATTGATTTCCGGGTAAGGGTGGCCAACCCCGATCCGTTGACCGAACCTTTCTCAATCCGCGTTCCTTCTTGAGAAATCATTAAATTCAAAACGGAGGAAGAGGGGGAGATACACGTCGAGAGAAAACGATGGTTTCGTCCTCCCGGCGATTGGAGGAGGAGATTACAGCGGAGGGATTGGTCACCATAACCCTGAAAACAATCGGTCCTTCTCGTCCTCGTCGCCTTCAGGTTCCTTCTTCAATTGAGGTGAATCACCAATCCATTGCGTTCCCCTTTAGATTGGGCCTTTTATTGAAAGAATTGGCTATATCGAGTGATTTACGTTGTTAGTACACGTAATTTCACTAAAACTTCTCGTATGCTTTTACGATCGTGGCATCTTCCTTGTCTTTTTGTAGGAATCGCGGTGATTTCTTTACTTTTTTTTAGTGTTCTTTTTTAACCTATGAAGAGATTGCATTGAAGTATTTGTTGTATTTAATGTTAATTAAGTTAGGTTTATTAAACTCATGTGCATTCATAACATTTAATTCATGTTGATATCCCAAATGTTTAAGTGATATCCCAAATGTTTAATTGATGCATTATTGATATATTTGAAAGTCCTACAAGCGTAAAAAGTGACATGTGAGGTATTCGTACGAGACAAAGTATAGCCTCATATTAAAAATGAGACAAACTCGCATGGTCTTTTATATAGTTGCTAGCTCATGAACTTTAGTTCAAAGAGGTAAGGAAGGATATGCTAGATCACACACACAGGACCAGGGCGGGCTTGGGTTTGGGAATGGTCTTCAATGTATCTTTTTGAACAAAAATCTTTTGATTTAACGATAAAGAGTGCTTTGGCTGGAACTGCTCTCAGTCGTTCTTCCCTCCATCCATAAGCGATTGAGGCGTGATCGATATGGACTTGAAACCAAGTACATGTCTTTCGAGTTGTGTGTGTATTTTATCATGCGAGAAAGGCATAGGTACCCGTACATACTTATAGCACGGTATTGATTTCTCTAAGGCAAGTTCACAAGGATGACTCGCACAGATAAGTGCTTCTTTTGGTGCTTCTATTTTTGTTTTTCGTATGGTTTGTTTATGGCTTAATTTGGATTTGTGGATTTTGTTGTTGATTGGGGCATGTTTATATTTGTTGTATATTGGTTTATTATGCATGTATTTCTATGGTTTTTGCCAATAATCTTAGAAAAATTATTGTTTTTCGTAGTAAACGGGTCTACGGCTGTTACCCTTCAACCTAAGGTCGACTTGACCTTGATGTCAAAAAAAGTTTATCGGTCCTCATTTTAAACGTTGGTAGAAATATATGAAAATTTGGTTAACTATGTTAGGGTTGCATTTATATATCGAGTTGAATTGTCCCTAACCCAATGATATTATCCCTAAAAGCTCGGATAAAATCGTTGAATGGAAGGAGAAGGACACCCTATGTGGCTGTTATATTTTATCGACACTATCAAATGTTTTATTTAATGTATATAGTTCTTTTCCTTTAATGACAACGAAAGATTGGTGGCTGCCTTGGATAAAAAATAGAATACTAAAGACCTTGATCTTGAAAAATATTTCGTGGCCAAGTTTCTTAAGTTTCAAATGGTAGAAGAGAAATCTATTACTTAATAGACTCACAAGTTTCAATTTTTATGTCATCATAGAGCTTCTTGACAAGTTTATTATTATGTTTATTATTGAAAAATTTCCTAAGTCTTAGGAGGGTTTCAGCGTAAATCTCAAGCATAAGAAGGGTAAGATGACCCTTATGATCTAATGGATAGAAGTCAGAAATCTATTGTGCTTGTACACAACACCCTTAGGGGTAACTCAATGGTTAGAAAGAAACAACCTAGTGATCCTAAGGTAAAACAGGCAAAGCATAAACCAAATACAAAGATCCAAAAGAAACCCAAGAATAAATCATGCTAATTTTGAATGGGATAAGTGAACGGGAGAATACAACCCCGAGTAATATGTTTAATGTATTACTTCAAAGTTCTGGGTTACCTATCTACATGTGGGGAATATGCGGGAAAAACTTTGAATACGACTTGTCATATTTTGAATAGAGTTTTTCATAAATATAAGGAAAGTAGTTCTTTTGAGCTTTTGAAGGGTCAAAAGACCAATCTCCAATATATAAAAGTATGGGGTGTCTTGCGAAAGTACTCATCCCTGAACATAAGAGAAAGAAATTGTGACCTAAAACAGTGGATGCTATATTTCTAGGTTACGTAAAGATAATTTATGCATACAGATTCTTGGTCATTAGATCTTATATTTCTGGCATAGATGTTAATGCAATAGTTGAGCTCCATGATGCTACATTTTTTGAGAATGTGTTTCTCATGAAAACAGGAGTTTCTTAAAGTGTATCTTTTACAGATTATGACCTTACTATTGGGCCCTATTATTGGGCTCTATTCCCGATCATGTGGAAATAATAACAAATATGGGGGGTGACCCTGATTGTGTTATTTGTAGATCAAATGATTTTAAGGAAATAACTGAACCAAGGAGAAAGTAAACAACCTAAGATATCAAAGGACTTTGAAAGTGACTTTGTTACTTTCAATATCGAGAATGATCCTATCACCTTTCAGTAGGCTATGACTTCACTCGAGGTTAAGTTTTGAAAGAAAGTTATTAACGATGAAATTGAGTTCAGTAAATTCTCTCTCATGGTACTTATGAACTGGTGGATTTACCTCGTGGTTGTTCTATTGTGGGTTACAAGTTGATCTTTAAGAAGAAACTGAATGCAGACAAAATAATCAATAAGTATAAGGTCAAGTTAGTTATTGAGGGATACAGACAAAAGGAAGGAATAAATTACTTTGATACCTATTTTTCAATTTCTCAAATGACTACCATCCGAATGCTTATAACACTGACTTTCATATATGACCTCATAATCCATCAGATAGATGTGAAGACTGCTTTAGATGTGAAGAATGCTTTCATTCATGGTGACCTCTATGAGAAAATTTATATGGATAAACCAGAGGGATTTGTGGCTCGTGAGAACAA
Source organism: Brasenia schreberi (assembly GCA_036023115.1). Taxonomy (NCBI): domain Eukaryota; kingdom Viridiplantae; phylum Streptophyta; class Magnoliopsida; order Nymphaeales; family Cabombaceae; genus Brasenia; species Brasenia schreberi. The sequence continues at coordinate 2,288,888 of JAYKKT010000086.1, read as the reverse complement.
GTCTAATATGTGTAAGCTTGTTAAATCATTATATGGTTTGAAACAAACCCCTAAATAATGACATGAAAAGTTTGATTATTTGATATCATCTTTTGGTTTCGTTTCTAATGATTATGATAAGTGTGTCTACTTATCTTTTGACTTCGCTTTTAATGATTGTAATAAGTGTGTCTACTGAAAGTTAATTAATAATGCTTTGATCATTCTTTGCCTATACGTGGATGATATATTGTTGTTTGGTTTATATATGAGAAAGTAAATAAGACTAAGTCATTCTTACGTAGTAAGTTTGAGATGAAGGATATGGGTGTGGCTCATGTGATTTTAGGGCTTAAAATCATACGGTATTGCAATGTATCATATGATACGGTGTGACATGTGTTGTATCGTAGAACTCCATAATACACCATAGTGTATTGCAATGTGTAACTTATCGGGTTATCATGCGATACAGTATGTATCGTATGATACGAGCAATAGAGTCAGGGACCTTTATGGTCAAACAAAAACAAGTGTTTTCGCAGGTTTATGGCATTTGTTGAAAGCTCTCAAGGTGCTCTCCGGTGGCTCCCAACGCTCCCAAGGTATTCAAGGCTCCCAAGGTGCTCTACAATGTCTGTGCAATGCTCCCAACTGGTGCTATAGTATACTTTTTGAGTTTTTCAAAATTTTTCTTTGTATTTGTTATTTTTTTGTGTCTTTTGTGTTTTTCTTTTTTGAATGACAATATATGAAGTTATGAAATGCGTGGATATAATTTTTATTGAACGGTAAATGATGAATATGTACTAAATTATGAAAGTTTTATTTTTTTCTAAGGATGTCATGTACTGCTTCAAAATATGTAATTTTATTTTCAATTATTGAATGGTGAACGATGAATATGTACTAAATTTTTGCATTACATGAATTCTTTTCAATTATCATATTTTTTCATGTTTTTTTAGATTTTTACCAATTTTTTGTTATTAAATTACGATAAAGGGTGATACGATAAGTGTTATGGACCAAAACGATATATGATACGCATCGAACAACATTGGATGGTATAGTAATCTCTCAGTCTCACTATATTAAGAAAGTTTTAGAGAGATTTGGATATACAAATCGTAGACTTGTGAAGACCCATATGATTCATGTAATTCTTTATATAAGAATGAAACGGGTATTCATGTATTGTCTCAACTACGATATTCTCATATTATTGGTAGTTTGATGTATCTAACCAATTATATACGACCATATATTACGTTAATTGTGTAAGTTGAGTTGATACATCATTTGTCCAAATAGCTTCCATTGAGAAGCTCTAGACACAATATTTCGTTATATGAAAGAAACAATTTCTCTTGTACTGCATGACGGTAATCATCCTTGTGTTCTTTAAGGATTTAGTGATGCTAGTTGGATAACAAAAAACTTTGGTAGTAATGGGGTCACTGGATATGTGTTTCTTGTGGGTGGTAGCGTTGTCACTTGAAAATCTAAGAAACAAACTATTTTGGCTCATTCTACCTTTAAAGCATAACTATGTACTTTGGATGATATTGGATTGGAAGTTCAATGGCTTAAGGGACTTATGTTACCTATGGTAAATAAGTCGCTTCTTACAATTCCAGTGTATTGTGATAGCATAACTACGATTGCTAAGATCAATAGTTACAAGTACAACAAAAAATAGTGGAGACACATCAAAGTTAGACTAAAGTCGGTAAGAGCACTTATGTCTGATGGGGTCATGATTGTAGATTTTGTTGGATAAAAAGATAACACAGTTGATCATTTGATTAAGGGTCTATCAGTAGCCTTAGTTGAGAAATTTAGGTTGGGGATGAGACTGAAACCCACGATTTATTCACAAGCAGTGACAACCCAACCTATGTGAATGGAGATTTGACAAAGTAGGTTTAATGTGATAGTAAAAAGTTATTGGGTGAATTGGATGATACTTTGTATTATGTGATACTTTTAGTATCTCAGTGTCTGTCTCCTACAAACTTAAATATCATGACTGCAAGTTTAGTAAGATATTATTCTTTTGGGACATGATGCTAGCAGTACATCCTTGGAAATGCCAATCTAAGTTATTAATATTGTGTGACTGTAATAGGAGAATTGGGTTATTCTCTAAAGTCAATCATGATGCAGGATATGGATGCATGGTTATTAATGCATCACTCTTAAATATCAGGTCATAGCTTTTTATTATGTTGTTACCAATATACACCTTTATACTAAAGGTTCATATTCAAGACGTATGTTTACCTAGTTAAAGGGTAATATGGGATAACTCAGGTAACCATTTAAATGTGAGGGACTTGTGTATACGATGACCAAGATGAGACAAAGTTTAGTCTCATATTGAAGAATGAGACAAATCCACATATCTTTTTACATAGTTGGTAGGTCATAAGCCTTAGTTCAAAGAGCTTAGAGAGAACATATTAGACCGTGCACGCACGCATCGGGCCGGACCTGGGTTTGGGTTTCGGAATTGTTTTCGGTCTATCTTTTGTATGAAAATCTTTTGATCTAATGGTTAAGAGTGCTTACACGGGAACAGTTACGGGACGGAGAAGTGCGTCGTTTAGATCAGATCTCCGATTTGTGATCCAATGCGCAATGTATAAATACGTGATTAAGGCTCTCTAATCATTATGTTTTGCGGTAACCCTCTCTCTCCTCCCGCCGCCTTCATTCTATGCATCCCTTTGCTTGTGTCCAACTATCCTTTTCTCCAGCCATAGGCGATTGAGGCATGGTTAAAGCCGACTCGAAGTCAGGTACGACTTCGAGTTGTCTGTACGTTTTATCCTTGGAGTTAGGTGCAAATATCCTTACGTACTCATAGTGGGATGCTGATTTCTCTAAGTCAAGTCCATTAGGACGACTTGCACAAGTAAGTTCTTCTAATTATTGTTTCTGCTTTTGTTTTCCATATGGTTTATTTATAGCTTACTTTGTATATGCAGCTATTGTTGGTAGTTGGGGCATGTTTATATTTGTTGCATATTGGTTTATTATGCAAATATTTCTACGGATTTTTCCAACAATATTTTCTACTTTCTTACATCAATTTGGATGGGTTGTGTCCATGAAAACATACTTATAGTCGAAATGGTTGTTTTCCGGGTCTGGTATCGTTAAAGGTGTAGTTGGTCTTCGTTTGTTTCTAAGTAGGACTGAACTGATTATAGGAACAGACACCAACTCGGTAACAATCTAGAAATGGGGTGCTCAAGTTATTGACGAACTTCTGTAACTGATCAGTTAACCTTTCCACATCAGACTGTACAATTTCACTTGCAGATAAGTTACGAATATCAGATATATTGGGTTGTATGGTGATGGAATTTTGTTCAGTTAGTTGCTGGTTCTTTACGACGCATAAGGTGTTTTGGACCAGTAAGAAGGTGTGAAATCAGACCGTGAACAACTTAAAATAGACAAGGAAAGCCTGTCATGTGTAGGAAGGAACCAATAAACATGATCTTTTTTAATGCTAAATGCTAATGTGACATAATCAAGCTCTATGGCACCTAAGATTCCATGTAACCGACGCCACTTGTGTGTGAAAAGGCTTGGTTTTGGTTTTGATAGCTGCTAGTTCTTGTGTTACAATTTGCAGGAACGTGAGGTTTCAAGTTAAAAACTCGTCCATTTCCTTTTACCTGATTTTTTCTTTTGATGCTTTGTTTTATTTGATTAGGCTCATAAATTGAGGGACTTAATTGCTTCTGAAGTCCAATTGCCAGTTGAACGTTTGAAGCTTATTTTGCGTGGCAAGGTATTGAGTGTAGAAAATGGGGAAAGTGATATCATTGTTCTCCAAGAAGGAGGTATTACTTATTTGCAGCTAACAGATAATTTTAATTGTTGTTATCTCTCAAGCTTTGGACCATATTATGTTGTTCTTGTTTGTGTAATCGAGAACATTTTCAGTCATGACCTTGTATGTGGAAGGTCATGCAAAGTAAGTACCATAGCCTTAACCAAGTGTTTTCCCATATTATCTGGGATCAGCTAGAGGATGCAACATGAGACTTCCTAGTATGGGATTGATACAAGAAGTTTGGTGTCTTTATAGGCGTTTATGTGATGAAAAGACAACTATTCACCTAAGCAGAGACTGCTTGCTTTACATGAAGTCCAACATAAAATAAACAACAAAGTTTAATATTCCAATGACCTCTTTGAGTCCCAGTATTTAGTTATTGTATATGTTTTACTTCTGTTATAGAACTGACACTTATATCCAAACACTGTGGGCTATTTTAAACTCTGCTCATGTAAGGGATCACCCTTGCATGGCCAGTCCCAAGCCCGGATAAAGGAGGAGGGTTACGTTAGGCTTCCGACAACCAGCGTAAAACTTTGTCAAATTTTTTTACCATGGATTCTACAAATTATGATAGGGTTCTGTGGAAACAAAGAATCCATCTAGCCGACCCCATCTAGTATGGGAAAAGGCTTAGTTGTTGTTGTACTGTGGGCCATTTTACAACGAAGATCACTCCTTGTAATTGTGCTATTCCTGTTGTATATGGGTCCATTACTACGGGAAAAAGGACAAAGCATTGAAGTGGCATCAGGAGAAGAATTAAGAAGTGAACATGTTTTAGTCTTTTCTGAAGCAAAGGTAGGAACAGAAAGGTAGCCCTCTCAAGAGAACTTAATGCTCTAAAAGTTCCTGATTGTATCCAAAAATCAAATGTGTACATCCTATTTTTCCTTACTGTTTTGGAAATGGATTTTTGCATATGAAACCGCAAGTGCATATTTAAGGTTATATACATATACAAACACATGTACATAGGTAGATAGATAGATAGACAGGCATATTTTAACTTGAATTACTTGTCTTAATAAAATGTTCGGGTGACTTTTCTTCATATTTCTCTTCATAATGAAATCAAGTAGTGGCATGAATATCATTTTTGAGCAAAAACAATATTCAAATAAATGCTTATGCTTGCCACTCTATTGAGAAGCCTCAGCAAAGAATTTTCTTTTGCAAGAATCTTGCTCCCAATGCACTTTCTTTATGCTTTCATTTCCAAGTGTGCTTCTATACACTCTCATGCCATTTTGAAGCATAGGTGAGACAATATTATTGAAGAAGTATATGAATCAGGGAATGAGTAAACATTTTGAAAGCAGAATGAGGACTGGACAAGAAGCAAAACAGGAACTGAACGATGGCAGAATCAGGAATTGAGTAAGAAGGAAAAGAAGAATCATTTAATGAATGATTAAGAACCAAATTAGAAGTTAAATACAAATGAGCTAGAATTTAGAATTAAGCAGATAAAAATGTACAAACAAGTCACATGCTTTTAACTTATTATACTTAGGAATTTCAACGCTTAGACATAATGTAGAATTGGCTAAACATATCCTTCTTGTCTTTTAGATGATGGGAGGAACCGTTTCCCTGGATGAGTGCATTGACAAGGTCAAGGAATTTCAAAACCAGGGAGAAAAGTCATCTGGGAAGCATGAGGGAGGTATAAGTTAACGAAGGATGAATCTAGGTTTTTAATGCTTCAAAAGCTGGTGAGCTTCACAGGAAAGATTCGCACTTTGCTAGGAGTTTCTGATCCTTGTCTTGAACTGTATATTATTGTGCTTTCAAAGGCCTTTCTCGTGTTTAAGTAGCATGATTTTGATTAAAGATTTTCGCTGTTCAATTATGTCATGCTTGTTATGTGATTTCTCATAGTTGGTTTTAAAGTTGGTTTTCATTCTTTTGGGTCAAAATCAATCAGAATTGCATTTACTATCTTGCCAGTGAATGCTTCCTTCTTGGTTGGGCCATTATGTGAATCCTGCTTTCGCTGCTTATATTGTTAAGTGACTGTTGAGTTTATGTTTTCCACCGTACATCATAGCAATATCTTTTATTCACTGTTGACAGTGGTAATAGATGGAAAACTAAAGTAATATTGTTATGTTACCAGATTCTCTGATAGTGGCTGTAGCTCCAAGTCGGCCACCAAAACATCTTCGTGATCCTTTTGATGATGATGATGATGAGCTGGTAAGTTCAACTGCATAAATTTCTTGTAGGAACTCCCTATCTGAAGTTGCATAAGGTGCTTGTTACTCTGGATGAACCTTAGGTTTCACATTTTGGTTATTTATGATTGTTCAGAAATGTCAGGTTCCAGATTCATCAAATTGGTTAACGCGAAAATTATTCTTTCTTCTTAAAGAGAAAATGAAGGTCCCTGGTGCGCATTATCTTTGTCTTCTTACATTTTTTCTGTTCATGAACAGTTGCTGATTAGATGACTCGTGTTTTTAATAAATTAGATGTAATTTTGGTGGCGATTTTCTGTATTAGCCTGAAGATGTGGGCCATTATTATCATGTGGTTCATATTGGCCCCTATTGCATATAAATGGGATATTGGTCCACTATATGTAAGTAAATCTTCAGCATTTTCAGTCTTCGCTCAAAACGATGCTTCCATCTTGTCTTGGTCTGATATATGCAATGGCATTCCATTCAGATAATAGGGACAGGTTTCTGTATTATTCTCTTCAATCTTGGTCAACGGCAACGTGGAGAACTTAGGTAAATCCAACTTCTTGACACTTGCTCTGCTTTGTCGTACAAATATATGTTCTTACACTTTCAATTTGATATCTGAACCATACCTCCTTGTCCCGTCAAGTAGGAACAATAAGCTGAGAGAAAAAATAGTGCAGGATGTAAAGGAAGAGTGTATGAAAAGGTTGAGATTTATAAACGAGCAATATGATTGTGTATGCATCTGTGCATGTGCGTATGTGTGTGTGTGTGTGAGAGAGAGAGAGAGCCTAATCTAAAGACTGAAGAAAGGTGGAGATTGTGTATGCGTGTGCGTATCACAAGTTTTACTAGTTCACTTCTTTTTTTTCTCATTTTCTTTGTTTAGGTACTACTTCTGCTGGCATTCATTTGAATGGGGTTATGTTTCAATGACGATTACTGTATTTCAGTAGTGGGCAAGAAAGATTCATGCGTTGCTTGTAGATGAAGTACATAAATGTTCCTTAGTAACTGCAGATTTCCTTTCCTGTGCAGTGCATATTCGATCTTCAATGACGACTTTAGGGAACTTCCTGGCACGCTCAATGCAGATCGTCTAGATCAAGACATAAGGGCAGGACAGTTTTAAAACCTATTGTATCACATGATTTGTCTTGTGTGAAATTACTCTATAGAGTAAGAGACGTTGTCACGAATGTATAGTGTTTCTTCCAAAGATTTTCACATATGAGAGACTATGAAAGATACAGGATTCCCTTGATTTGGTACTTATAAGAGAACAGAAAATCTTCCTATCTTGAATTTTTCTGTTTGTGCTGGTCTTTCCTCCTGTTTTTTTCTGGTCTCATCTTTGTTTACGTATTGACTATTGATTTAACTATCGATGAACCGTATGTATGCGAGTGTGCATGTGCATTTGTGTCCGTGAGTTAAGATTTGAAATTGTTGTAGAACTCTTTATTTTTCAAGGCAATGAAGTATTCAAACTATAAGTCCGTTGGTGCAACATTGTCATTCTGTCACGTCACACAACAATGCTGTCTGAGGTTTAATATAATCTGTCCATGTTCGTCACCAGTTATCTTTATCTATGCAGGTTCATTTTTATCGTCTCCTTGTACAAGAGTTCAATATGGAAAGTAAAATTTTGACTTTAATTTATAATAGAAGAATTGTATTTTCTTCTTGAAATTATGTGAAAAGTTACGATTTTAACTTCAGCGAGTAGCTCATGTTCAGTTTGTCTGATTCATGTTTGGCTTGGCTTAAATGAGCTAACCAACCGAACATGAACAAGCACGATCTTGAGTTTACGGACAAGCCATAAACAGCCCGGATTGTCTTGGAACTTGTTGAGATTAAGTACATGAAATGCCAAAATTGCTATTTATACTAAAATTAAATAATGAAAATTTGGTAAAAAAACAAACCTATGCGAAGAACCAACAAAAACTGACGTATCAAATTGGAATCTTATGCTAATCAATAAAGCTTTTAGTCTCATTTTTTCTTCCTTTCTTTTTAAGAAGAATTATATTCTCAAGCTTATATAATTTGTAGCACTAAGTTGTCTCATGGTAATAAGAGTTTGGTGTGTGTATTCTAAATATATTTCTTAATAGGATGAGTTGCCTTTGTAAACTTTGGCACCCAGGGCATTAGTTCATCTGTCGCGCACCTTGGTACTGAAGCTGCTGGTGGGGAGTTCGACTCCTCCTAGTGTGTGTTAGGCTTCAGCCTCTTTGGCACCCAGAGCGTTAGTTCATCTGTCGTGCACCTTGGTACTGAAGCTGCTGGTGGGGAGTTCGACTCCTAGTGTGTGTTAGGCTTCAGCCTCCTCTTGTAACAAAAAAAACTATGTTTCGATCATGCGTCCAAAATCAACACTCATCAAACATAAGTAAGCTTTACTATTTGACTTGTTGCGATTGTGTTTTATCTTTTGCCATATTAGCATTCGACTGTTATGTTTCTCTCTTTTTTTATCTTTTTTAAAGTGTTGATCATCCAATTTTTCACATCTCTCTGTTTTAAATAAACTAATTACGAGTCCAATCTACCACAAGGTGCATCATGTAAGCATTGAACTTATGACCTTCGCTTTAGGTAACAAATTTCTACCTTGGAGCTACTACAGTGGTGGCACTATGGGGAGGCTGAAGCCGGTTGGAGCGGCGGAACTAGAAATTCTTTTAGGGTGGGGCGGATAACTCCTTGAATGGTTTAGGGTGGGGCAAACTATGTATTATAGCCCCACGAATCCAACCCTGAGCTATAAGGCTTCAAGATGACTTTCGAAATTTCAGGTGGAGTTGTCCCATGTTGGCTCAATGTAGATCCATCACTGGCCACATGCATAGCCTGGGTATCCAACTCGTGACCTTCAACTTGCGATTAACCCCATAACCAGGTGAGCTCTTGCTCTTTGCGCGGTTATCTTGGATTTTCGTCGACTGCTTGAGATACATAAAGAATTATGTGAGGTTATAAAGGAAGTGCCCAAAGTGTTCTGCCCACATAAACTCGTATAAGCCAACTTTATCTAATTTAAATAATCTGGTCTAAAACTCCTCTTCCCGCGATTTAGTTTCATGCAATTGTTTTGGCTCATTCTCTTTAAATTCTATTCTTGATGATATCGTGGGAATTAATAACCAACTTTATTAACTATTAACTATTGTATAACGAATTTAATAATACTAAAATTATATTAATCATCATCTACCACATGTCACATTAGATATTCTTTAATATTACTAATTATTATATATTAAATTTAATAATACTAAAACTTAATCAAATTTTTATTTATAGTTAAATATTATTAAATATTAACATTTAATAGTGATGTGGTTGCTGGGGTAGCAGTCACATCACTCTCTGCACATGAATCTATCTTCCACGTCATCTACCGGTGACACCTTTACTATTTAGGGACCAAATCAATAACCATAAAAAAATTAACATGATACGGTAGAGCAATTATAAAACCAAACCACAGTAACCAAATTAGTAAACTCAGAAACCTCAGAGTCTATATGTGTGTGTGTGTGTGTGTGTGTGAAGTTTTCCATTTCTTGTACAATAGGGAAGCTGAAGCCATTTGGACTCATGGCCTTTAACTTGTGAGTCGAATCCTTAGCCAAGTGAGCTGTTGCTTGTTACGCTAATATTAGAACCTTATAATACAGGGCTTATATAAAACCATGGCTCATTCACATCTGCCATTTAATGTCGAAACCTTCCGAAGTGGCTTATTGGTGGACATCAACCAGCCTGACTTAAGTCCGTACCCACAACACCCAACATGGATCCTTGTAAAGCTCAGGCTAAGCTGAAGTTTTGTTTAGATCAAAACCCCCTTTTTTAAGGTGAAGTTGAAAAGGATGTATCATTTGATCACAATATCATATTGGTAATATTGCAGGGGAAGAGTTCAGCAGTTGGTCAAGTTCGTCACCGAACAAGCTGCAACATGCCAAATCTTCACACTAGCAGTTGGTAATATATGTGTATGTATATGCATCTATCTATCTATCTATCTATCTATCTATATATATATATATATATATATATATATATATATATATATATATACTAAGTATATATTTTAGATGCATATATTATATATATAAAGTCATTTCTAATTTAATAATATTGAATACTTTAAAGATATTTTTATGTAAAGTATATGACATAAGCTAATTTTTCTTTTAAATTTTTTTATTTTTATAGGTTGAACTGGCGCGAAGTAGGTTGTACCAAAGTGAGTGAAGGGCAGGTGTGGGTATTGATCCTCAAGTCCTGTGGGGAGAGACGTGGCGGGTTCTAATAGCAAGGTTCTAGTGTGGGGCGGGTGCAGGTGGGGTAAACACCTGCCCCACCCCGCCCTATTGCGATCCCTAGGGCTCGTTGAGCGTTAGTCGAGCTTGAGTGCTCAGCTCAGGCTGGGTTCGAGCTATGTCCAAGCAGCTTCAGACTTGTTGGGCAAGGAAGAGGGTGAGAAACTAAGTTCAAAACGAGAGTGGCGAGGAAAAAGCTCGTTGGGTGAGACTACCGACATATTATATTATTATATATTACATATTACATATATAAAACTCGATTAAGTTCGCAATTTACTCAAGCTGAGTACTAGTGAGCTCGAGCTCGACTTACTTGTATGTCAAGATCGACTGCAGCTCGACTCGAGTTCAGACGACACCTTGCCAAGTCCGAGTTGTCGTCTAACCGATCTCGAATGGCTGGTGAGCATCTCGGCTTACTAAAACCCCTAGCTAAATAAAATCATTAAACCCTTTGAAGGCTTACAAACACAAGAATAGATTGGCTGGTATAGGACTAAGATTTCAAAGGCTAGCTGCTAGCTAGCTAGCTAGCACACTCTGAACATGGTGCGCAAAAATGGTTCCAGTTTTAGTTATTAAATAATTGTCTGCCAACTCTCCAACAAGTTATGCCTTCTTCAGTGCATGAACAAGGTTGAGGCATGGGTCCACATTTCGTGGAATTTGGATCGCTTAAGACAATCAACTTCAACTTTCGGTTTGATTTCATCGAATCCATTTTATATAAGTCATCAGTGCCTTTTCTTGTTTCGTTTCTCTCTCTCTCTCTCTCTCTCTCTCTCTCTCTCTCTCTCTCTCTCTCTCTCTCTACACACACACACACACACATATATCATCAAAATCATTGAAGTATACCTCAAATTTCCTAGTTTTGGTTGGAATCTGAGTTTTCCTTTTGTTACATCCTCTGATCAATCAGCTACCCAAGTTCAGAAGTTTCACTCTGACTTGGGGTTTACAGTGTAAGAGTTCAGTTGGTACTTCTTTCAATAGTAAACCTGCTTGCTTGAAACTGAATAGCTCAAATTTTACATATTTTCTTTTGAAATTTGAGTGGTTTCTGCTACAAGTGAGTCAGGCAAATCATACCCAGTTCTGAAGATTTTGGTTGAATTCGGTTGATATGCTTCATGTAAAAGAAAACCACACTCTGAAATCCAATTAAAGAACTCTGTTCAATTTAGGTGACTGACTCCTCCAAGGAGCTCTTGAAGTCCTCACTAGTGAATTAAGGCAGGCAAGTCTTGGCTCTCTATTACTTGTTGGCTTGAGATATTCCCATCTGCAAATTTCAAGGAAGTGAACCTTTATTGTTCATCGTTTTGAGGTGGTCGAGCATTGATAAAAGAATATCTCTAGAGATCTGAAAATGGGACCGATGGCATTGCCACCTGGTTTTAGGTTTCATCCAACTGATGAAGAACTGGTGGGATACTACTTGAAGAGAAAAGTAGATAGGCTCAAGGTAGAGCTTGAAGTTATTCGAGAGATTGAGCTCTACAAGTTTGATCCATGGCAATTACCATGCATGTATATAAATAGTTCTTGTGTAAGTTGTGGGTGGCCACTATCAGTCCCATTACTAACAATAATCATCAAATGTGGGAATAAGGACCCTCTTCCCGGATTTCATGAGTTGCATTTTGAAAATATAAACGTTATTAAAAACCATTTTTGTTTTGAAAAGGTCATGAGCATCTCTCGGATGAAAGGGAATGACGGTTAAAAAGGAAAGCCCAAAGAGAAAAACTCGGAAGAAAAAAAGTCATGTATAAATACAAAAGAAATATACAAAAAACGATGATGAATCATACACAATACAATCTTCTTGAGAAAACCCTCTGCGGGTAACCTCGACCCTATCTCTCTCTTCTCTCTCCTCTTATTTACATGAATAGAAGATAATACAAGACTCAAAAGTCCAACATTTTACAAATAGAGAAAGAAGAAACAAAGCACAGAAGGAAGGAAAAGAACCAGCAATACTGCGACAGTTAGCTACGAAAAATAAAACCACGGCCCCAACATCTCGTATCAGAGCCTCGTTGAAGCTCATTGGTAACTCGAGCAGACTCTTTAATTGTTGTCTTTGCCAAAAAAATTTAAAATGACCTCTAGAATTTGTGTCTGAATTGACAAATATTGAAAAGTTAAATGGCCTAAATTTTCAAATTTGAAAATAGAGAATTTTATTGGCCTTAACTTTAGAAGGAGTTGATTATGTACTTAGGAAAACAATTTTACCCCCTACTCCAGTTGGAACAGATGAAGAAAAATAAAAATATAAGATATTTCTAAAGGATTATACAATAGTTAGGATCATAATATTGACCTACATGGAAGATGACTTGATTAGGGTCATTGAGGAATATGAGACTGCTAAAGAATTATTTGATTTTCTGACCGCTAAATATGATACTACAACTAAGCTGCATGTCCAACTACTCCTTTAAAAATACAATTCTTATAAAATGAAAGAAGGTGATAACGTAGTTGAACATGTTAACAAAATGTTGGTAATGACTAAAGATTAGCTATAGCAAATTCAATCGTTCCTAAACCAATATAGATATCCATGATTTTGAACAATCTACCCCTTTCTTGGAACATGATAACCACAATACTTAGACTTAGATCATATTTTACTCTTTCATAACTACTATTGAAACTAGCAATTGAACAAGAACATACAAACAAAAACAAAAGGGCAAGGTTGCTAGTTGCTCAAGATGATTTAGGATCTAGCTCCAAAAATAATCAGGATAAAAGAAAACCAAATAAGAAACTTAGTAATAATAAAAGGCAGAGCGATCAAAACTTTAAGAAATCACAAGAATCTGCTTCTCAAGTAAAGTTTTCAACTGTGGTAAAATGGGACACTATAAAACAGACTGTCGTAATAAGAAGACCAATACTAAAAACAACCAATGATACGGCTCAACAGAGAAGTAGGACATAATATGCGTAATTTCTGAGTGTGTCTATATGGATCATATTGTTTGTGAAAAACCGCATAACAGATAAAAGTTGTAACTTACTTACAACAAGAAAGAATGATACAACTTGGTAAACTTGTAAACACCCCAAAATCCCACGATTTTGTAAAAACATACACCTGGTTTGAAAATCAATCCAAGAGGTCAGATTTGAGATTTTCGAAAACCCAGGAGCTTCCAAAAGCTTTAAAACTCTGTTTTGAAACTCCGTATCCAATGTGGATTCCTTAAAACTCAAGCCAAGTCCCATTTTGCCAAAAAGCCAAAGACGAACAGGAGAAGTATGGAAGACGATGCCTGATCAAGAGACAGCTCATAAAGCAACACAAAATGGCCAAATCAAAAGCATCTTCAAAAGCTGTTGTAGAAGCCCAAATGCAGCACCCTGGCCTGATAAAGGCCAGGGTCAAAAGGTAAAAAGAAGGCCCAGGCCCAATGCAGAATGCAAGCCCGCCACACCTAGAAGCCAAATCGAATACATCCACCCAAGCAACATGAATCTGAGCTAGAAATGGTGAAATTAAGCAGAAACGGAGTCCAAAATGACGAGATGGAGTCAGAACGACAAAGTTGGGGAAATCCCAGCACCAGACGGAGCGCTGATGAAGCCAGTGCCCGCACAAAACGTCCGCCTCAAAAAGCAAGAAGGACTATCTAGAGAAAATTTGGATTGGATCTGGACCATAAATATTCAGATCCATATCCAAATAGTGTTTGGATTTGGGTAGATCCAAATAGTGTTTGGATTTGGATTGGATCTAAATAGTGTTTGGATTAGATTAGATCTGGACCAAAATATCCAGATCCATATCCATAAAATTGTTGGATTGGGATCGGATATGGATCTCAAAATATTCGAGATCTAAGATCTAGATCCAAATAGTATTTGGATCGGACATGGATTCCACGATCCAAACCCAAGACCCATATCCAAGACCCACCTCATTTGCCTATAAATAGGAGTGAGGGGGTCCTCAAAAGTTCACATGAATTTGCTTGGGGAAGAGAGAGAGTGAGAGAGTAGTTCAAGCCATGTTGGCTCAAGGGTGAGTGTGGGTCAAGCCTAGTGGGCTAAGTGGGCTGCAATAAGGTGGGCTCAATCAAGGGAGGTTGCAACCGTGTATGGAAGTGGGCTCAACCAAGAAGGACCGACTCCAAGAGGTAGGTCCCCTAATCCTAGCCTAACCCCTCCCTAATCATAGCCTAATCCCTTTTAATCCTAGCCTAATCACCTAACCTACTTCACTAAACCTCACTCTAACTGAACCTAATCTAACCCAACCGCCTTAAACTATTCCTAACAAAAACACCCAAGCACACCCCCGGCCCAGTCGTGTGCCCAAGTGCCTTGCCTGCGCGCCCCACGCCTGCCGCGCCCTGTTCGCGTGCCCTGCGCATCAACCCGTGCCACTGTCACGCATGCTGGAATCCCCTGCATGCCCTGTCCCGAATTGTTGCCTGCCATCTTTCAGCCTCAACCAGCTTTAGCTAGTCACTCCGGCCACCACTTAGGATCGTGACCTCTTCTTGATCGAACCTAGGTTCCCTTAAGACCCTAAGTCTGTGAGCCTTCCCTAAACACACTCGAGCCCTATTCTCTTCTAAAAGCCACCTAAGGTGACCCCTCTTGGCTGCCCAAAGTGGACCACAAGCCCAAATACGAGTAAGTGAAGACGGACCAACTATTTGTAAGTGTCCAAACGTGGTCTCTTACGCTAACTTGCTTTATACTTAATTTAATTCAGATACGGGGTTGTATTAACGAAGCGTTATCTCTCTCCCGGGATATAATATTGTTGCTTGGCACACGAGACACATACGTGCACTTGAGCCTTAGCTCTTATCTCGTACACGAGACACACAAGTGCACTTGAGCCTTAGCTCTTATCTCGTACACCAAGCACCCACGTACACAATTGAGCTTTCGCTCTTACTCCAAGGACTCTAGTAAGAGCCATATAAGCTGCAATTTCATTCAGGTTTTTACTTTAAAAGTCGTGTGAGTTTGTCATTTCAATTCCATACTCGCACCCAAGGAGCACCCGAGCACTTGCTCAAGTACTCACCCACCTTTTGGCCTTGGCAGCCACTAAGATATATGCCTATCTATATACTTTCAGCTGCGTGAGTTTTCTCGGTTCAGTTGTGTATGTATTTACATTCCGAGTTGTTAAAATTCAGTCGTGTGAGTTGTCTTTACATTTATACACAACACACACGCACACATTGACGACCTTCGGGCTCATATCTATATATATATATATATATATATATATATATATATATATATAAGTATTTCCCTTTCGGCTAGGTTTTACATTTCAAAGTCGTGTGAGTTGTCTTTACATTTATACACAACACACACGCACACGTTGATGACCTTCGGGATCATATATATATATACGTATTTCCCATTTCGTACTTTATATTTAAGTCGAGAGGGGTTTTACATTCCAAGTTGCGTGAGTTGTCTTTCAATATATACACAACACATACGCATACATTGAACCTTTCCGCTCTTAAGATATGCTATATTTCCCTTTTGCAATTTTCCTCAAGCTATGTCTTTCAATTTCGGGTTTTACATTTAAGTTGTGTGAGTTTGCATAGCATATCCGCCAAACTCGAGATAGTGCGCATACTTGCATCCAAAGTAAACCTGAATACCCCGTGCAAACACACCAAGACTTAGGCACCTCATGCACACATCTCACGCCTAGGTAAATAAAACTCAAAGATATAGATACGTGCAAAACCCACGTAATAGAATCTGCAAATAGGCACACAAATCGATCAAAATACTTCGTATTCTTTTCAAAAGACCATTCTTGTTTAAAATCAAGATTTTTTAAAGATCGGTTCAAGAAGGTTTACGACGAAAAGATCCCACTTATCCACAGTCACCCCATAAGTCAGATATTTCAAAAAATACTTCGCTAGTTTGAGTAAGCTAGCTGGCATGCTCTAAAGCGACATAGATACGAAAATGTTCACTTCAGGCTTAAGAACCCAGAGTGAAAATTTTCGTGTGTCTACAAAACCCTAAAGTAATGGGAGGTAAAAACAGTGTATCAAAAGGTTAGCTCTAGTGGCCAAGTGGGAGATGTAAGTAGTGGGTGACCACTATCGGCCCCATTATTAACAACCATGAAATGCGGGAAGAAGGGTCCTCTTCCCAGATTTCATAAGTTACATTTCAAAAATATAAACATTATTAAAAACCGTTTTCATTTTAAAAAGGTCTTAATATCTCTCGGATGAAAGGGAATGATTGTTAAAAAGGAAAGCCTTCGTACAAAAACACATAAGATGAAAAAGCCATGTATAAATACAAAAGAAATATAGAAAACAACGATTAATTATATGCAATACAATCTTCCTTAGAAAATCGTATGCGGGTAACCTCAACACCATCTCTCTCTTCTCTCTCATCTTACTTACATGACTCGGAACAGCAACAGTCAGAAAATAAAACCGCGGCCCCAACATCTTGCTCCTACCATATCATATTGGTTCACATTTTACTGCATTCAGCTTCCATTATCAGACCATGAACACCCATGTTTTTCTAGTTATTCTCATCTGCATTTCATTGCATACCTAGCTTATTGAAAGCGTTAGAATGGTATATATAAGATATGCAAGTGTGAAGAGATCTAAGTTAAATACTTCTAAGTTGTAAGATAATCCCCGAGCTGCTGGATGAATCTAAGTTTGGGTTTTCTGGATTATTCTAAATTGCAGATACTCAATCACTGTCTTGGGCATATATTTCCATCTTCTTGTGGGGAGCACATGGGTGGAATACACTCCCATCATGTTGACATAGAAAGTACTGTTTTTGGTTTAAGCTAAAGTTGGAAAGGTGTAGAATTTCGAAATAAAATCGAAATGTGATTCTTACAGTTTCCTGTTTTCTGTAAGCAGAGGGCGAATTTATCGTTCATGAGAACTTCTGAGACTTTACTTAGATTAGATCTTGCAAAGTCGACTGTTACTGAAGGCTTTCTCCAAGTTATGAAATGTCAAAATTATAGGAGCCTTCCTTCAGTTGAAGTGCAATCTTAGTCTCACTATTTTTGAGGGTTGTTCTTTCATAGGAAACTGCCATCTACTGATTCGACAGTGAAATCCGAAAATGTTGACTTGCATAAGGTTGTCACTTGTCAGTCTCCCGAGAAGCTGTTCATGAAATTTTACTAGGAAAAATTCACCTTACTTTGAGATTTCTAGCCACTGAAGGCGTTCTTCTGAACTAGAGCGCTTGCGTATCATTGCAAGCTCACTAGAAGTTACGAACAACCATGTATTCTGGTGTTGTCTGAGTTTCAGACCTCTCTCTCTCTCTCTCCATATACATACATACATACATATATACATATATATATATATATACATATACATATATATATATATATATACATATAAATATATATACATATATATATATATACATATATATATATATGTGTGTGTGTGTGTGTGTGCGTGTGTGTACATTCAGTTCTTTTCTGCAGATGGGACCTAAAATCCTACATGCTGTTTTTCTTTGTGATACAGACAAGTCTTTCCTTCCAAAGAGAGACCTAGAATGGTTTTTCTTGTGTCCTCGTGACAGGAAGTATCGAAATGGATCTCGTACAAACAGAGCAACCAGGTCAGGATAATGGAAAGCGACCGGAAAAGACCGGCAAGTAGCATGCCATGGATCTGTTACTGGCTTGAAGAAAACCCTGGTATTTTACCTTGGAAGAGCTCCTCTAGGGGATCGAACTGCTTGGGTAATGCATGAATATCTTATATATGATAGCTCAAGTCAAGGGCCTTCATTTGTTAAGGTATAAATTTCAAAGCCTTCCATGCGTATTTAAATTCCATCTTTGTTCTTTTTGTTAGATGAAAATGAATGCCTCTCTGAATACTAATCTTGTTGCAAGTTTTGAATGGGATTTCACTGATTTATTATTGCATGAATAAATTTCACATCGATCAGAGCTCGTTTGCCTCGTGCTGCATTGTCAAGAGAAGTGACCAAGGGCAAAAGATTGGTGATACTAATAAGCACAATTATCACTTAAATAAGTGATACTAATAAGCACAATTATCACTTAAATAAGTGACTATTAATATCATAACTTTCATCAAATATATATTTTGGTATTTTGAAAATACAAAAGACACAACTTAGCGATGAGCAGAAATCATAATTCAGCAGTGGCAAATTCAAAAACCATGATCTACTCAATAACTCTCATCACTAGTTTAAGATGGTACATGCTTGGTATACTTAGACATTGACCAATGCAAGGAAATTGAAGATTAGCCCCACTGCTAGATATCTCTACTGGTTTATTTTGACGTTTATGCACTAAATACATTCAAAAGATAGAGCAAAGGAACTAATCTAAATCATGTTTCCCTTTCTGTGCTAATAAATTAGAACAGAGAATCACCGGCAATCCACAATTTTTTGTATCGGCCACCATTGTAAGCACTGAGAAGCATCTCTGCCTTACTGCTCCAGGGTTCAGATCTGAACCCAATTCTTCTAAGCGCCTTCACTATTCTTTTCTCATCTGCATCTCCTCTTATGATCACCTTTTTTCGGCGTAACTCAACTTCCACCATCTTCACCCCTGAAACATACACGCCATTATTTCAAGATGACATTTAAATACTTAATAAAAGGGAAGTGCTAATAAGCATGTTCTTGTGGGCATATCCAGGAGTGCAGCCAGAGTTTCAGATGGGGTTAGATGCCGCTGAATTGCTCAAAATGGAGGCTTTCATAGGTCAGCTGGTCAACTCGATTGTATGGAAAAATAAATCATGAGGCAAGCTCATTTGATACGCCATGCATTTGGATAGGTAGACAACAGTTGTCAGATTGCTGACTCTTGTATTTGTATAAGCATAACCCAACTGCAGAAATTTTCCATTCTATGCTTCGCAGGATTTATAGGCTGATAGAAAGAAAATGGCAAATCTTTGTTCCATTCTTCATACTTTGAGTTAGTATGTCAAATTGTCAATGAAGAAAAAGGACTGCACTAATCACACATGCACACACACACACACAGAGTATTCAAGCCATGTAATTAGCAAACAGGGAAAGGCATGTAACGTATGAGAACCTCTGAGCTTTGACAAGCATTTCCTTATTCTGTTCTCACTGTGAATCCCATACATCTCTACCTAAAGCTCCACAGACTGCAGAAGAAAGCAACCGTTAGAAGCTTCATCATCTATATAATTGAATGGCAACCAAAAACAGCTGGTTTCTACCTCCATGTTAAGCTGAAAAATAAACAGAGAGCATGTACCAAACGAGGAACAGCTTCGGACTCGGCGGTGCCCAAATGGGTTTTGTTGTAAACACACATATACCGACGTAATCGTCTTGGAAGAGCCCTCAATTTTGAGATGAGGGATTTTGTCAGAGACCAGGATTCAGTACAACTTGCCAAATGATCGACTTCTTGATTGTTTCAACTAACAACTCATCCTTGAGGCTGCGTTTGTCAGCTTTTCATTTTCCTTTTCTGGAGAATTTTCAGATGTTAACTGTACTTTTGTTATTTGACAGGAAACCCACCACACCTTTTAGAATATCAAACTATTTGTTACAAAGAAATTGTGTAGCAATTATTACTTGGTTCGACCGTGACTCAGTCTCAAGCAAGGAAAACCAGAATATCGATAGGAGTGCCCAACCCGTACCTGATACCCGAGTCTCTCTCTCTCTCTCTCTTCCTGCATATCTAATTAGGTGTATATCCTAATTTTTTTTTGGTTTGTTTGAATTAGAACTTTCAGTTTCGAAAAGGTTATTGGATCGAGATATCAAAAATTGGAATTCCAGTGTGAAGTCGGGTATATAGGTATTTACCCGTTCCTTTCCCGCCCCGGTTGCCATCTCTCTGACCAATAGAACTCGAGCTTATGGGGTAAAAACAGTACAAAGAAAAGGAGGGGGGGGGGGGGGGGGGGGGTTGGCAAGCAATTTCCAGCTCTACCCACAAAGCCAAAGTGCTTTTCGACTTAGATGTTCGCAGTCGCCGGGGTTCCCCAACAGCCAAAGGGGTTCGATTGTTTCGTCCACGTTGAGAAACTTCCCTAGCAGCAAAAAGGCTAGCGCGGGGGGCCCCTTCCTCTTCCTCTGTGATAAATTTGAAATCTGCCAGAAGGGATTCTCTGACGTCTGGTGGTACTCTTTTATTTGGATGCCAGCTTCTGTATTCACCCAGAGGGTCGGCAGCCTCATTAAGGAAGCTGGAAGACGAAAAGAGGGAGGATGGTTCACTCCCCACATGGAGGCAGCATCGAGGGCGATCCTGGACCGTATACCTTTGGTGGATTGCGTGATAGAGATCAGAGATTCAAGGGTATGCCAGCAAAACCCCTTTATATTCATCTGTTTATGACGCCACATTCTCATTTTTGTTCATTCGCAAAGATTGTTTAGCTCCTTTCTGGATTCCCAAATCGAGTTCCTTACTTACTTGTTTGCCGTTACAGTAAGATAGTTTGGTTCCCACTTCCGTTCGGAAATAGGATTCTCTTTTTCTTTTGGGAGAGTTCAAAGAGAGTGTATGATTAAATATGTGAATCCATTAAAATGGTGACATCTCCGTCTATTCCGCCATGTTGTGGCAAAATATATTTGGTGAAGGTGATGGGTGCAGCTGTTGCATTAATAGCCACTTACCAGTGAAATTTATGGTCATTACTGTATGTAGTAGTAGTAGCTGAAACTTATTAGCATTTTACAGTGATGTTTGTGACATTAAGAGCTATTTACGTAAATAATGGTTGTGCTCTATAGTAGTGGTAACTCTTGGTATTTTTTATCTATATACTGGGATTAAAAGTCACTTTCTTAAGTGATAATTGTGCTCGTTACTACCTGTAGTGGCGGCAACACTTTGAAATTTTCGGTCCTATTTTGACATTAAGACCCACTTAAGGCTCACTTATTTGAGTGATAATATGCTCATTAGTAGCATATGAAGTGGATGTAACTCTTGAGCATTTAGCATTCATATTATGGCATTAAGAGCAACTTTCTTTAGTAACAATTATGCTCATTAGTAGCATGTCATGAGTTACATCTTTATCATGTCTATATATAGTGGTATTGATTCTATTGAATACAAGATTCATCCCAACTTTGCTCTTATTGTGAGTCTTTTTCTACTTAGAGTTTGTAAGTCCAATTATAGCGTTAATTGAGTTTGCAATATCATATCTTTGATTTGCTAGATTGTCTATGACTCAGTTGCGTTTGTGTAAGATGAACCGAGGATCTTCATTTTATCTTTAAGGTGTTTGTCAGGGTCCGTTGCATTCGGTTATTGATACCGGAGAATAAACCTAAAGGTTAGTATTTATCACACCTAAAAGAATAGTGTTATCCTTACCTCCTTTTCAAAGTATTAAATTTGATCACTCGGGGGCCAACTACTCAAGAACGATGCCATCTACAAGAGTTCAACTCTAATATTATTTAGGTTTATTTGATAAGATGGTTATTTCCCTTTGAGAGATGACATCCAAATAAATTTGATGGCGATAATTTGTTATGGTGACAAAAGAAGATATACTTTCTTCTTACCACATTGAGGTTGTATATGTTCTTACTGTATCAAGGCTGGAGAACAAGGAGAATGAGACCCTTAAAAAGCTCATAAACGACAACAAATGACAAAAGTAGGATAATAACAATTATATTTGTATGGGTCACATCCTCAATGGTATGTCACATACCTTATTTGATACCTACCAAATATTGACGTGTGCAAAAAACATACAAACTTGAAGCAAGGTACGTGATGAAAGATACTAAAAGTAAGAAATTTCTTGTTACTCATTTCAATAATTATAAGATGATAGATGGTAGACCTGTCAACAATTGCATGAGCTCGAACAAATCTTGAATAATTTTAAACAACATAAGATGAGTATGGATAAAACCATTATTATTTCCTATATTTTAGACAAACTTCCTCTTTAAAATATTTTAAAAAAACTTTAAAACAGAAGAAGAAAAATATTTCTCTTGAGCAATTGGCCAATGTTAGCCGTATCGCATGCGATACGTATTGTAAGATAAAGGTTATCGTGTTGTATACGGGCAATACGTCGATGGACCCGTATAAAAGATCCTTAACCGAACAGAAACTCACATTTTTGCGGGTTTCTGTGGTTTTTTCAGTGCGGTTCAAGGCATCTTCCGGTGGTTCTCCCCCTCCTTGGTGTTCAAGGCTCCCAAAAAAGTGCTCTACGGTGTCCGTGCAAGCCTCTTAACTCAGATTGTGGTATATTTTGAGTGTTTTTCTGAATTATTTTCTTTGTATTTATTGTTTTTTGGTGTTATTTATATTTTTTTTAAATGACAAAATATGAAGTTATTAAGTGTGTGGATATGCTTTTTATTGCATTCATTGATTTAGGGATGATTTAGGGATGTTTGAGGAAGATGATGCTATTGGATTCACTGATAGTATTCCTTTATATGCTAGAACAGAGATTGGTAGTAGTAGTTCTCGACCACCAAACAGGGGAAAGAGGGTTGTTAAAGGTTTTGTAAGTGGAAGTGGTAGAAGAGGAAGCTCAGGAGGGAGTAGAGGAAGAAGAACTGCTTCTAGCATATATTCATTTTTTCCTCCTAGCACTACACCTAGTACTCAACCTGAAATTCGTGCTGTTATGGCTTCAGAACAACTGCATGATAAGGCAGACCTTGCAGTGGGCAGATGGTTTTATGATGCATGCATTCCATTTAATGCAGCAAATAGTTGTCATTTTCAAGCAATGACAGATGTAATTGCTAATATTGGTTCAGGATACAAAATGCCTCTTATCAGAAGTTAAGAAGAAAGATATTATATAAGACCGTCATTGAAGTGTAGGAATATTGTTCGACTTTGAGAGAGTGATGGAAGGAGACATGATGCACTATCATGGTAGATGGATGGACAGATAGGTGAGGAAGGACCTTGGTAAACTTTCTTATCTAGTGTCCTAAAGGACTTATGTTTTTGAGATCTCTAGACATATCAAAGGAGAGATACACTGCAGAGATCCTAAGACAAGAGTTTGATAAGGTGATATGTGAGGTTGGGCCAGATAATTAGTTCAATTGATTACAGATAATGCAATTAACTATAAAGCAACTCAGAAGGAGTTAGCAGATACTTATGGAACTTTCTATTGGACACCATACACAACCCATTGTTTAGATCTCATCCTTGAGGATATTGGTGAGATGAATGAGATAAAGGCAACAATTGAATATTGCCAAGATATCACCAAATTTATCTACAACCATGCTTTTGTATTGTATAGAGGAGATATACAGATGGTGCAGAGCTTCTTCGTACAATTGTAACTCGGTTTGCAACTAATTTCTTATCTATACAGAGTATCGTGAGACAGAAGCAAGCCTTGAAGAGAATGTTTTTCTCAGATGAGTGACAACAATTTACAGAGTTGCCTCAAAATAGAAGAAACAAAAAGTTGAATGAGATTTCAGAGACAGTCTTTAGGAGTACATTTTGGAATGCATGTGTTTGACTATTGAGGATTACATGTCCTTTAGTAGTAAAAGTTTTGAGATTGGTTGATAGCGAGGGAAACCATATATCGGCTACCTTTATAAAGCCATGGATATGACAAAAGAAGCTATTAGAAATAATTTTAATGAAAAAAAGAGAGATCATGTACCCGTGTGAAAAATTATAGATAATAGATGGAACAAATAATTGGATCAGCTTATTCATGCAACAACATATTATCTAAACCCAACATTCAGGTACTCAGCAAGCTTCAAAAGGGATGGTGAGGTTAATCGAGGTATCATTGATTGTATAAATAGATTAGTCCCTGATGAGAGCAGAGTAGAGCAAATGCTATACATCGAGAGATGAAGATCTATGATAATGCTCTTCACTTAATGGGTTTGCCTGTAGCAATTCGCAACCGTACTAATATGCGCCCAGGTAAATTGTTTATCTTTGTATTTAAGTTTCTTAAATCTTATATTATTGTGGATTAGGTATCTAATGTTTGTCTTTTTCTACAGATGTTTGGTGGAATCGGTTTGGAAGTGATTGCCCAAACTTTAGAGATTTTGTAGTAAGAGTTCTGAGCCAAACATTTAGTGCAATGGGTTGTGAAAGGAATTGAAGTATCTTTGAACATATCTATACAAAAAAGCGCTAACAGGTTGGAGCATAAGCGGCTGAATGACTTAGTTTTCATCCGTTGTAATATGCGGTTTCGCGAAAGGTAATCTTGTATTAGTTAGTAGTTTAGTAAAAGGTTCAATTCAATATATTGTTTGACTTCAATTGTTAATGTTATTTACTAATTACTTATCCATTTTCTTGTAGGCAATTAAAAAAGGTAAATAGAGAAGAAAGCCAATTTGATCCAATGAGTTTGGATAATTTTAATATATTAGAAGACTGAATTATGGAAGATAACGAAGAAAATGCCCTCCTAACTAAAGAAGGCATTGCATGGATTAATTTGGAAGGATCGCAACAACATTATCAAGGAGACGAAGATTTTGATTTTGAAGCAGAAGCTGGTGAGGATCTTCAGCAAGGAGAAAATGAAGATTATTTAGTTGATGATCCTTATTACAATATGTAAATGTAAATATATTTTATTTTTTGCTTCAAAATATGTAATGTTTTTCAATTGTTCAATGATTAATGATCAATATGTACTAAACTTTGTATTAAATGAATTCTTTGTAATTATCAAAATTTTCTTAATTTTTTTTTAGTTTTTACTATATTTTAATATTAAAGTACGATACGCTCATATCGTGGACCAAAACGATAAACGATACGATACGCGTCGAAAAACACTGCAATTAGCTAATCATGTTAAGCTTGAAGAACAATTTCGAAAGCAAGATGATTATAAAGACCAATCTATTTAAGAAAAAGTTGATGTTATGGAGGAAGCTAAGTCTATATACTCTTCGAAGAAAAGAAATCGAGATTTCAAAAATTCTCATGGAAACAATGGTAGGACACGAGCCTTAGGAAAAGAAAGTGGAAAACCCAATCATTATAAGAGAATGCCGATACTTGAAAAAGTGGAATAAAGACAAGAGTCTTAATTCTTTTAAAGATAATATTTTGCAGTCATATTAGAAGTAAATATGATAGAAGATATTGGATCTTAGTGGGTAGACTCTAGTAGTACTCGTCACGTGTGTAAAAACCAAAGTATTTTCAAAACTTTTGTAGAAGAAGACAGACCGGTTTTGTACATGAAGAATGCTTATATGGCTCAAGTGACAAGAGGTATCCCATTGACATACATTAACCTTATAAGAGACATGTATAATGGTGCAAAAACATGTGTGAGGACTCATGAGGGAATGACAAACTTCTTTGAAGTTAATATTGGGTTACATCAAGGATCAACTTTAAGTCCATACTTATTTATAATGGTGATTGATGAGTTAACAAAACATATTCAAGATGAAGTACCTTGATGTATGTTATTTGCAAATGACATTGTGTTAGTGGAGGAGTCTAAGAAAAAAGTTAATAGAAAATTGGAACTAAGGAGAGAAACATTAGAAAGCAAAGGCCTCCGACTTAGTAGAACAAAGATTGAATATATGGAATGTAAGTTTGATCATTTGGCTACTTCAGAGGACATATAAATTAAAATTGGCATACATTGCATCCCCCAAAAGGAAAGTTTTAAATACTTAGGGTCAATTTTTCAGTGTGATGGAAGAATTGATGGAGATGTTACTCATAGAATTAATGTTGGTTGGTTAAAATGGAGAGGAGCATAAGGTATTCTTTGTGATAAGAAGATACCATTAAAGTTAAAAGGTAAATATTATAGAGCAGCAATTAGGCCTGTCATGTTTTATGGTTTTGAGTGTTGGGCAGTTAATCATCAACATGTACAAAAGATGTCTGTGACAGAAATGAAGATGTTGAGATGGATGAGTGGTCATATAAGAAAAGACCGTATACATAATGAGGTTATTAGAAACAAATTAGGAGTGGCACCAATAGAGGATAAAATGAGAGAATACGTTTAAGATGGTTTGTGTTGAAGAATATGAGTTTAGAGTCGTTTTTAGTACATATAATGTCTTAGAACAGTAAAATTGATGTTTAGAGTATTATTGTAATTGTCCGAAGTTGTAAGGGCATTTGGTAATTTTCTGTACTAGGGGTATATAAGGGCTGATAGGTTGTAGTTAGGGTTAAGGTTGCTGAGATTAAGAAAGAGAGAGAAAGAGGGGGGGCAACCTTCATTGGAGATTCGCCCCCTCCTCCGATCTCCATTGTTACTCTTCTTCTTTTATTAATAAATTATATTGTTTATTATTTGATGTGTTTCTTGGTTATTTCAACATGGTATCAGAGCTGGAAAACCAGTTGGTCGAGCGTCGACGGAGGAGATTAACGTCCTACTGCAAAACAGAGTGCAATCAGGTGAAAATCGGCCAGTCTGAAAATTTCTCTAAGATTGAATTTTCACAGAATGTTGGCACTGATTTGAAGAGGTAAGCATCGTCCATTTGAACCAAAATTTCTATTGAAGAAATCTGGATGTGCAGAGGCTCCAACGAATCAATAGTCGTGAGAATTGGAGATCAGTTGATGAGGTTTTTATCTATCGAAATAGAGCCAACAGAAAGCAGATATTTGAGTAAAACGAAGTGTGATCTTCATTGATCTAATACTGATCCATCATTTACAAGATAGATCTACACAACATTCAAAAGGATCAAGAGTAGATCGTGAAGATTTGAGCCAGCTATAAAGGAGAATCTGTTGATAATGTTAAAAGAAGTGAAGACAATAATGTGGATCTATGTTATCGATAGCGGTTAGCGGGTTGTTAGCGGTCGACCTTGATATAGCGGGGATATAGCGGATTTAGTGGTACACTTTTAGTTATGATTAAAAAATTATATATATATATATATATAATGGGTTCTCTAATTTCTAAAAAATATCAAGATCTTAAGTAGATTATTGCCATGAATAGATAATAACACATCAGTTGCAACAACTAATCAAGCACGGTAGCACTAGCACCTACCAATAGTCTTAAGAACACATGATACTTGCACAAGTAGAAGAATCCAACAAATGTTAAACTACAAAATTACATGCCATATGCATTAAAAATTTGAGTAATAGGACAACCATGAACAAAGAACGAATTGAAGAGAAGGGAGCATACCTAGTCATTATCCACCATACTCAGGAAAAGCATATAAAGGAAACACATTGTTGAAGTTCCTTATGGAACATCATATGATGCAACTTCTGCTTTAATTTGGCCATTGGCCATAGATTGCTGCTACGCAAACTCATCATTCAACTCCAATGTAGAAGTCACAATTGTTAATTTAATAAATGGCGAACAAAATTATTTCTCCAAAGCTAGCATCGCTACAAGAAAATTCTGACGTGCTTGAAGATAAAATTTATGAAATAAAGAAATGGGTTAAACACTTGACAAGGATCATGAATATTTTAGTTTTTTGTAAAGGATAATGATACAAACTTTTAAAGAAGAAAGGCAAGCAGAAGAATGAATAGAAAATACCACACATGAAACGGTAATAAGGAATGAACCATTTTGGCAAAATTGATTTAAGAATTATGTTGTTACCATAATAAGCTAATTTTCATAAAATAATTAGCCTTTTTAAAATGTTTTTCAGGATAGTTTCAAAATCATAGTAATCCGTGTTTAAACTGTTCGAAAGTTGGATGTGCTGGAGAAAACACAAAGAAACCAATTCAGATTCCCAACAAACTATTCTCCGAGATCCCAATAATTTAAGATTGCAAGCATGATCCAAACGCGAAAATGATAAATGTAACCATTATAAATCCCAAGAACTATAGCCAAAAGTTATTAAAGCAAACTCTGTTATAAGAGGGCCAGTGAAAGGCCCGAAGTGTAAGGAAAGAAAGTTAAAATAATAGTGCTTCTTATATGAAGTGAAATGCTAATATGAGGTAGGATCAAACTCTACGGCGACTAAGAATCAATACCCCACCTAGTGTGAGAAAAGGATTTGGTTGGTTTGGTTGGGTAATCATTAGAGCACCTTCTTTAACTTCTCTCACTGTCAGTATAGACAAATGCAACACGTATGAATCTGTCATCACTACAAAACCATTATCAGAGTCGCCTACAACGTCGGGACTCAAAGAAAGTGTACCTCAGAAACAATGAACTGGCATTGCGCCACAGAAACTGAACGCCGCCTAATTCCACTCCTTGTAGAACCCTTCGTAGCCCCTGCTTCCGTCAGCTTGCCTTGCCGAGAGATAGACCTTCCTCTTCTTTTCGTCGTCTCTGCCTCCCGCATCCCCACACAGGAGCTCCTTGCCTCTGTCCTCTCCCTTGTTTCTTCTTGTTTTGCTAGCTCATAAAGGAATTTGTTACAGAGATCCTCAAGATTAAAGTCCGCAAAGCTCGACCCCCACTCGGTATTCACAAACCGTTCATGCTTATTATCGCCCATAGCTCCAGACTCAGACTCAGACTCACTGAATGCCGAGAAACGGGATGGTGGGCGAATGAGGCTTCGGGATCGCCGGTTAACCCCACTGCGGTTAGACAATTGGGATTCTTCTGACCTCCCTGAGGATGTCGTGGTAATCTCCGCAATATTGATAGACGATCGTTTCGTCGACAACTTGAAGGCGACTGTAACCATTTCCCACTGGAAAGATCCGCAGGATAAAGGGTTCTGCTGTCGAAAACCGACCTTCTGTCGAAATTTTTCCTTTGGGATTCAGATTTAGGGTTAAAAACGGCTCCCTGAAAGAAAGCATCAAAGCCGAACGAGGATGAAAAACATGGAGAGAGAGAGGGAGAGGGAGACTGGAGGCGGCGGTGGCGACAGGCAGGAGCAGCCTGGTGAGGATGGAGAGGGGGAGGCGCACCTGGAGACGGTGGCGGTGACAGGAGCGGCCTGAGAGGATGGAGAGGGAGAGGCGAGAGATGTAGGGAATCAGGGACGAACGAGAAACCCTCGTTCGTCATCGACCCGACCCAATCTGCTGATTCGAATGCGTCCGCTTACAACGCCATAGCGGATCGCTATAGCGTTGTTTGCGACGCTAATATCGCTTTGGCAGGTCTCCCGCTAAGGGCTATCCGCTATAGCGAGCTATTGATAACATAGATGTGGATGATACCAAGAAAGAAAACAAGGTCGTAGAAGGAAATGATACTAGAAACGGAGATACTGCCTCAGAAAATGCTCCAGAAGAAAATGAGATAAAATCTTCTGAACCTTAAGAAGCAGAAGGCGAAGGCTTCAAAGATGAGAAAGCGGAAGAGGATGCATACAATGTAAATGGTGATAATGAAGATCTGGTTTCACTGGAGGATATAAAGAATGCATTTAAGAAATTTGGAAGAATCATGTTTGTTGGCTTCACCAGAGGTGCTGAATTAAGTTATATCCGTTTTGAAGCACCTGAAGGAGCCCAAACGTGCTGCAACTGTCCTTGCTGAGAAAGGTGGTGACTTGGGATGGTTTCCCCGAGGAAAGATGGCAGGAAAAACTAACTGAAGCTTTGGTCTGGACTAGAAGGGAATTGCTGCCTGATGTATCAAAAAATATTTTGGTACAAGTGTGTATTTTGTATCTTTCTGAACTGATCGATCTATCTTTATGCACAACATGGTTTGAGAAACTGATTTTTTTTTGTGTGAATCAGTTATCTATATTCAAGAATCTTTATGACCAGATAGATTTGATTTTGTTACCAGATGCTTGAGAAACAGCAAGATTCATAAATTGGATTCTACATTGGAAGTTGCATTACATGAATTTGTTAACAAGGATGACAAAGCAGCATTCTATTCCTGTGTACCGTACAATCTCGTAGAGACAGTATACTGGATTTGATGGAGAAGAAACTATAAGTCCTGCAAAATAGCCTGATAATTTGAAAAAAAAGAAAAAAGAAGGTGTTGGTTGCCAAAAGCAATAATGATGGCTGACCCATTCTTTTCAGATTTTTTTAAAGGGAGTTTACACAAAATCCTGAAAAAGAAGATTTGAATCTTTTAAAAAAGGAAGGGTAAGTTTATTTCTTTTGAATTTCAAATGCTGGAAATGGCAGTTACATATTATATTTCCTGATTTTGTGGAAAGTAAACCAGATAGATAGTTATGAAAACTTAATTTCCTGATTTGGTGGAAAGGATAAGATAAAAAGAGAAGGATTATCCCATTTTTTTAGGAAAGAAAATAATCAACTGCTGCCCATTATCTGGATAAAGAAAGTTGTTAGAGAAAAAGAAAGGATAGAAAATATAGTCTATCCGAGATTGTATGGGTATGCTAAAAAGAAGAATTGCAGAGATTCAATGTGAATGCAAGTTAGAGATCAATGAGGATGATGCTGATTGAAAATCTGCACCTGCAGTTGCACGCCTCTGCATCTGACATTGTGTATGAAAAGAACATTACTGCTGAGACGTACTCAGAAGATGGGATTACTCTTTTTTTGGAGTTCAGGGTTCTGGACCAGATAATATGCAAGTGATTTAAGTTGAACCGGTGGCTGCATCTCTAAATTCTATATACTTTTATGTATTGGATTCTGGTTATATGGTCTTCACTTGATCTGGAAGCTTTACCACCGCAGAGGACCAGGAGTTTGTGGACAGGCAGCTGGATGTTATTAAGCCAAATATCCAATCCAAGCCACAAAAGGAAGGTTCAGAGTCTGAAAAGTTTTGGGACTTACTCGGTAGAAAGGTTGAATATCCTAGCCAAAAGATAGTGAATGAGTCTGAAAATGATCCTCGTTTGTTTGCTTGCCTTCATTGACAACATAACATTATCATCAATGGACTTTGTAAGGCTGGGAACACTGGTAGGCTGGCCGAGGCACGAAAGAAAGGATTGGAAGACTTCTGGAGATGCATGCCAATAGTAGAGAGGATGTGAAGGCTGCACTGACAGGTGATATAGCTGCACTTACAGGACTCAAAGATACAATAACAGGTGAAACCCTTTGCGATCCTAAGCATGCAGTTGTTCTTGAAAGGATGGATTTCCCAGATCCTGTTATTAAAGTTGCAATAGAACCCAAAACCAAAGCTGACATTGATAAGATGACTACTGGACTGATCAAGCTTGCTCAGGAAGATCCATCATTTCATTTTTCAAGAGATGATGAAACTAATCAGATTGTGATCGAAGGTATGGGAGAACTACATCTTGAGATCATTGTTGATCGATTGAAGAGGGAGTATAAGGTTGAAGCAAATGTAGGAGCACCACAAGTAAATTACAGGGAAAGCCTTTCTAGAGTGGTAGAAGTTAAATATGTCCACAAGAAACAGTCAGGTAGACAAGGTCGGTTTGCAGATATAACTATGAGGTTTGAGCCGATGGATACTGGAGAGAGTTATGAATTCAAGACTGAAATAAAGGGTGGTGCTGTTCCAAAGGAATATATACCAGGTGTGATGAAAAGTCTGGAAGAATGTATGAGCAATGGCGTGCTTGCTGGCTACCCTGTTGTAGATGTGCGTGCAGTGTTAGTTGATGGTTCTTACCATGATGATGTTGATTCAAGTGTGCTGGCATTCCAGTTAGCAGCTCGAGGTGCATTCCGTGATGGTGTGCGCAAAGCAGGTCCAAGATTGTTGGAGCTCATTATAAAAGTGGAAGTGGTTACTCCAGAAGAGCACTTGGGTGATGTTATTGGTGATCTGAACTCAAGGAGAGGCCATATAACAGTTTTTTGGAGATAAGCCTGGAGGGCTCGAGGTGGTAGATGCTTTGGTGCCACTAGTGGAAATGTTTTAATACGTGAGCACTTTTCGTGAAATGACAAATGGTCGTGCATCTTACACAATGCAATTGGCCAATGTTCAATTGTATGAAGATGACAGTCATTGACGATTGCAGTAATGATTATATTTGCAGCCATTGAAGTTGCAAAAATTTGCAGCTATGAAAGCGGTTAAAAAGACAGCCATAAAGCTAAATTGAAGAGTTATTGCAGCCATGAAGCTGCTAAAATAAAAAAAAAACAAGAAGACTAAGTATTGCAGCAAAGAAGATTGCTTGGAAGATGGACAACCAAGGAGCATATGGAATTAAATACAAACAAATACAGAAAATCAATCTTCTTCACTGCATATGCATGAAAAATTAAATCATGAAGAGGTCACATGAATTTATTGATATAGAATGTGGCAGTATCACCAAGAATCATGAAAGTTAAGACCTTGGGTTGCTGAAGTAAACAATCAGGAGGGTTGGAAAAGCGGCAGCAGTCACCATGTGAAGGGGCGCAGACCGACTAGTATAAGCAGATGTCTGTATTCTGCTATTTGAGTGGTAGAGAGAGGACACCCAACCAACACACCGGCTGCAGCCACCATGTGAAGGGGCACAAGAAAAGTCGTGTGAAGTGCGTATGGTGGAGTAGTACCTCCTATCACAAAAGATCTGCTTTCTTAAGAGTAGAAGAAACATGACTTTTAAGTGTAGTTGCCAAATCACTTTATGAAGAAGAAGAGAGAGGGAGCAACCGACATTCATAGAAGGGTCGTGTGTTACCCATATATTATTGATTGTTCAAGTTGTTATAAAGAAGCCTTGAAGAAATTATTAGTGCATGTATGGTGAAGAAAGTCATGATGATGATCAGCCATGAAGGCAGAGGTAATGATGCAGCCAAAGATGTTGCTTGAGATGATCAGCTAGGATGGCTGAGTTGATGTTGCAGCCAGAGATGCTGCTTGATATGATCAGCCAGGATGGCTGAGTTGAAGATGTTACAGCCAAAGAAGCTGTTAAAGATTAAACTAGTAATGAAGACAGATGAAGAATGTTGCAGACATATAAAGATTTTTGGCAAGTTTGGAGTTCGAAGCATCTCACTCCCAACTTGAGGGGGGTATTGAAGAATATGAGTTTAGAGTCGTTTTTAGTACATATAATGTCTTAGAACAATAAAATTGATGTTTAGAGTATTATTGTAATTATCCGAAGTTGTAAGGGCATTTTGGTAATTTTCTATACTAGGAGTATTTTGGTCATTTTACGTTTTACAGCTCCTTATATAAGGGCTGATAGGTTGTAATTAGGGTTAAGGTTGTTGGGATTAAGAAAGAGAGAGAAAGAGGGGGGTGGCCTCTATTAGAGGCCCGCCCCCTCCTTCGATCTCCATTGTTACTCTTCTTCTTTTATCAATAAATTATATTGTTTATTATTTAATGTGTTTCTCGGTAATTTTAACAGTTTGAACATATAAAAAGAATATCAAAAGAAAAACCTATAAGAATGTATGAAAAGTTAAATTTGGAAAGTATTAAAAGAGGTAGAGGACGACCACAAAAGTGTTGGAAAAAAACAATAAAGAATGATCTAGCTTATTGTGAGTTAACTGTTAACATGACACATGATAGGGCTATGTGGAAACAAAGAATCAATGTAGCCGACACCGTCTAGTATGGGAAAAGGCTTAGTTGTTGTTGAAAGTTTTTACTTTTAAGGATGGACTCTTTATATTCGGGCTCAACATAGCATCGGTAAGAGGGAACACCCCAACGCAATCCTCATAATTTTTTAGAATCAATGGTAGATAAGTTTGATAAAATTTTATGTTCTGTTGGAAGCATGACACAACCCTCCTCCTTTATTCGGGCTTGGGACCGGCCATGCAAGGGTGATCCCTTACATGGGCAAAGTTTTTTTAGAAAATTACATAAAGTGGCTAAATCAAATTTGATTCTAAAAATTGGCAAGTCAGTGCATGTTCTACTTGCATGCATACCAAAATCAATAGACTCTCATTTTCAAGAATTGAAAGAAGTTCCAAAATTTTAGATTTAATTCATTCATATGTTTATGATTTGCATGGTTGGCCAACAATAAGAGGAAAAAGGTATTTTGTAACTTGTATTGATGATTGCATTAGATTTTGTTATGTATATTTGATGTATGAAAAGTATGAAGTTTTGAAAAAATTTAAGATTTTCAAAACTTGGGTAACTTTAACATGAAACTTTCATTAAGTGTTTGAGAATCGATAAGAGAGGAGAATACTATAATCCTAGTTGTTTCCAGTCTACGAGAATTATATATCAAACTACGACTCCTTATTCTCCACAACAAGATGGTGTGGTAGAAAGGAAAAATAGAGTGTTACAAAAAATAGTAAATTCTATGTTGTGATATTCTGGTTTATCAAATGGCTATTGGGGTGAAGCACTTGTTTTATTTTAAATAGAGTTTCAAATAAAATGAACCAAATTATCTCATATGAACTATGAAATTAAAGAAGTCCTAACCTAAACTTTCTCAAAGTTTGGCATTCTAGGGCTATTGTCAAAGTTTCATAACCTAAAAAAAAGAAGTTGGGTGAAAGAGTTATTGAATCAGAATTTATCTTCTTGGGATATGCCAAACATAGTAAGGCATATAGATTCATTATAATTGAATCAAATGACTCATATCCTATTAATATAGTGATAGAGTCAAGAAATACAAATTTTCAAGAAGATAAATTTACCTTAATTCTTAGATCTAGAAGAAATGTTCATGAAAATGAACATGATTTAGAAAATATCGGAACTAATAATGACAATATAGAGAGTTCAATGCCTAGACGATGGATTTCCATATGTTCTTAGTTAAAGGAACTTGTGAGTCATGCCATTTGTTATAACACAGAAAATTTTTCTGAAACTTATGAAGAGGTATGAAGTCTCTGGATTCGGTATTTTGGAAGGAAGCCATCAAAGATGAGATAGACTAAATAATGAGTAACAAAATTTAAAAATTAGTAGATTTTCTCCCGGTTCTAAAACAATTGGTCGTAAACTTGTTACTCATTATTGCTAAATTTGTTACTCGTAAACAATTCGGTATATGAAGAGGTATGAAGTCTCTGGATTCTAGCTACCGATATAATCAAAGTTGATTGAACAATTGCTAAATTTAAAGATAGGCTTGTTGCTAAGGTTTTTTCTCAAAAAGAAGGAATTAATTATTTTGATATATATACACCGGTAGCTAGAATAGCTATAATTAGAGTACTTTTAGTGCTTGCATTTATATATAAACTTGTTATTATTAAAATAATATTTTTAAATGGTGAATTAGAAGAGGAGGTGTATATGGAACAACCCAAAGGTTTTATTGTATCCTAACAAGAACATAAAGTTTGCAAATTAGTCAAGTCCTTATATGGTTTAAAGCAAGCCCCTAAGCAATGACATCAAAAATTTGATCAAGTTGTTCTTGCAAATAGTTTTAAAATAAATAAATCAAACAAATGTGTTTATAGCAAATTTCATCATGGAAAATATTGTTTGATTTGTTTATATGTTAATGACATGTTCATTTTTGGTACTGATTTAAAAGAAGTGGAAAATGACAAAAAGTTTTTGTCTAGGCATTAGAATAACAAGAGAAGAAAATAATATAAAGCTTACACAATCACATTATTGAAAAAGTTTTAAAGAAATTTGATTATTTTGATTGTTATCTTGTTTTTTCCCTATTTGATGTACCAAACAAAGGATGTCTTGTGACATAATTAAAGTATGTTAAAAACTTAAAATTATTGGATGCTTGATGTATGTTGATATGTACTCGACTTGACATTGCATATGTAGTGGGTAGATTGAGCCTATATAAGCAATCTAAATAAGGACCATTGACACGATCAGTGTTGTCTGACGCGTATCTTATCGCGTATCGCTGGGCTCCACGATACGGGCGTATCGTATCGTACTTTAATATTAAAAAACTATAAAAATTATTTAAAAAATCAATAAAATTAGTAAAAATCCGAAAAAAAATCAAGAAAATTCTGGAAAATTTTGGAAAAATCTGGTAATTGCTTTAAATTCATATAATGCAAAGTTTAGCATAAATTGAACATTCAATATTGAACAATTACATCCAAAATTATATATTTTGAATCAAAAAATGAAATACATTTACATTTTACATATTGTAAATTTGTATCAGGATCATTAACTAAATAATCTTCATCTTCTCCTTGATGATGTTGTTGCACTTTAAATTAATTCATGCAATGTCTTCTTCGGTTAGTACTTAGGAGTGCATTTTCTTCGTTATCTTCCATAATCCACTCATCTAAACAACAACAACAACAACAACAACAACAACAACTAAGCCTTTTCCCATACTAGACGGGGTCGGCTACATGGATTCTTTGTTTCCACAGATCCCTATCGTGTGTCATGTTAGCAGTTAACTCCCAATAAGCTAGATCATTCTTTATTGTTTTTTTCCAACACTTTTGTGGTCGTC
The DNA here is from genome assembly GCA_036023115.1 of Brasenia schreberi. Classification (NCBI taxonomy): domain Eukaryota; kingdom Viridiplantae; phylum Streptophyta; class Magnoliopsida; order Nymphaeales; family Cabombaceae; genus Brasenia; species Brasenia schreberi. Next base: position 2,252,163 of record JAYKKT010000086.1, on the reverse strand, counting down.
CTCTACCTCTTTTAATACTTTCCAAATTTAGTTTTTCTACCCTTCTTACAGGTTCTTCTGATCTTCGTTCTATATGTCCAAACCATCTTGAACGATGTTCTCTCATTTTATCCTCTATTGGTGCCACTCCTAATTTGTTTCTAATAACCTCATTATGTATACGGTCTTTTCTTGTAACCACTCATCCATCTCAACATCTTCATTTCTGTCACAGACATCTTTTGTTCATGATTAACTGCCCAACACTCAGAACCATAAAACATGGCAGGCCTAATTGCTGCTCTATAATATTTACCTTTTAATTTTAATGGTATCTTCTTATCACAAAGAATACCTGATGCTCCTCTCCATTTTAACCAACCAGCATTAATTCTATGTGTAACATCTCCATCAATTCTTCCATCACTTTGAAAAATTGACCCTAGGTATTTAAAACTTTCCTTTTGGGGAATGCAATGTGTGCCAATTTTAATTTCTATGCCCTCTGAAGTGGCCAAATGATCAAACTTACATTCCATATATTCTGTCTTTGTTCTACTAAGTCGGAGGCCTTTGTTTTCTAATGTTTCTCTCCATAGTTCTAATTTTCTATTAACTTTTTCCTTAGACTCCTCCACTAATACAATGTCATCTGCAAATAACATACACCAAGGTACTTCATCTTGAATATGTTTTGTTAACTCATCCATCACCATTATAAATAAGTATGGACTTAAAGTTGATCCTTGATGTAACCCAATATTAACTTCAAAGAAGTCTGTCGTTCCTTCATGAGTCCTCACACATGTTTTTGCACCATCATACATGTCTCTTATAAGGTTAATATATGTCAATGGGATACCTCTTTTTTCCAAAGTTCTCCAAAGAACCTCCCTCGGTACCCTATCATAAGCTTTTTCTAGATCAATAAATATCATGTGAAGGTCTTTCTTTTTTGCTCTAAAATGTTCCATAAGACGTCTCAAAAGGTGAATCGCTTCAATAGTAGATCTGCCTGGCATAAATCCAAATTGGTTCTGTGTTGTACTTGATACTTGTCTTAACCTACGTTCGATAATTCTTTCCCATAATTTCATAGTATGACTCATTAACTTGATACCTCGATAATTCACACAATTTTGAATGTCTCCTTTGTTCTTATATATGGGTATAAGTGTACTTGTTCTCCATTCCTCGGGCATCTTTTGGTTTTTCCATATTTCATTAAATAGTCTTGTGAGTCAAGTGATTCCTATTTCTCCTAGTATTTTCCAAACTTCTATAGGAATATTATCTGGTCCTACCGATTTACCACTCTTCATATGTTTAAGAGCCTCTTTGACTTCATTCTTTTGAATACGTCGGTAGAAATTGTGGTTTATATACTTTTCTGACTTGGCTAAATCTCCTAAACTAATACTAACATCTTTATTTTCATTAAAAAGATTATAAAAATAGTTTTTCCATCTATTTCTTATATCATCATTTGCCACTAGAATTTTTTCCTCCTCGTCTTTTATGCATCTAACATAATTAAGATCTTTAGTTTTCTTATCTCTAGCCCTAGCTATCCTAAAAATATCTCTTTCACCCTCTTTTGAGTTGAGTTTTTTATATAAGTCATCCCAAATCTTAGCTTTTGCTTCACTAACGGCCTTTTTCGCTTCCTTCTTTGCTTTCTTATAAGCTTCTAAAGTTTCACTAGTTTTCTTGGCATAATGTAATTTGTAACACGCCCTCTTTGCCTTGATTTTATTTTGTACTACTTCACTCCACCACCAAGCTTCTTTTTGTGCCGGTACACCTCCCTTAGATACCCCTAACACATCTTTCGCCACTTTCCTAATATATATAGCCATATTGTTCCACATATTACAGGGTGTGCCAACATAATTCCAAACATCTCCTTGAAGGACTTTCTGTTTAAATATATCTTCTTTCTCGCTTTTGAGGTTCCACCATTTAGTCCGAATAGCTTGATGCACTCTTTTCTTCTTTGTCCATTTTTTTATTTGTAAATCCATAACTAAAAGTCGATGTTGGGTGGTTAAGCTTTCTCCTGGAATTACCTTACAATCTTTACAACACGCTCTATCTTTTTTTCGACAAATAAAGTAATCAATTTGTGTTTGTGATAAGCCACTCTTATAAGTAATTAAACGTCATCTCATTTTTTGAAGATTGTATTGACTACAAAGAGATCAAATGACATAGCAAAATTTAAAATCTCCCTACCTTCATCGTTTATATCCCCAAAACCAAAGTTTCCATGAATCCCTTGATATCCTAATGCCTCTTTACCGACATGTCCATTTAAATCTCCTCCTAAACAAATCATCTCCCTTTGTGGAATCTTTTGAAACACCTTATCTAACTCTTCCCAAAAAACTGTCTTTATACTATCTTCTAATCCTACTTGAAGTGCGTAAGCACAAACTATATTCAAAACCTCTGCTCCTAACACTAATTTCAACGTCATGATTCGGTCACCATATCGTTGTATGTCTACTACACTCTCCTTTAAATCTTTATTTATGATAATACCAACTCCGTTTCGAGCATTTTCTTTACCTGAGTACCATAATTTAAAACCTGTATCCTCTATCTCCTTTGCTTTTTCTCCAACCCATTTTGTCTCTTGTAAACATAAAATATGAATCTTTCTCCGAATCATAGTATCTACCACCTCCATTAGCTTACCCGATAATGTTCCGATATTCCAAGAACCAATACGAATCTTATTATCTAGGACTAGCTTCCTTACCCCCCCCGCATCCGTCCATAATCAAAATGCGGAGACCTTCTCTAAAAATTTTTCACTACATTCGGGCGGCAATGTAGCGGGACTAACTTCTTTACCCACACCCGTCCATGATGTGGGAATTCTCTCTGCAATTGATTCACTACATTCGGGCGAAAATGTAGTGGCCCTTGCTTACTTCTTACCGCATTTGGGCTCTGCAGCACGTCGCTAGGCGGGGACGCCCCAAAGCAATGCTCATAATTTTTGTAATCCATGTTGTAAAATCCGACGAAGTTTTACGCTGGCTGTCGGAAGCCTAACACAACCCTCCTCCTTTATCCGGGCTTGGGACCGGCAATGCAAGGATGATCCCTTACATGGGCGGAGTTCATAATCCACTCATCTAATATATCTAAATTAACAAACTGCTATCTTTGTACATGTAGTTGTCATATTTGCTAATTTTCATATGTGAGCAAAACAATGAGCTCCATTTCTTTGATTATTGAGTCTATGACACCTCAATGATGTGATATTATTACTTGATGATGTCCCCTTTTTCTCTTATTGGAGACTAGCTTTTTAACTAATGCTTGAGCTCCATTTCTCACTTCACATACTGAGTTAAGCCTCACACACATTGATCATCTTCAACTCAATGGAAGTCATGTAACGTGAACCCTAAAATAGTGAAGTTGTGAAATCCCCACTCAATGAACCGAGAGAACTAAATGTTTTTAATTGTTTTCGATCTCATGAAATTAGAAACAACAACAACAACAATAACAACAAAGCCTTTTCCCATACTAGACGGGGTCAGCTACATGAATTCTTTGTTTCCACAGATCCCTATCGTGTGCCATGTTAGTAGTTAACTCACAATAAGCTAGATCATTCTTTATTGTTTCTTTCCAACACTTTTGTGGTCGTCCTCTAGCTCTTTTAATACTTTCCAAATTTAGTTTTTCATACCTTCTTACATGTTCTTCTTTTGTTCTTCTTTCTATTATATGTCCAAACCATCTTAAACGATATTCTCTCATTTTATCCTCTATTGGTGTCACTTAAAGTTGATCCTTGATGTAACCCAATATTAACTTCAAAGAAGCCTGTCATTCCTTCATGAGTCCTTACACATGTTTTTGCACCATCATACATGTCTCTTATAAGGTTAATGTATGTCAATGGGATACCTCTTTTTTCCAAAGTTATCCAAAGAACCTCCCTCGGTACCCTATCATAAGCTTTTTCTAGATCAATAAATACTATGTGAAGGTCTTTCTTTTTTTCTCTAAAATGTTCCATAAGACGTCTCAAAAGGTGAATCGCTTCAATAGTAGATTTGCCTGGCATGAATCCAAATTGGTTCTCTGTTGTACTTGATACTTGTCTTAACCTACATTCAATAATTCTTTCCCATAATTTCATAGTATGGCTCATTAACTTGATACCTCGATAATTCACACAATTCTTAATATCTCCCTTGTTCTTATATATGGGTATAAGTGTACTTGCTCTCCATTCCTCGGGTATCTTTTGGTTTTTCCATAATTCATTAAATAGTATTGTGAGCCAAGTGATTCCTATTTCTCCTAGTATTTTCCAAACTTCTATAGGAATATTATCTGGTCCTACCGATTTATCACCCTTCATATGTTTAAGGGCCTTTTGACTTCATTCTTTTGAATACATCGGTAGAAATTGTGGTTTATACTTTTCTGATTTGGCTAACTCTCCTAAGCTAAGACTAACATCTTTATTTTCATTAAAAAGCTTATAAAAATAGTTTTTCCATCTATTTCATATATCATCATTTGCCACTAGAATTTTTACATCCTCGTCTTTGATGCATCTAACATAATTAAGATCTCATGAAATTAGAAACTGTTAGCAAAAATACACCTAAAAGTTGTAACAGAAAAGGAAATGATTTTGTCACAAATTTTTTTGTTCATACATTATTCTTATTAAATAAATGAAATTATAAACCCAAATTATAAGCATATTGGAGGATGCCTTAAAGGGAAGTGAAGAGAGGAGAAGAAGGGCCGAAACATGCAAAAAAAATTTGATTTTTTTTTGGGCATATCGCCTATATCGTACGATACAAGCCGTATCATACGATACAGTACCATATTGTACTATATGGCACGATAACCTTTATCTTACGATACAAGTTACCGTATCGTGTCGTGGCTTCCCACGATACGATACGTATCGCACCCGGATAACACTGGGCATAATGTCCATCGAGTATTAAAATACTTGATAGGAATAATTGACTATAGCTTAATCTATAGTAGAAGTTTTCCAATTTTAGATGGATATTTAGATTATTTCTATAAGTGGTTGAATCTTTACTCCTTGTGGGAGTGTCATTTTTTGAGGTTCTAAGAAACAAACATGCATAATCGATTTCACCATGGTTATCTAGTTCATAGCTTAATTTCAGTAGGTAAAGAAGCAGAATGACTAAGAAATCTGCTTCATGAGATTCTCCAAAGCTTATAACACTCGTATCGATGAATTATGATAGCCAAAATACATTATCAAAGACTTATTGACAAACATATAATGAAAAATGGAAAATTTAGATATGTTGGTCTAAGATATAGCTATATTTAGATCTTATAAAGAGTGGAGAAAAATCATGGAAACACTGACCAGTTGCAATATGTCGCTTCACAACTCGCTGCATGGATGTGTCTATATCAATGTCAATAAACCTAGGATAAAGATGTGAACAATAATTAGATGCCAAACCAGGGCATTATTGGAGCGCATAAAATAGCTACTCGTTAAGAATAATCACCATTTCTCATCAAAGGTAGATGAAATATCCTTCCAAACTCCATCATCCAAAAGAAAATAATTTCCTTCAACTATAATTATTTTGTCCTGTATTGATGGTTTAAAGGTAATGATGAAAAGATCAATTTTCATTATTTATATAAGATCAGAATTAGCCGACCCCATCTAGTATGGGAAAAGGCTTAGTTGTTGTATATAAGATCAGAATTAAATCTTTTAGATTCTTTGACAAAAATTCTGACAACGGATTTGATGCGAAAGACATCAATTGGGATAGGTCTAAACTCAGTTTATAAGATCACCAATGGTAGAACCTCAACTCACACTTTGAGTCTTGAGTTCAATGAGTTAAAGTACATCATTAGAGTGATTGAAAGTACCAACTAAATAAATATCCAAAGAAAAAGGTACTTTGTCCCATAAAGCAAAAAAACAGGTTGAGCCTTGCTCTTAATAAACCTATAGCATCTATACATATATAATAAAGTGGTTATATGGGAACAGTTTTTATAGAGTTGACCTATGTGAGTATGAAGTAGGGTCACTTCTTAGAGTCTTAGGCTTGACTGGATAGTGCAAAGCTTGTGTACTGTTTAATTTAGATGAGTGAAACCCATATTTTGCAAGATAAAGGTTAAAATCGTGAGATACCTTTATTAAAACTATAAGATTTTCAAAATGATGATTTTTTCAAATGTAATTTGAAAATGGTGGGAGATTGTTGGGTGATTTTCAAAATACCAAAATATATTTGGTAAAGGTTATGGGTGCAGCTATGTTGTGGCATTAATAGCCACTTACTTAAGTGATAATTGTGCTCATTAGTAGCACATGTAGTGATTGAAACTCATTAACATTTTTCAGTCATGTTTGTGACATTAAGAGATACTTACTTAAGTAATAATTATGCTCATTAGTAGCACATATAGTAGTTGTAACTCTTGAGTATTTTTCAGTTATGTTGTGGCATTAAGAGCCACTTTCTTAGGTGATAATTGTGCTCATTAGTAGCACATGTAATAGTTGTAACTCTTAAGAATTTTTCAGTCATATTTTGGTATTAAGACTCACTTATTTGAGTGATAATGTACTCATTAATAGCACTTGAAGTGGATGTAACTCTTGAGCATTTAACATTCATGTTATGACATTAGGAGTTATTTTCTTGAGTTACAATTATGATCATTAGTAGCATATTATGAGTTACATCTTCACCATGTTTATATATAGTGGTTTTGTAAACAAGATTCATCCCTACTTTTCTTTCGTTATGTGTCTTTTTCTACTTAGTTTTTCAAGAGAGTTTGAAAGTCCAATTGTACTTCTAATTGAATTTGCAACATCATCATCTTTGATTTGCTGAATTGTCTACAACTCGGTTGCATTCGTGTAAGACAAACCAAGGGTCTTCGTTTTATCCTGAAGGTGTTTGCCGAGGTCCATTACATTCGGTTGTTTATACCGGTGGTGACAAATAAGCCTAAAGATTAGGGTGTTAAATTTGATCTCTCAGGTGCCAACTACTCAAGAACCGTGCCATCTATACGAGTTCACTCCAATGGGGAGAATGCACATACTGGAAATGGAAATAATTCGCAGAATGGGTTTGGTCTTAGAAATTTGACCAACTTGAAGAATAGGTATAAGTAAGGTCGTGAGAGCAGGATCGATGCGGTATTTGAATCTCATTGCTGCAAAATAATTGCCTCCCATGCTGCCTCATGCCACATTGAGATTACCATCAATGTAAAGTTTGGCTCTTAAAAGATTTGGGGGAGTTAGACAAACTTCCTTTATGACTATATTGACCTATGCGGAACCTGCTGGACCTTCATTTCCATTTCAAGTACAATTTTTGATAAGTGGAGGCGAATATCATTGGATCTGTGTATTGGACATTTGTAGTGAGCAGATAAGTCGATAACCTGCAAAATAAGTTTCAGGCGCACTACACCTTTGGATGTGCAATGAGTTATTGGTATATCATAAAATGCTTCACAATAATATGTATTTAAAGTGAGCAAATAAGTTGATTCCAAGAAAAGGCAGATTAAGTTGTATCACTTTCTAGTCTAAATCACCTGGTTTGCGAGATTTTCCACCATATGCAGGAACTTCGAGGCTTCGAGCAACTCGGACACTACCATCAATGCTGAGGTTACTTATTTTAAATAATAACAATGTACAAGCATTGCTATATTTCTAGTCTAAATCACAGGTTTGCAAGATTTTCTCCTGATGCCGCTAATAGAAAATTGTGTATTGCATAAATGTTTCTAACGACTAATGTGTTTAAGATATTAAAAGATGAAGGGTATTACAATATGCTTATCTCATCTTTTAGAAGCTTAGATCAAAAGATAATCTGGTATAGGAATTGGACATGATAAACTCTAGGTTGTGTACAACAACAACAACAACAACTAAGCCTTTTCCCATACTAGACGGGGTGGTCGGCTACATGGATTCTTTGTTTCCACATAGCCCTATCATGTGCCATGTTAGCAGTTAACTCACAATAAGCTAGATCATTCTTTATTGTTTCTTTCCAACACTTTTATGGCCGTCCTCTACCTCTTTTAATACTTTTAAAATCTAGTTTTTCATACCTTCTTAAAGGTTTTTCTTTTGATCTTCTTTCTATATGTCCAAACCACCTTAAACGATATTCTCTCATTTTATCCTCTATTGGTGCCACACATAATTTATTTCTAATAACCTCATTATGTATATGGTCTTTTCTTATATGATCACTCATCCATCTCAACATCTTCATTTCTGTCACAGACATCTTTTGTATATGTTGATGATTAACTGCCCAACACTCAGAACCATAAAACATGACAGGTTTAATTGCTGCTCTATAATATTTACCTTTTAACTTTAATGGTATCTTCTTATCATAAAGAATACCTGATACTCCTCTCCATTTTAACCAACCAGCATTAATTCTATGCATAACATCTCCATCAATTCTTCCATCACTCTGAAAAATTGACCCTAGGTATTTAAAACTTGCTTTTTTGGGGATGCAATGTGTGCCAATTTTAATTTTTATATTCTCTAAAAACATAATTGGGATGTCTTTATTTGACATGACATTTAGCTGTTCTGTTTTTTGACATCAACTTGTCGCTGTCCACCAGCAGTGAGGATATGCAAATAACAGAGTTATGTTATTATTTGATAGAGAGGAGATCGTAATTTGGAGATATTGCTTACCGCTTTCCTCTTTATATGCAGTTACCACTGTCATCAGCTTATCCACAAGCAGAGCACACTCAATATACTTCCAAGCGTTTGATAGTTTTAAACAAGATAGACCTATCAGATAATCTCCAGACACAGGTAAAATGGGTTTGTTGTATCCTTGTATTTTACTTTCATCAACTAGTTCTCATTTGTGAAGTATTTACTTCCTTGGCATGGTTGTTTATTTTTCTGGGTTAGTTGCTTGATGTTTGATCTGAAATGGAGGAAAGGTAGTGTGGATCTGCTATGTTAACATTTAAATCACCATGGTAGTTCGCTTTCATTACCTGAAAGGGCCTTAGAAGTTTCAATTTCCGTGTTTGTATTTGCACAGAAACAGTCAACCTTTATGAATAGGAGTCCTGTGCATAGCGTGTAATGACACTTAAATTGTTGGTTTTGTCTCTTTTGTGGAGCTTAACCGAACCAACATGTTCAAAAGAATGCATATTCTTGGAAGTTAATTGGGTGGTTAATCTCTTAGCTGTTAATGATAGCATCTTATTCTCGGAATGAACCTACTGGTTTGGCTTGCACTGTATCATATCCAACTCAAATCATGTGGTTGCAAGTTTCTTGTCTTCATCATTTGCTTGTTAGTTAGGACTTACCCCTGCTTGTCTTTGTTCATTATCTCAAAATTTAGTTGTGGAGTTTTTAATAAATTATGTAGCATTCAAGGAACAGGTTGCGATTTCTTTTGATCCTACTTTGAGCATTCTCGTATGACAATGAATTGCAGGAGTGGATGAAATACTTTGAAAAGCAGCAGGTTCCTTGTTATACTGTCAATGCCCACAACAAGGAATGCGTCAAGAAGGTAACTTACCATTATATGTTTGTGGACAGTATCCATGACCAGATCTTGCAAATTGGCTCCACATGAAAGTAATCATGCATAGAGCTCAAGTTCCAAGCTATGACGGTGTGCATGAAACATGAATTAATTTCCAACGTATGGTGTATTTCAAGCACATGCACAAAGAAACAATACCTTCAGTCTAAATTTTCAGAGTGATTTATGTGGGAGCTGGAGATGTTTCTATACGTTTACTAAAATCAGCAGAAATGTTCTTTGTATGGGACTCTATTCATAAGGGCTAGCTAGGCTTTTCTAATAAATATTAGGTGGATTCATGATATGTCAATGTGGAATGTCCATGTATAGACTGTTTGTCTGCCGTGTCTGTGGTGATGTACAGTCATTAAAACCTATGACTCAATGCTATGTGGCAGCACAATATTAACTTATTTTTTAACATTAGGTTAACAGATATGAGTAAATTGCAATTAAAGGGTACGTTGAATTAGAAATAGTGCAGAAGTGTCAAGTGGCCTCGCTATTTCTTGGTGCAACTGCTGCACATCGTGGGATTTTTGGTGCTTCTTCTATATCTCTCCTTAGCTCCATTTCCCTTAACCTTGATTTTAACTAAGCCTTTCTGCCACATTAGGTGGGTCAGCTAGGGTGTCAAACACGGGCTTCTACGAGGTTATGTGTCCTACTACTATCTTGTCCCAGCAGGCTTAACTTGGTGACTGATCGTATCCAGGTGCAGAAACGCTTGAACGATTGCGACCCTGGAAGGTTTTATGTCAGGTAGCAGCTTCCTAGTACAATCTTCATCCTTTGTTCGGGTTCGGGACCAGCCATGTGTTGCTGAGCTCTCACCACGGGCAAAGATTTTACTTTGGCTTCCTGTCAAAAGAAGAAATTATTGGTTTCTTGCTACTTTCAGCATGCCTGGCAGAGGCTCTGTTTAGGGTTTTGTATGTCAAGCTGCTTTGAAGATAAGATTAAAAATCACCAAGTTTTAACCTGAGCCTGACTTTACAAGAGAGATGATTATGAACTCTTTCAGCGTTTAAGAATGCAAACATCCACTATATTTCAAAGGAAAAGACCCAAAATATTGGTAATATTTTGTACTCTTTGATTTTGACCTCCAAATAAAAGAGTCTGACGCTTTTACTATTTCTATTTCTAACGAAGACTTGAAGTTAGAGGGACTTCAAGCTTTCAATTTTTTTTGTTAATCTTTTCATTTCCCATCGAACTTTTCTTTTTCTCTCTATTAGCATCATTGGTGTCTATTTTTCTGTTACTCTCGTTCTGGTTATATTAAGATATGCTGATGATGACTTCATTTTTCCTGGTGGTGGTTGTATCTGTTTGACAATCAACCCATATTCATGTCATGCTTAACTGGGGGAATCTCCGTCTGCTACATGCTTCATGCAGTTTCTGCAAATTATGCGATCTCGTCTCAGAGAGTTGAAGGTTGATCGTCCAGATTCCACTTCAACTGTGATGCTAATTGGTATCCCAAATGTTGGGAAGTCAGCTTTAACGAACTCCTTGCATCAACTTGGACGAGTCAGCGCTTTAGGTAGAACTTGCTTGTTAGTTTGTGATCTCAACAAATCGCCATAGTCGTTGAGATTTTTTCTTTTTCCGGTTATCTTGCACACACAGATAGCTGCATCCTACATGTAGTTGACCTTGATGTGTGTTATTACCAGGAAGGGAAAGATCATATGCTCTACCCAGAAATTGTGTTCTGATTGCTTCTGAGTAGCTCAACAGATATACTGTTTTATATTTACTTGTACTTGATCCATCTGGATTAGTTTATTTTGTTTACCAGTAAATTTTAAAACTTAATGAGTAGAAAATGAAGGCTGTCAAGCGGGTTACTTGAACTATAAAGTGAAAATCAGCTACTATAACAAATTGAAGCAGCTGAATTTCTTCATCTTATCTGTCCTTTTCTTCTTTTTTGCTCAGAGAAGGGCAAGCTGAGGCATGCAATGGTGACTTCATCGCCTGGGGAAACAAAGGACATCAGCAGCTTTAAAGTATAAACAAACTCTGATTTCTTGGTCTCCATATATTTGCAGCTTTCTTGGTTTAATTGTTGTGAAATTTGATGCAGATTGCTAGTCATCCAAGTATCTACATTCTGGACACTCCTGGTGTTTTGGGTTATGAGATTATTGATCTCGAGGCAGGAGCAAAGCTGGCTATAATAGGTTCGTCTTTTGCACTGGAGCATCTCCTAATGCATTGTGTTTTCCTGGATATGTAGTTCCCATGCTCTTTGGTTTCATATGATTTCGATTTTGATGGAATTCAGGTGCTATAAAGGACCATTTAGTTGGGGAATACGAGCTTGCTCGATATCTCCTTGCCATTTTTAATGCATCTGATGCATATAAGGTTTGGGAGACGAAGAAGAGCCTATCTTATCACCAGAATGGGGAGATTTCAGGAAGACAAAATCCAGAAAAGAGAAAAAAGCAGTTCCCAACAGATCACACACAGGATTTCATCGTGAAGGATGTCCGGCGTGCACTTGCCGAACAGATCTCTTCTTTCGATGGGGACTTGGCAAATGAAGATGCTATGGTTGGTCTGATCGACAATCAGCTCAGAGCTTTACATGAAGCTTTTAGAGTAGAGCTGGATTCTGGAGTAGAAGGATTGAACAAGGTTGCTACTAAACTGCTAAATCTGTATCGTACTGGTAGGCTTGGACATTTTACATTAGAATCTCCCCCCAAGATCTCTAATGATGGGATATATATATAGAACAAAGCTAAATGAGTAACAAAGAAGATTCTATTTTACAGCGTCCAACAACAGTATTGCAGCTCAACCAAGTCCTAATCTTTCCGCATGAATTCTGAATCACCTCAAGCCATTGACATGGTCAGCGAATCAAGAACGATGCCAGACATTTTCAGCAAAGTACACCATTAGAGTATTTGTAAGTACTTGCTAATAAAACATCGTAAGGTATAAGATAATTAGACCCAATACCGGTACGAATATGAAATGGCCAGGGCCCTGATGCCCTGGCTATCCAGTACCCAAAACACGGGCCCTAGTGGCCCGTCCTATTTATTACATTTTAACAACAAGAGCGCTTGACTATGGGCCATGTGCCATAAGGGCAAGGTTCTTAGCCTCAGGGTTTTGTCTACCTGGAATGCAACTTGAACTCCCCAACAACAACAACAAACAACAACAACAACAACAACTAAGCCATTTCCCATGCTAGACGGGGTCAGTTACATGGATTCTTTGTTTCCATAGATCCCTATCATGTGCCATGTTAGCACTTAAATCGCAATAAGCTAGATCATTCTTTATTGTTTCTTTCCAACACTTTTGTGGTCGTCCTCTACCTCTTTTAATACTTTCCAAATTTAGTTTTTCTAACCTTCTTAAAGGTTCTTCTTTTGATCTTCTTTCTATATGTCCACTATCTTAAACGATGTTCTCTCATTTTATCCTCTATTGGTGCCACTCTTAATTTGTTTCTAATAACCTCATTATGTATACGGTCTTTTCTTGTATGACCACTCATCCATCTCAACATCTTCATTTTTGTCACAGACATCTTTTGTACATGTTGATGATTAACTGCCCAACATTCAGAACCATAAAACATGGCAGGCCTAATTGCTGATCTATAATATTTACCTTTTAACTTTAATGGTATCTTCTTATCACAAAGAATACCTTGATGCTCCTCTCCATTTTAACCAACCAGTATTAATTCTATGCGTAACATCTCCATCAATTCTTCCATCACTTTGAAAAATTGACCCTAGGTATTTAAAACTTTCTTTTTGGGGAATGCAATGTGTGTCAATTTTAATTTCCATGTCCTCTGAAGTAACCAAATGATCAAACTTACATTCCATATATTCTGTCTTTGTTCTACTAAGTCGGAGGCCTTTGCTTTCTAATGTTTCTCTCCATAGTTCCAATTTTCTATTAACTTTTTCCTTAGACTCCTCCACTAATACAATGTCATCTGCAAATAACATACACCAAGGTACTTCATCTTGAATATGTTTTGTTAACTCATCCATCACCATTATAAATAAGTATGGACTTAAAGTTGATCCTTGATGTAACCCAATATTAACTTCAAAGAAGTTTGTCGTTCCTTCATGAGTCCTCACACATGTTTTTGCACCATCATACATGTCTCTTATAAGGTTAATATATGTCAATGGGATACCTATTTTTTTCAAAGTTCTATAAAGAATCTCCCTTGGTACTCTATCATAAGCTTTTTCTAGATCAATAAATATCATGTGAAGGTCTTTCTTTTTTCTTTAAAATGTTCCATAAGACGTCTCAAAAGGTAAATCGCTTCAATAGTAGATCTGCCTAGCATGAATCCAAATTGGTTCTCTGTTGTACTTGATACTTGTCTTAACCTACATTTGATAATTCTTTCCCATAATTTCATAGTATGACTCATTAACTTGATACCTCGATAATTCGCACAATTTTGAATGTCTCCCTTGTTCTTATATATGGGTATAAGTGTACTTGCTCTCTATTTCTCGGACATCTTTTGGTTTTTCCATATTTCATTAAATAGTCTTGTGAGCCAAGTGATTTCTATTTCTCCTAGTATTTTCCAAACTTCTATAGGAATATTATCTAGTCCTACCGATTTACCACCCTTCATATGTTTAAGAGCCTCTTTGACTTCATTCTTTTGAATACGTCGGTAGAAATTGTGGTTTATATACTTTTCTGACTTAGCTAAATCTCCTAAACTAATATTAACATCTTTATTTTCATTAAAAAGATTATAAAAATAGTTTTTCCATCTATTTCTTATATCATCATTTGCCACTAGAATTTTTTCATCCTCGTCTTTTATGCATCTAACATAGTTAGGATCTTTAGTTTTCTTATCTCTAGCCCTAGCTATCCTAAAAATATCTCTTTCACCCTCTTTTGAGTTGAGTTTTTTATATAAGTCCTCCTAAATCTTAGCATTTGCTTCACTAACGGCCTTTTTCGCTTCTTTCTTTGCTTTCTTATAAGCTTCTAAAGTTTCACTAGTTTTCTTGGCATAATGTAATTTGTAACATGCTATCTTTGCCTTGATTTTATTTTGTACTACTTCACTCCACCACCAAGCTTCTTTTTGTGCCGGTACACCTCCCTTAGATACCCCTAACACATCTTTCGCCACTTTCCTAATATGTATAGCCATATTGTTCCACATATCACAGGGTGTGTCAACATAATTCCAAACATCTCCTTGAAGGACTTTCTGTTTAAATATATCTTCTTTCTCGCTTTTGAGGTTCCACCATTTAGTCCGAATAGCTTGATGCACTCTTTTCTTCTTTGTCCATTTTTTTATTTGTAAATCCATAACTAAAAGTCGATGTTGGGTGGTTAAGCTTTCTCCTGGAATTACCTTACAATCTTTACAACACACTCTATCTTTTTTTCTATAAATAAAGTAATCAATTTGTGTTTGTGATAAGCCACTCTTATAAGTAATTAAATGTTCATCTCGTTTTTTGAAGATTGTATTGACTATAAAGAGATCAAATGCCATAGCAAAATTTAAAATCTCTCCACCTTCCTCGTTTATATCCCCAAAACCAAAGTTTCCATGAATCCCTTGATATCCTAATGCCTCTTTACCGACATGTCCATTTAAATCTCCTCCTAAACAAATCATCTCCCTTTGTGAAATCTTTTGAAACACCTTATCTAACTCTTCCCAAAAAAATTATCTTTATACTATCTTCTAGTCCTACTTGGGACGCGTAAGCACAAACTATATTCAAAACCTCTGCTCCTAACACTAATTTCAATGTCATGATTCGGTCACCATATCGTTGTATGTCTACTATACTCTCCTTTAAATCTTTATTTATGATAATACCAACTCCGTTTCGAGCCTTTTCTTTACCTGAGTACCATAATTTAAAACCTGTATCCTTTATCTCCTTTGCTTTTTCTCCAACCCATTTTCTCTTGTAAACATAGAATATGAATCCTTCTCCGAATCATAGTATCTACTACCTCCATTAGCTTATCGGATAATGTTATGATATTTCAAGAGCCAATACGAATCTTATTATCTAGGACTACCTTTCTTACCCCCCGCATCCGTTCATAATCAAAATGCGGAGACTCTCTCTAAAAATTTTTCACTACATTCGGGCGGCAATGTAGCGGGACTAGCTTCTTTACCCACACCCGTCCATGATGTGGGAACCCTCTTTGCAATTGATTCACTACATTCGATCGAAAATGTAGTGGCCCTTGCTTACTTCTTATTGCATTCGGGCTATGCAGCACGTCGCTAGGCGGGAATGCCCCAAAGCAATGCTCATAATTTTTGTAATTCATGTTATAAAAATCTTACGAAGTTTTACGCTGACTGTCGAAAGCCTAACACAACCCTCCTCCTTTATCCAGGCTTGGGACCGGCAATGCATGGGTGATCCCTTACATGGGAGGAGTTGCAACTTGAACTCCCCAGAAAATGAAATTGGTTTTTGGCTATTTCTGGCTCGCTTTAAATCTGTAGTTGTTGCACCAAGGCCGTTAACTCAACCGCAGGGGCTGTAGCGCCGTTGCTGATGGTGGGAAGTCCGACTCACATAGGGCGTGTAGTTTAGGTTTCAGCCTCCTGTTCTAACAAAAAAAAATGTGAAGTTATTCAAGAAGGAGGCTCAGTTAGGTATTGTTTCATATATGAAACATATTTATATCCATAGAAGTACTATTTGACGCATGTAATGCCTTAATGATGGGAAGAGCGCCCTTTCAGAACAGAAACCATGCATGGATTGATGTGAAGCTATGAGCAGCCTCAACTGATGCTTGGAACCATAAGTCATCATACTCTTGTGTGTGCTCCATGTAAGGCGACCCTCAACACTTCACATCCTCGTGTAGTTTCTCATGAGTCTGTGTGATGATTTGTGTGTGCATGCATGCATGGCGTGCACATATGCCTTGATAACAACGGTTCTGCAGAAAAAACATGCCAATTTCTTGTGGATCTGAGCTTCTCTCCAGGAGTTGGAAGTTGGAACCAACTTGAATGGAAAAGGCGAGCTACCAACTCACCAACTTCATCCCTTTCAAAAGATCAGCTATGAAACACAGCGTGTATCAGCTCTAAGCAATAGAAAGAGGAAGAGAAAACCTGGCAACAGAGAGGCTAAATATGTGTAGCAGTGCCCCATGACACACGTTTATGCATTAGCTTTGAAGTCTTCTGAAACTATAGATAGATGTTACATCTTGGCATATATGTGCAGACAATGACAACCCACTTTAATATTGTAATTTAGGCTGCCACAACATGCATTTTAGAGAAAACAGAATGAGATTGAGAGGAAGAATACAAGGACAAACAGGCAAATCATGTCTAGACATTGGGGTACTGTGTTTCATTGTTCTTAATAATCTCCATAACTTTATTCAGAGGCCACGCAGTAACATTTCAACAATATGCAGACGTGTTTCTATATCAACACAGCAGGTGACAAGTCGATTCATATGCTATGTATCGGAGAGAACTAATTAATAATTATTACGAATATCAAAGAAAAGATAAACGTTAAATGTGGAGTAAAGCATAATAAGAAGAATTTGATACCAAACATACATCAGTAAGAACTTAATAAGCAGTCATAGCCAGATATGCTATGACATGCAAAGCCTACAAAATTTTGATACACAAACTCAGCGTCTGGTTTAAACTCATTTGACGAAACAGAACATCACACCTGCAAGAATTTCTGCACATCTTATGCAACTTATTTTTCCTCTCAACCATTGACATAATATAAGTCCATACTCGCATTGATTCTTCAAAGTAATTTAACATATACCAATTTCAATCAACGCATCAAATGTCACCTCGTAACTAATGCCAATTTATAAGCAGTACAAAATTCACAAATTGCACACACGTCTGAATATAGGTGCTCATTCGCCATAAACACACGCACACACACAAACAAACGGCAAAACTCAAGCTTCAGTTGATTCAATTTATGAGCAAGCATACTGAGGGAACAGTAGAGAGATTGAGAGAGGATTGCTTTATTTTACTGTATGCAAGTTCAAAATTGTCTTCCAACTGAAACTTGTAGCCACAAAGCCCTTATTTCACACATCACAGGTTTGATAACTGCACTACAATACCATGGGCTGCTAAAAGTTTGTAAATCTAAGAGGTAATACCATAGACACGAATTCTTTGTTCTATCTGGGTACCGCATGAGGGGCAAGTTTTCTTTGGCTGTTTCTCGTAGGTCTCATTGCAGCCAAAACAAAGAACCTGGTGAGCACAAGGTAGAAAGACAACTGAGACCTCCGCCTTCACGCAAACCAAGCACTTCCTATTACACTTGGCTTCTTTACAAGATGATTCCTGAACTTTTTTCAGTGCAGTTGTAGGCTTTGTATTTGAATCTTTTGATCTCTTTCCCATATCTGTATCAGTGGATTGCACATTCGAGGAACAATTAAGCCTAGACAATTTTGATGATCCCTTTAATCGTGAAAGGTCTTGTTCGAGCCTCTGGATGTCATCCTTGTGTCGCTGAAAGTCTATTTCAATCTTACTGCGCAAGGCTTCTTGCCTCCTAGCGATATTAACTTTGGTTGCTTCTTTCACTCTCCTTTCCTCCTCTGCCTGCAAGATTGCTTGCTCCTTTGCCTCCATTTCATGCTTCCACTTCATCTGCAACAAGAAATTGTCAGAACACTAGGAACACAAAACTGAGAGTAAGACCATCTTGGCGAGCTCTTTCCCTGTATTGTTTCAGTCAGTGAATTGAAACAAGCAGATCCGACAACTTCACATCGGTATGGGTGCAGGTGTGGGACACGATAATTTTCATAAATCATGTGTGGGCACAAACATCTATATATATGAGAGAGATCTATATAATTTTTTATATATAATTGATAACATGCTAAAACTATTTGAGAATAAATAAAAATTCTTATCATGTGAACAAATCCAAATTACAGATTTCAATGATAAACTAATGTTCGATAAATATTCATGAAGTTTCTTAGTGACGTAACACTAAAGGATTCTCAAAAAAGATAGAGCTGAGTCGAACATGGGAGAAGTATGTACGTTGGTATCAGAGTGTCCAACATGGGTGACACACCTTGCTAGAAGTGTCTATATGACATGGTTTGAGAGTAAACATGAAGAACGCAAAAAACAGCTAATCACTAATAGCAGAGGATTGCATGATACCCCTGAAAACATTTCAAGAAAAACTGAGATAAGTGTGTAACGCAGTTGTGGGAGCTAATATGCAAAGAAATTTCAAGACACGGAAAAGATATAGGAATCTCTATAGGCGAGTGCATTTTTCTTACTGACCTTAGCTTCCTTCTGTGCCTCCTTGATGAGTTGCAACTCTTGCTGCAATTGATTCTTCTTCTTTTTCTCCTCGGCTACATCCTCCTGAATCTTAGCATTCTGCTTCTCCCATGCTAAGAGTTTCTTTTGGCTCTTTTTTGCTCTCTTCTCGACCTCTAAACAATTTTTAACAGACTCAACAGCATTTAGTTTTGCAGCAACCATCTCTGCCCTAATTTCTGCATTCTCGGTTTCAAGTTGTTTTACAGCGGCATTGGCACGATCTGCTTGAGCATTTATCTTCTTGAAAGCACCTTCAAGTTCAGAGAGCTTCTTCATGGTTGTGTCTTCAAGAGACAACCTATTTTTTTGGCATAAAGTTTCCTCCCTTTCCGTTCTTAGCATCTTAAGCTCAGTGAGATCATTGCTCAGCTTTTTAGCAGCTTGCAATGCCTTCTTTTGTGCCCACTCTGTTCTCTCCTGCAATTGCCTCTCCAGAATTCCTATGTGATGTGTCAATTCCAAAATCATTTCGTCTCTTTGGTCTACCCCACTGTTAAGTTTCTCATCAAGATGCAACTTTTCCAGGTTATCAAGTATTGAACTTATGATATCAGGATCACCAGACTCCTTGGACTTTTCACTGCGTTCAAGTGAAATCCGAGCTCCAGAATCAGTTGGTGCTTCAGGGCATACAGCAGCAGCAGCAGCCATCATGTGACTAGAACTTTTATTCTCATTGTTTAAAGCATCAGATTTTTGTTTCGTTGAAGTTGAGCATTCTGATGGTCCTTGCGGCTTGCTTCTTCCTTTATGGTGCATACCATATGCCAGTGAAGGATGAGAACAACCGAATGAGGAACAATGAGGAGTCTGTCTGTCTGCTCTTGGAACTTCTGAAAAACAAGGCATCGTGGAAACTGCAGTTTTGTTCATCATTGATGATTTGATCGAAGGGGACGTGTTCAAACAATTTGAAAATCCATCTGCACCGACAGTTTCAGAGGTCAAGTGTCTTGTAGTTGTGTTATTCATGAATCCATTGATAGTCACATCTCCACCCTGAAACCCCATTCCACGATGAAATTCACACTCACAAGCTTCAGGTCCAGACACCAAATTTGGAGATGGAAGAAAAGGTATTGGAACCAAAGTACCACTCAGTGATGGCTGCCGACTCCCTTCTTCCGAACTATTGCCAACTTCTCCATCTTTTTCGGTTGGGCACATTGGGAATTCTAATGCACTTGCACGGTCGACATGTAGATCACTCATAAGAAGACACCACATTGCATCTCCTCTACTCAATTGGGGCCTAACTTGTTGAAGCATGCACACCATACCAACCAAGGAATAATCTATCAGTTGCTTCAGGTCTCCAAAAATAATTTCTGAATCATCTAAAACATTGCCAACAGCCAAGCATGCTAATGAATTGTGGATGACATTGGAAAGGACATCCCCACTGCCACAACAGTGGCCATTTCTCAATACCGCCTTTCTCGCGACTTCTTCATTGTAGCCTAATGACACAATCTTACGTATAGCTTCACAGAAAACGAATTCCAAGTTCCTCAACAACAACTCCTCTAATTGCTGCTCGCTGCAGATTCCCCACTCACTTCCATCCATCTCATTGGATTCTGAGACATCCTTTGTGCAATTGCTAACATCCAGAAACTTGGCTTCACTCGAGCACGATTGATCCAGAGGAATACCGTCACCCATATTCGTCAAACCCAAACTTTTCTAGCATTGATTGTAACCTTCTGTAGTGGCGTCCATTTCAGAACCAGAATCAAGATTCCTAACTCTGATACTCTTACCCACTAAGAAAAACACAAAATCCCAACCAAAAGATTCATCAAAAGAAGGACAAACAAATCGACAGATCATAACCACTAGAGGAAATTCATATTTGGGTCGACGCACGTAACTTCATCGAGATACACAAGCAGAATAATTGATCAAAATCCAAAACAAGAGAAATTGAGGAAGAAATACAAACAAATACCTGAACAGGAAGGGGATTCTGAATAGACACGACCGGTAACAAAGACTTTAACTTAACTACAATCGATAATCACTTGTTACCTGCTAGATTGGGACCCCGTTGGTGGACATCTAATAGAAGCTCTCTCTCTCTCTCTCTCCTGGAATTGATGAAGAAATGGGGGCTGGATCCGGAAGGGAGGTATCAGTTTGGAAATAGACTGCTTCGTTGTCCTTTAATGGAAGTTCTTTAATGGATATATAATTCTGCGAAAATATTTCATCTATTTATGTTTTGCAGCGCTAATAAAACCGGATATTCCAAAAGCACCACGAGTCGTACACGTCCGAAATAATAATTATTTGGAAAATGTTTGTGTTATTCCCTTAAGATGAGGGTTCAACCGGACTGAGTCTTGCAACAGAACCGAGTTGTTCGTAGATTGGCTCGGTCAAGCTAGGGTTGCAACCGAGCCTAGTCGAGCTCGAGTACGAGCAAAGCTGGACTTGACTCGTTGGAAAAAGATGCTTGGATCGAGCTTCCATCTTCGAGTTCAAGCTCGAGTTAACTCGAGGTTGGTTCCCTAGGCTTGCTTGAGCACAGGACAACCAAGATTAACTTGATCAAGCTTATCTCTAGTTCGAGCTCAGTGAGCTTGAATCAGATCAAGTGTGACTAGACCATGACCTAGCTCAAATAAACAGGGGTCTATCCAAACACAAAATAACAACAACTAAGCCTTTTCTCATACTAGACGGGGTCGGCTACATGGATTCTTTGTTTCCACATAGCCCTATCATGTGCCATGTTAGCATTTAACTCACAATAAGCTAGATAATTCTTTATTGTTTCTTTCCAACACTTTTGTGGTCGTCCTCTACCTCTCTTAATACTTTTAAAATCTAGTTTTTCATACCTTCTGCAGGTTCTTCTTTTCATACACTCGACCCAAACACATAAAATGTTCAACATAAAAATAAATTTTATATTGATATTATAAAGCTCGATTAGGCACACAAGCTGCTCGAGGCAAGCACTGGAAGCAAGCTCTAGCTCAGCTTGAGCTCAAAAAGATTGAGTCGAGTTTGTGTTCTTCTTGACCGAGCTTGAGTAGCTCATGAGCTTCTTGGCTCACTTGCACCACTAGGTGAGCCTAGTTTATAGATCGTCCATATTCCGCTTGTTACGTTATTTCCTCTATTCGGGTCAGCTTAGGATGGCTCATGAAGCTCGGCTCATCTAATCACGTACTAAAGTAATATAAACCTTTTTTTTGTATTGTTTGGTTCTTCGATGATTACAACCCATCATTTAGGTGAAATTTGCATGTTTTTCAAGGTAATATGAGCTTAAACTAACTTAAATGTCGAATTAATTCGGACGAGTTCAAACTTGGCTCTTTATGTTAAACAAACACGAACACAAGTTAATCGCGAGCATTCACAGATAAGGTAGACACGGCCGGTTTAGACCCAACCCAGTAACTCAACCAAAACAGAATCGGGTGTAAAAACCGGAACCACCAAACTTGACCTGGAACCGTAACCAAAACCAAATCTGGAGCTGAAATTAGAGCCATCATAAAACTGGACCTGGACCTGGAACTGGGTGAGTCCCGTTTGGTTATGGTTCTTGGTTCCACAGGAACCAGTCATGTCTAGGTTAAGGCATTGAAACATGACTGTGTGCACATAACACAAATAACTAGTAAGAAATTACATTGAAATTCTTTTTCCAAAATAAAAATTGGGAAAAAAAGAGAGTACTGGAGTGATTGCATGACATGCTTCCGGTGGTTGGCTGATTTCCTCTACAAGCTAGCTCTAGTGCAATATTTATGTTTGAACATGTTTGCTAGTTCTTCATTATTGTACAAAGATCTGAGTTTGATACATCGAGCCTAGTTTGAACTCGGAACTGCTAGGTTAAACTGTGTGTTTGTCTAAACCGTCCAAAACCGGGAAAAAAATAAAAGATTTTGAAACTAAAAAAAAGAAATCAGAGAAAACATGGAACCACTTCCAGCTTTGGGATGGTCTTGGTTTCATGGAAGGTGGAACTGGAACTGAAAAGAGTCATCTGGATTTTGGGTCCAGTTTCATTGATTCCGGTTCCAGCTGGCTCCTGGCCTGGTTCGGTTGGAACCCCCAGGCCTGTTCCAAAACGGACAAAATCAGCACCCTCTGGGCCTAGTCTTGGAGTCTACTAAGGTCATACCCCAAACGAGATCAATCAAGAAACCGATCTCACCTACTGCTGCCTATAAACATACAATCTTCAAATTCTAGTTTTATAGGTTATAAACTTAAATGCAAATAGTCTAATGAATATTATTTTGTCCATATAATTTCTATTCATACACCTCATTTTACTATACATGCACCATTTTTACAAAAATTCTCAAACTACTCCTACTACACATTCTCTTCTTCCCTCCTTGTTCACCGGCTTTTTCTGCAACCAGACCGAAGAGAAACTTCTTTTCCTATGAACAAAGTTTCTTTCCGGCTGAACGAATCCATTGAGTGAAATCGATATCTCATGGATGTAAACATAGGGTAAGAACAACTTGATTCATTGAAGAAAATGCTCAACTCAAACTCGAACCGGGATTGGTCTTCAAACAACTCGAGCTCGAGTTATGTTCAAACAACTCGAGCTCGATTCAAGTAGCTAAGCTTGTCTGAGTTCGGTGCAACTATAATTGATTTGGTTAAGCTCGGCTGGGGATCAAGCTCAGTGAACTCGAATCAGATCAAACTCAACTGAGCTCATTAATAAGCTTGTGAATCAGCTCAAATAAATGAGGTAAGCATAATTTGCAAAATATAGATAGAATTTTATATTTGGATTATAAAGCTTGATTAGGCCCCGGAACTGTTCGACTGAGTATCAACGAGTTCGACTCACCAGCTACTTGAACTCGGCTTGAGCTTGAAAATACAACGGACAAGGGGCAACTTGGGCTCGGCTTGAACTCGGCTCCGGCGGATCTCGAATAGCTCGTGAGCAGCTCTGTTAAGTTGTATTTTCGGCATTAGAAGCAATGAAAATGGCGATTTCCCGAAATGGTAACCGTGTTTTGTAAATACAGGAAAAAGAAGCCGTGAAAAAGAAAATAGCAGCTTTGTATAGTACGATTTCTTCGCTCCGTAGATGTTTCGGTTAGTTCTTTGCTCGTCGCTTCCTCTTCGTTTTCTGCGCGGGAAATTACGATTCCCGCCGGCAATTCGCATCCAGAAACCCCGTATCTGAGAATCGGCATCCACTTCCCTCTTTCTTCGTCTGGATGCTTTCGGCTTAAATTGTAGATTGTGATTCGCATACGTTTGGGCGACAGTACGTCGGGATTTGTCACCGCTTTTAGAAAGAAGGAAGATTCGATGATCTGCCGTCGTTTCAGATCGGGATGCCGGTCGCCGCCTCCGCTACCGTTTATGCGGTGTGGATTCCTTCTCCTTGATTGGTTTGGTTGAAAGAAGCCCGTTTCTGTCTGAAAAAGATAAACTATCTACGTGTTCAAACTTGCGGACGTCGTGGTTTCCTAGTTCATGGGGTTATATGTTACTAGAAGTAGTTGTTTTGTATAGCTTGTACTGGGAAAGATTTCCGACTTTTTCTTTAATAAAAATTTTATGGTGGAAGGAACGCCAAAAAAGACGCAATATGGATGACCTACTTGTTGAAAGTTGCGGATGCCGTGGTTTCCTAGAATGTAGGGTCACATGTAACTAGACGTAGTTATATAATTTAGTTTGAAAGATTTACAATGGTTTTTCTTTTTCTTTTTTATCGAGGAAGGACGTCTCCTGTTCGTTAGATACGAATAGTGTTGTTTATATAGCTAGACACAATTGCAGAAAGCAGATCGGATTTATTATTTCCTTTCAAGATCACTTGAATCTTCCATATTTATTCATTTGTGAGACTTCATTTATTGTATGTATAGCAGTATAGGTAGCATGGGTTATAATTATGTTAACATCATAAACAAGCTGTGAACAAGGACAATTGAGAACGAAATTGTATGATAAGCATATAAGATGTACATGATACCAAGTAGCAAATCCAGAAAACCAGTAGATGCATAAATTGGTTTTCTTATGATTATCAAAAACTACTTTCTTATTTTGATGAATATTGCCTAGTCAAGTGATCTGTTAGGTTCCTGGGAACTGGTCCACTGGATGTCAAACTGAGCATGCTAATTGTCGGCACACCTTGAGCATAGCTATGGAGGTGATCTGCTAGATCTTGTAAAATTAATTCGTTGCACAAGTTGGTTAATTTATACACTTAGCACCACTTTCTGAGAAATCCTTTGATGAGAGTGCAGAGGATAAAAGCTGACTCAAGTGTCCAGAGTAATTCCCAGATGAACAAGGACCAAAAAGCATGGATGTGAAGAAGCATGGCTACAGCAAGTAGCCGTTGGGGACACTCCCAACGGCTACTTGCTGTAGCCATTGGGGGCAGACCTCCCACTCTCTCTCTTATGTAAAATCAGTTCTCTCTCTTGTAAAATACCTTCAGAAATAAAGGAGATGTCTTATTAATAAATTAGAGCTTTTTATTCTCCCTTGACTTGTTGTTTGATGTTTGGCTTGGCTTGTATACCAAGTGTTTGGTAGATTGTTTGGCGATTTGGCTTGTTGAAGATCTTTCATAATAACTTGCCTTTGAGTTTGTGGATCAATTTGGCAAGATATTGGCGTCCTTTTTACAGTTGTTACCTAAAAGGTCTGTCTACAGGTGAAGAGCATATTTGGTGCAAAAATGTTTGCCCTAGGAGTTGTTGTCAAGGTCCCTGTGCCAAAGCAGACGGCAAAGACAAGTTTCCAAGTGACTTCAAGTCAGGCCAAGTATAATGCTTCTATCGACTGTTTGGTTTGGAAGTAAATATTGATGTCTCATTTATGTTATTTTTCTTTGATCTCTTAGTAAAAAGTCATACAGGTAACCTTTCCAGTTGAAAAAGGGCCTTCAATTTGATTAGGGCAAACCAATGTGTTGTTACCCCCATTATTGCTTCCATAAATAAAAGTACCGACGTTCTAGTTGAAGATGCCATGCTTGCAACTGAACATTCAATTTTTCTGGTATTTTGAAAGATGAGCATATTGATTCCATTGAAAATAGATGTGACCTTGATACCTGAGATTTTCCGTTTGAAATGACTCTATTGCCGTCTTCAGGTTTTTCTATAACAGTGTTCCGTTCATATTTGACCATGTGATTAACCTTAATATAGTATGTGAGGTTCATCAATGCTGTAAAATTTCATATTTATGCCTTAGCATCTTGAAATTTTCAGGATAAGAAAATTTCCAGGACAGACAGAGGCGACGATGAGTGCAGATGTTGAATTGATCTTCACAATGACAGAGAAGAAATCCTGGACCAAGCCACCAATTCAAATGGACTTTCAGGTACTTAACTGTTTATTTTGATAAAGTTGAATGCTAGTCTTGGTTTCTAGTCTGACATTGCGGCTGAGCATATTATCTTCATTATTGACATGCTCACAGTTGCTTCTCATCCATTCAAGTGTCTTACGCTAAGGAGTATTACCTCATTAACCTGTCTTCATTGTGTTCATTAGATACTGGTAGAGATTAGTTCTGGTAGACACTACTATAATATGCTTGTTCAAAGGTTATCAGCCGTTGTGCAAAGAAATTGCAAGTCAAATTGTGAAGTTCCATCTAGAAGTATGGCACTCTCGACACGCCTGTTCATCCTTTACATGATTTTAGCCTGATCACGGGCAACTCCTGTATTTCTAGACATGTTGTCGCCTTTTAAATGATGTTCTGAAGTATCTGTATCATATACCCCTATCAACCAGTTGGATCCTGTTATTAGAGTCCAACTTAATCGGATCCCAGATAGTTGGATATGGATTCTGGTCAATTTTGTGTCCCAAACTAAATCTGAAATAGACTATGTAGGATCCTCATCCCAACCTAACTCTGGAAGTGCTATAAAATCCAGAGTAGAAAGGCAGGTAAAATTTTTTACACGTGAAATTTGTTGAATAAAATAGTATTATCACGCACGGCCAAGTGGCTCTGCTTAACTGGGGGACTTGATCAGATATTCCAACCAAATCTTATATCTTTAGCAATTCCGGAAGGATTTATTTTTGGGTCAACTCAGGTATGAATTTGACCCAATGAAATCCCAGCCATAGCATGTAGCAACGCACAAATGCATGGGACATTGGTAATAGAACGCTATATTACGTATGTATATCTTTTATAGTTCAGATACGTGCATGCATGTGGATGATATCAACTCTTCGAGTTGCTGTAGAATGGGTAGCACAGTGGTATCGGTCTTGGCTGCTAGATTGGCAGATATAGTGTGGTTCCTATGGTCACCATATCCAGGAGGAAGCCCACATCCAACATAGGCCCTCAGGGTGAGGTCCAGCTGAAATGAATCAAAGCAGGTAGCATCAATTCAGTATTGCTCTGGACTGACTCAAGTAGAGTTGGCCAAGTCAGGTTGATTCAATTTGAGAACAGCAGAAATGCCTGCAAGTAGTGGTCTGCCATGGAATTGCAGCCAGGCATCCATGTAAGATAGCTTTCAAGTTTATTCCCATCTGCCTTTGTAATATGTGTGCTGCTTTTTCCTACTTTACCTTGAATTTCTCTTTAACTATTTTTACCTTGGCATTGTAATATAAAAAAACTTAATGAATAGGAGTTATTCATGAGATTTGAATGCTTTAAACAAACCCTAAAAGCTTAGGGTTCGTCACTTAGTAGAACAAAGGCCAAGTGTGTGCATGGCAGTTCATTATTTTGGTGATAGTTATGGATGTAAAAATTGCAACCCAGTATGTACTGTTATTTTAGGCTGATATTTACGATTTTTTTGTTTCACAGGTTCCAATGTTCACAGCATCAGGATTGAGAGTGCGGTTTCTGAAGGTAAGGTTCACTGTCAATCTTTCTTTCGTGTACGTACACATGCGTGTGCACCCACACACACCTCTCAAAATAAATGGGGAGTAAGAAAAGAAAGTAAAACTTCAACATCATCACCATTTGCAGGTGTGGGAGAAGACTGGATATACCACTACTGTCGAATGGGTTCGCTACATCACCACAGCCGGGTCTTATGAAATCATATGCTAGTGTCAGTTCGTTTTCATGGTTGGCGAGCGATTGCTGGTTGCTGACATCCAATGAAGCAGAAGATAACGGTAATTCCTTTTATCCCAAACATCAGTAGTGGCGTCGACTCGATTCTGCTGTGACGAAGAGTCTAGGTTCTTGTACAATCACATTTTTCATCCTTGAAACATAAGGAGGTTCTCCATATTATTCATTTGGTTGGAGGTGTGCATTTTGTTCTTGCTGTTGTAAAGTTCTTTTTGGAGCCAATCTGCATGTAAAATGTATTCTCGTTGAACTTTCTGATGGAAATCTAACTTTCCATTTTATGAAAGTTTCTGCGTCGTTTCATAGGTCGACACCACAATTGGTTTACACGTGAAAGTTTGGCTGGATCATAAACTTAATTGCTGAAGACACCGGTGTCATACTGCATGACTGAGCAAGCCATGCGCAGTTTAGAACAGGTAAGATTTCTTGTGAGCGTTGTCAAGTTTGAATCTCTCTCTCTCTCTCTCTGTGGTGGAGACAGGGAACCAATCACCCCATGGCACTGTCCTCTTCCTGTCCAACCTGCCCGCAGCCCATGCCAACCCAGGCTGCTCCACTCTGACTCGTTCTGTTGGCTATCCAAAATGCGGTTAAATTCTGCGTTAATAAAGATGACGGCAGCTGCGAAAAGCAGCCGCAGCTCTCTGGGCTAGTGGTGGACTCTCGAAGAACCTACAAATTAAGGGTCTTGAGTTCAGCCACGAATATTTGGTGGTGGTCCTCCTAATGACCGAGGCAAGAATAGACATGGCTGGTTCCTAACCAGTCGGCGGAAACCAAACCAGGTCAGGTACCGGTTGAACCAGGAATCAGTGAAACCGGGACCAGAATTGGGGATCACCGGGTTCGGTTTTGGTTTCACCTTTTATGAAACCAGAACCGGTTTCTTTTAAAGTTTTCCTTATAACTTTTATTTTTTAATAAAATTATCGGGTTAACCAGTCCGGTTATGTTTCTAAGGTTAAACACTAACTAGAACTGGTCATATCTACACAAGGATGGGTAACTATATCCTGGCCAGGTGTCAGCTCAGACACCTCTAGTTTGAAGGATGTTACAAGTTTAATACCCTGGATGTGGATCTGGTACTAGCCTACCTAACCTCAGCTTGCCTAACACAAGGAAAGGGCCAAAGATGCATCAACAAGAGAGATGTCAATGAAAGCAGCCAATAGAAAGGCACATTTTCTCTCTCTAGAACAGTGATATCATGAGAGAATCGACAGATACAATTACAACAAAAAGACCCTAAACAAGAAATGCATTTGAACTTCGTTCAGCGTCCTCCGTTCCTTCGCTACGCTCAGCTCCTGCTTTTGAAGCTTCACTGTTGTGATTAAATACCACTGAACTTCGTTCAACCCATTAGTAAAGTTGCTTCACTTCAGAAAGTTAATATCTCTTCGCTTCGCTCAACCCTCCAGCTTTCTTTTGTTCAGTTAAATAGCCTACGTATCCTTCACTTTACTCAACATATTGAATGCCGCTTCACTTCGTTTAGGCCTAAAGTACCTCCGTCTCTTTGCTGCGCTCAGCCCTACGTTCCTTCACTTCGTTTAGCCCTACGTCCCTTCGCTACTTAAAGCTCTTCCCTTCGTTCAGTTAAACAGCCTACGTATTCGCTTTGCTCAACATATTGAATGCGGACAGACAATAGACTTAAAATGGTACGGAAAATGAAGCCACAACGAGTTTCCAGAATGGATCATCTTCAATCCATCTCTGGCTGTATAGTAAACAACCTTTTATGTTTCCTGAACTAATTCTAATGCAATCAGTATCTTCAACTAGTCAATATGATCTGCTCTAATGTCCGTTATTACCTGCCAACTAAGAACATGACCAGTCGGTATGTGGGCATTGCCGGAAGCAGTTGCCCAAGCTGATGTCTAGTGAGCTACTAAGAGTGTTCACGGTTTGGTTTGGTTCGGTTTTAGCTTCAACCTCAAACCAAACCGTTAAGTTCGGTTCTCAACTTTTAGAGAACCAAACCGAACCATGCTATGTCCAAAAGGGAATCAAACCTTTGGTTTTGAACCACGGTTCTACTAATTTAAGTATTTTGCTAAACATAATGTATTATGTCATGATATTATTTGGATATACGGTCCACATTTTATATGTATATAAGGTTATAAGTATACAAACTCTATACATATATAAGTGTACAAACTCTATGTATATAGTATACAAACTTTATCAAGATTTAAATCCATATAAGTATACAAACTATTTATATGTACATATATTCATATTTTATATGCATATATATAAACTTATAAATAAAGTTTTATAACCTTATATATAATGTGAATATGTACACATATATGTACATATACATATGTATATAATGGTTTGGTTTGTTCTCGTGGTTCAGTTCCAACACTGGAACCGTGAACTGAACCACTGGAAAATTTTCTATCTAGAACCAAACCACCAGACATCTGGTTCGGTTCTGGTGGTTCTATGAACACCCCTATGGGCTACCTTCAGACGATTCACTCGTGGTTCCTCTCGATTGCAGATTCGCCCCCTTTTTTGCACCCAAGTTTGACGTTTGTGATACTGCAGATGAAGGCTCATGGTTGAGTGGCTGTGGCCTTGGACAGGGCTTCTTCCCTCAGAAATAAAGCTTCCCACAACCAGCTGACGAAATTGTCAAATATCAGAACTAAGCACCATCTACTTTCAGCAGAGGAACTAACAAGTATTAACAGGTATGTCAGAGCCAAGATTCAGTATGTCTATGATTACCAAAGGAGAATTTAAGACTTGAGGGAATTGGAAATCTTAATTATGATTTCCAAACATAGTATCAACTAGACATGGAAAACCAGAACCAAACTTGGATCGGGCCGGTTTGAAACTGTCAGTTCCAGTTTAGATCTTAAACCGTTCGGAACCAAAAGATATTAAAAAATTTGAATTTTGATAAAAATATTAAAACATCATGAAACCGACTGTTTCAAACCACCGCTTCTGGTTCCGAAACGGTTATGGTTTTGCGGAAGCTGGAAGCTGGAACCGGAACCTCGGGTCCTTCCTAGTTCTGGATCTGATTCCAGGTCCGGTTCTGGTTCCAGCTAGTTTCTGACCCGATCGGTTTCGGTTGAAACAATTGGACTGGTTTGAAACCGGCCATGTCTAGTACCCACACCCTGATCGCACTGGAAATCCCAAAAACCATGAAAGATAGGAATAAATTCTAAATGGAATAATTCTGCAAAATTCCATAAAATCCCATTTCTCAGAACAGAGGATTACAACCCGAAAGCGTTCAAAGAACGCTATTCACGATCGAGGCCACATTCAGAAATTTCAAAAAGAAATGCTAAAGCCATTTCTCTACAATGAATTCCAAAAGTAGTAAGAAAAACTACCAAGAGGTAGAACGATTTCTGAAAATCAACTTTTTTTAGTTTTTATGAAGAAAAGGTGAGGCGTGAGAACAAGAGGAATACCATTCCTTGGTAAGAAAAATCTCTGCAGGGAAGAGCAGATATTTAGGGTTTAACACTCAGATTTAGGGTCTAAATGTGATTTCTGTTTTTTTTTTCAGTTTATTTGGGGATATTTTCTATAATCAATTTGTTTTTTTTTGTCATAATTTCATTTTCTACTTTATTTACTATCACGTACAGCCTTGTCCTTTCCTTCCCAGTTTTGAATATTCACTTCCTTTCAACCTTAACCCCCATACTTTTCTTGTAGTTAATTAGGTACTTCCCCTCGAATAGCAATATTGGTCCGACACCAATCCGGCCCGAATGAGGTGGGTAGTACCCGGTTAGACTATATTTAAGTTTGTAAACCCAAATATCTTTGGTTGGGTATGGGTGAGATAACTAATCTCTGAAACCCGAGCCGACCCAAATTACATGCATGTAGCTAAACATGGCCGGCTCCTAACCAGCCTGGTGGTTCCAATCAGAACCAAATTGGGCCAGTTCGGTTCCAGTTGACTGAAACTGGTGAAACAGGAACTGGGGATCACTCGATTCGGTTCCGGTTTCACCTCTTATAAAACGAGAATCCAAACCAAACCAAAACCAGTGAATCCAAACAGCTGGTTCTAGTATTTAAAAAAAAAATCTTACAACAATAACTAAGCCTTTTCCTTTAGTTGTCTTTCTATATGTCCAAATCATCTTAAACAATTTTGCCTCATTTTATCTTCAGTTGGTACCACTCTCAATTTACTTCTAATAACCTCACCTTTTCATAATAGGAACTTGAAAAAAATTAATATCATAATTATCTTACAATACAAGTTAGCCAATATAATTCTTGAGAATTGTACAACAACTATGCCTTTTCCTGGGGTCGGCTACATGGATTCTTTATTTCTATAAAATCCGATCATGTGCCATGCTAACACTATCCTATGTTCTTCTTCTTTTAATCTTCCTCTTCTAGTTTCCTTTTTTGGCTTTTTCATCACAAGGTATGCCCTTGATGATTTCTCATCAACTATCTTATGCTCAAATTAAAAAAAAGCAGGCATTGATCTTGGAAAATTCAATAATTTTCTTGGGATAATTACCAAAAGCAACTAGGGCATGCGTGTGTATAAGAGGGGGAGAGAGAGATGCAATAATTTACTATACTTTTTTACCTTACAAGTCCTACTAACCTAACACTTATAGGAACCCGCTAGAATGAAACATGATGTATGGTGTGCCTAAGAACTTTAACCTAAACTCTTACTCCTATATATCATTAACATGTCTTACCACTAAAAGAATAAATTGGGATATCCAAAATAAAATGATTATATAATTACAAAACTCTGATTTAATGCCAAGTTTCTCCATGTGATCAAATGATCCTTCCTTTCCTAATTAAAATCACTTGTAGAGAAAAGGGAATTGGTTATTGATTTTGTTACAGATCACTCTGATTTGGTCTTGCTTAACACAATAAAAAAAACCTTGTATCTAACGCATTCTTTTGTTTCACCCACAACTCCCCACGACACATTTGCCAACAATTTCGTGTTGCACAATAAAGCACCACAAGGAATCCCTTGGATTCCACTAGTGAATGAAAAATCCTTTCTTTCCCACAGCAAGCTGTCACAAGCTTATTAGTACAAAATTGACTTTTCGTGATTAAAGGGAATAATTCTGATGGTTCGAACCATCGAAATATGTAAGAAAACAATTCTGAGGATTGGACCTTCAGAAATATAAAAACAACTAAATTTCTGCAAACGTTGCCAACGATGCTCTTAGTTCTCAAGGTTGGGCAAACCATCGGCAATAATTGAATAATTCTCTTGGTGGTTTAAAGTATTAATTCCAGGTATTCGGAACCATCGGAAATGTCTGGATGCACATATAGAGGCCCATTTAAACGCACATATAAGGCAACAATCTTCTATTATATTTAAATATGTGATTTACATGCGTTCCGAGAACTCCCAAATCAAATATTTCTTGTCATTTTATGTAGCAGTGTGGTCCTTCATGGCTATCACAAGTTTGAAGAACCTTTTAGTAGCATTGGTGGAAGAGCTCTTTACTTTTGCATTCAGCTTGTGTTTGTCTAAGCGGAGGCTTTATTGAACATTACAAAAGGCCTTCTTGATATTTTAATCGATGGTTTGACTAGCTAGGTTGCATAGTTTATCGTTATAAATCATAAATAAATTGTGATTCCTAGTTTATTTGTTTGCACATGGTTTATCATAATATAACAAAGGCATTTTTTAGCCATTCTCTCTCTCTCTCTATCCATCTATCTCTATCTTTTATATATATATATAGGAAAGTTGGATCTTGCTACCTCTGACCCCATTGCTTTTGGGTGACACGAGTATAATTAAAAAATTTAAGAGATTTTAGAAAAATATGAAGGATATTATTGTTACACTTATGACATTCAAAAACAATGGATGAGCAGTGATCCAATAATCTATATATATATATATATATATATATATATATATATATATATATATATATATATATATATATATATATATATATATATATATATTCACATTTCTGATCTTTCTTATTATTAAATGCTCAAATATCCCTCAACCTAGTTTGAAGGATTTATAGTAACACAATCTATACTTCAAATTAGGTTCACGTTTGGACAACAGGTTATGTAAAACAATGTACAATCTAATAAGCACAATATTTATCTTACGCAGAAATGTTTATTTATTATTTTTCACCTAAAAGATATTGGCCTTAGTTGGTATCAATGTCGGATGAGATTTGAAAAACATAGCTATAGCTAGATTAATTTTGCTTTTGACATAACTAGCATCCTAGCTATTGGAAATTGATAACAATTGGGGTATGGAAATTTTCTTTACTTTGAGAAACATGTCTCCACATTAGCACACAACGTATTCATCTTAAACGAAAGTCTCTCTCTCTCTCTCTCTCTCTCTCTCTCTCTCTCTCTCTCTCTCTCAGTGTGTGTGTTTGCGAAAGGGTTTGCAAGAATGGTGCACTGATTACAGTGGGAATTGTGGCAAGATTGTGATTCAGTGAATGGAGAAACAAAGTATCCTGTATTTTTCTGTAATGGCTGATGTCATTTTATTCGTATCTGAAGAACTCGAAAACATTTAATTGAGCTAAAGTCAAGCCACAAAATAGCAGATTATAGCTTCCAAATGAAGAGTTAGAACACTCAATGAATATTTAATTTAAAAAAAAGAGAGAAGAAAACTACAATGGCATCTACTGTGAACAGCTATCCCCACCTTTATATAAGATTCCTTTAACTCTTGGTATATGCCGTATGCTATCTTGATATCAAAAGCTCCATTATGATCATCTAACAAGTTGGAATACATCATATATTTCGTATTATCTTCAATCATTTCCCATGCCATGAAAGATCAGAAAATTTTGAACCATAAACCATGTTCAACTCAAATCAATTGGAAACATGTACATTTTCACATAAAATTTGAATTCCCTCAAAAGAAAAAAGGTGTGCAAGTTGACTCAAAATAGCCTTCAACTTGAAGGCCTCGAGTTTGATAACCAGGTATGCATATCAGAAAGTGGTCAGCCTAACACCAGTCTGTCAATCAAATAAAAGAAAGCATGTACATGCTCAAGGTTAACACTGATACAGATACATGCTGCCAAAGGCCTAGGTCTCAAGTTGGTTATTATATAATACCACATACTGGAAAATGTTATAGATTGAACTAAAAACTTTTTGAGGTAATAATTAGGGAATAGCTCCACTAGCAGGTAAGAAAATAATCAAATGATATCAGCAACAAACTGTAATAAATTGTGAGTGAAAGCCTGAGAATGCATGATTTCAAAAGAACCCATAACCTAAAACTGCACATTCCACATTAATAAGATTTTCATTAGGGCATTATATATTATCACGAAGATAAAAAGCCTTAATTCTGCAAGAATGATCTTAAATTGCAACTTGGCATCAAGTATCCTAGCATCCATCGATCGCCATATATAATGATCGTCATGCTTGACATAGTCACTGTCCCCATAAATTCCCTATATGATTCCCTATTTCTTCTTCCTTCTACCTAGTAAGAACTTTGAGAACTCATCCAGTGAAGAGCTCGTGAGCTACAAGTACAGATGGACCAGTTCAATTGGCAGGCGTTCAAGAAAGAGAATGAAAAATTGAAATTACTAAGAAAAAGAAGGAACTTGGAAAACAAGTATAGAGATGTTTGTGCATTTTATAGAAACTGACAGACTAAAATCATGGATTTAAAGGAAGCCTTGTGGTTGAAAATCGCTTGCTAAAATAAGATAAGTGGATGGATGAGATCCTAAGATATATATCTCATAGCAATTGAGGAATAATGCCTTATGATAATATACGTTTTAACTAAA
This sequence comes from Brasenia schreberi, assembly GCA_036023115.1. Taxonomy (NCBI): domain Eukaryota; kingdom Viridiplantae; phylum Streptophyta; class Magnoliopsida; order Nymphaeales; family Cabombaceae; genus Brasenia; species Brasenia schreberi. The sequence continues at coordinate 2,216,173 of JAYKKT010000086.1, read as the reverse complement.
AACAAATCATTATTCAACTTCTCTTAACATTTATCTCCTTCATAGACCTGTATTGAAGTAGAAAGCCTAGTCATCTTTCTAAAAAATGGAGCGCATATATATGTAGATACATACTTATACACACACATATATATATACAAATATGCGCAGACATACATAAATACATATACATGTGTGTATATATATGTAGATTCATACTTACACACATATATATACATATACAATATATGCATACATACATACATACATGCATACATATACACATATGTGTGTGTATGTATACGTACATGTATATATTTGTGTATATATACACACATAACTATTACCACACAGTCGATTGCTATAACATGCTAGGATGCATTCACTTGCAAGGAAAACGAACCTACGTATACACAAGGTATCAACAACTGAGAAAAAAGATCATTTTTGAATTCCAAATGCAGGTTCTATATCGTAAGATGTACTGATTTGTGCTATACAACTAAGACTGACATTCAGGTGAATCAATAAAGATGGAGGCCGCATGATATATATGCAGAAGTTGGCTTGTGAACATGATAAATATCTGCAGTAACACAATGAAAACATGGAACGCGGACCGGGATATCAAATAAGAGAATGAATGAAAAGTTGCATCTTGAATTCTAGCTGGAGCGGAAAGGCTCTTGAGTCACATAAGGGCAGCAATTCTACCATGGTCTTTAACATGCATTAGGAATGAAAACACACACACACAGAGAGTACATATGTATGTATGTATTAGGTATGTTGTATATGTATGTAGGTATTTTGACATTGTTTTGAACTGAAGAAGCATGGAAACGAACAAATAGTTAATGAAGAACTGCAATGCACTAATAAGGCCAAAGAAGACTGAAATGCTCAACTGTGTTACAAATAAACTCGGACAAGGCTGCATAAGAGTCTTAATGGAATAGAGACAAGATCAACGTGCATTAGAAAAACATAACTGCACAGCCTTCAATGTATTTTGTTTGCATTTTTGCGTAATCGGTCTACGCTTCTTCTCCCTATTCATGGCTTTCACCAACTATCAAGCAAATCTTCAAAGTAATTCACTACGTTATGTGAATTTGTCCTGGAATCAAGCAGTTCAAAATGTGTACATACAAGAGCAACTATATGCCTTCTTAATTTGTTGGTTAATGGGCGATACGACGACTATTGTAATCGCACAAGTTCCAAGAACCAGTTGCTTAAAGCACATGTAACATGAATGATCTGTAACGATGGAGATGATGGCTATTCTAGAAACAAGTACGAAGCCTCAAGCCTTCTGCTTATGAAACACAAATGTTTGATACATAAGAAGGGGGAAGACTAAAGGAACCACCACGGCGCGCGCGCGCGCGCGAGAGAGAGAGAGAGAGAGAGAGAGAGAGAGAGAGGAGAAAAACAAGAAAATTATTGTACAAAGACCATGAAATGTGCATGCTAACCTTTGGCGACCCTATCGAACTCACGCTTCTTGTTGATTGGTGGAAGCTCGCGCGCTCTCTCCCTTCCCTCTTGCAAACCCTAACATTCGGATCTCCTTTCTTCCTTCCTTGGCTTCTCTTGTAGTAATTAAGCACAAATTAGGCACACCCGTCACTCCAATTCGAACCCTCTAACAACGAAGACAAAAAGTTGAAAAGAAACGAATACGAAGAAGCAGGAGAAAAGGAGGAGAAAAACATCCTCTCCTTCCTATTCTCTCCGGTGTCGCAACATTACTTAGAACGGCGACCGGCCGGAATTGCCTGCAAATCCATGGGAGTCGACAGGTAGCTGGCAATTTGCCATGTTAAGCGGCAAGTTGAAGAAAGGCAAGCCCGATGAAGGGTCTGGAAACTGGCCACTGGCAAAGGCCGGCACGCCGAGTGACTGGCTCGCGGTTGGCGGCTGCATCTGCATCGGCGGTGCTTCCTCCTCTTCCAGCGGCAGCCTCTCGTAAGCAACGTTGGTGAACGAGGCAGCGATGACCATGACAGGACCGGCGGCAATGAGCGGTCCAACAACACTTCCGCCAACAACCTGGCCCGGGCCACCCGCTAGGAACACTGTAAGGCTGGTGGCTCCTGGGGGTGCTGGAGGTGGCAAGAACGATCCGGAGAGTGATAGGATCTCAAAGCGGCCGTGAAGGGTGACGATGGCACCGGCAGCTGCCGGTTGCCGGAGAGTGACGTTCGTGACAGTCCCGCTGCCGCTGAGGATGCAGACCCCCCACTGGCGCCGGCGGGCGTAATTGGTGACACAGTCATAGATATCATTGCCCGAAGCCACCTCCAGAATGTGGGCTCGGAGTGTGTTAGCACTTTCCCTAGTGATGATCACGGGTGGCTTCGGCTTATTCTTCGAGCCCGGCGGTCGACCTCTCGGGCGCCGCCCAACGATATCTCCCGAACCCCCTGCAGCCATCAATTCCAGCCCACCCCCTCCACTTGATTCCATCTTCTCCTCCTCATCCTGATCCAGTCGGCCCTGATTCGTGCCGTCGTCGTCCGGGACATCACCAGGATGGCGCTGCTGCAGCTGGAGGTCGTGCCGCTGGTTCAGGGTCGAAGGGTGGTGGATGAACCTCGTGGTCGTGCTGAGATCGAACCCAGCCATGGATCTCTTTTACATCCAGCGATAGAGAAAAATATTTGTTTTGCGGTTTCTTTGGAAAAAGAAAAAACACACGATATGATAAAAACAAAGAAATATAATATGCGAGAAGGGAAGGGGATTGAGGAGGAGATAATTTCTTTTTCTTTTTGAATTTTCTCTGTACCTATTTTTGGGATTTGTGGGTGCAAGGTGGCATAAAAAAAGAGTGGGAGAACTCGAGGATTCGGAGTCCAAACAGTGCAGGAAGATGGTGGAGACACACTGTATATGGAGGCTTGAGGGGGAGAGAGAGAGAGATTGACCCGAGGGTTAGGTAATGATGAGAGAGGGAGATGGGTAAGTGTGAATGATGCGGCGAATGGGTCCCATGAAGTCTCCTTGGCTGGGCCTGAGTCGTCACTGGCTTCATTATTAGTTTTCAATGCCCAAATAAGGGCATAATCAAAAGGTTTAAGACATTTATCAAGTCAACAGGCTTGATTAGCAAGTTTGCTTCTAGGGTTCACTCTTGGCCAACCTCCTTCCTGAAAAAATAGAGGGACTTAAGACCCTAATGTCAGGCAATGGATGATCTTTTCGTAGTGTGTAGTCTCGACGTCTTATGCTTTTCTGCATGCCTTTCCAAAGATAAGAGATTCAGTCACTTGGTCAGCTTGTTGGATCGTTCAATTTAGATGTTAACATGCAAATATTCAGATAAAGTCAAGTCAGGGTCAGCTCATCCGGCCCAACTTGATCGAAATTGTTTCTGCATGAAACCATAGAATCAGCCTGAGATGGCTCTTCTTTGTCTTGGCTTCCAAAGCCAACTCCGGTTCCCTTATGTTTTGACTGAAGCCACATTACATGTAAATTAAATTAAACCTCTTTAAGAAAAAAAAGGCAAATGTGAAAGAGAAGTTCACGCCAATGATGTGTAAAACCCGGTTTCGTTCATATGATATAATACATTATTTAATGCCATTATGGGCTTCCTTTGGTCTATCTGGGAAATTATAAGTCAGGGTCATCGTCTCCAGTCACTTTCATCCACGACGACGAAACGAACCACCCATGGCCTTATTATTGCAAGTCTAATTTGCTTGGAAAGATAGACATATAGTTGAGATGGTGCTCCGAGTTCTACGCCACCAGCTGATCCGGAAAGTCATTGGTTAAGTTCCAAAGTTAAGAGCCTCGCCTTGTTGTACCTACGATCAATAGCTCACCTCACTAGGGGGTCGACTCACAAGGTGAAGATCATGAATTCGATACCCTGGGCGTGCATCTGGCTTTGAACTCTCCATTGTAAATATAAAAAAAAAAACACGAACATTGCCCTGTTGAAGCATCTGCTGTCAAGCCCAAGTTTGTGATTAACAATGATGGTCATGCTGACGTTAGTCTTGAACCAAATGAGGGGCGTGATTCACATTATATATATATATATATATATATATATATATATATATATATATATATATATATATATATATATATATATATATATATATATATATATATATATATTGCTTTTGTTACAACATGCATGGTGAATTCGAGTGCACTGCCAGGTGAGCTTAACGATGGAGTGTGATGTACAAAAGACAATAATGTTAACCAATGCATAGTGTAGTTAACTAGAGATCTTTTTTTTCTTGAACGGCAGTTAATTAGTGAATCAATGAAGCAGAATTTTCATTCCTTTTTTTACAAGAGAAGGCCGAAGCTTAATACATGCACCTTCTGATAGGTGAACTCTCACCAACAGCAACAGTGTTAGAACACCCTACAGATGAGTTAACGCTCTCGATTTTGTTAACCAAAATAAAGGTAAGGTGGGATGAACTGAATATGACAATAATTAGAAGGGTGTTTCCTTGAGAAAGGAGTCAATCATTTTACGTATTACAGCTGCTATATGGTTTAGGGCATCCGATCTAACAGCAGTGTGAGGGTGATCTAGTGACAGAAGGAATGGAATGAACGGCTGTGACCGGAAAAAGGAGGGCGTTCAATCTAGCGGTTGATTAGCTGGTTGTGAGGGAGTCACGTGCGGTCTACAAGTCAAGGGAGAAAGGGAGAAAGGAAAGAGGGAAAGCTAGGGTTGTCGGCCACGAGCCAGCAGTCGTTTTCATCGGGAATCGGTTAACCCGCCCGGAAAAACTGGGCACTCTGTCCTCCCTCACATGACTCCGCCTCGGTCAAGCTGCAACTCTCAGTTTTAACGAGGGAGAAAGAGAGAGACAGAGAGAGTGAGAGTAATATCTATGTTCGAGCAATACATGTACATGTGTAAGACTGTAAGAAACCTGAAATTCTGTGACGATTCCATGCGTTGGCTCATCTAGATCCTTTCTCTCGACTCATCTCTTTCTTCCCCCTCTAAAATGACAATGGGACCATTGTGTATCTGTTGCTTGGACGATTCACCGACCCCATCTCTACCACCTCAGCATCAGAAGCCCTAAATTAAGGTCTCTCTCTATCGAAGAGATACATACACAGGAGAGAGAGACGGGGTCACCAAGTTGAACAATTGGGTGGTCTTGTCCTTCTGTGGGGTGGTCTCTTTAAGGAGAATAGGACCCATAGCCCTTTTCAGGTGCAAGTACAATAACCTTCTCGTATGTTTCTCTTCCTTATATATATAAAACATTTATGACAAAGTGAAGGTTCTTTTCCCATCATTTATGCGTGGTTTTAAGATCTTATATTTTTCATAATAACCATAATATTTACCAAATTGATATGACACAAAATCGGTGTTATGCGGTCAAGGAATCCATGCAGCCAACCACATCTAATGTGAGAAAAGCTTGGTTGCTGTGATTGTTGTTGTTAATATTCACCAAAACTAATTTATCATTTATAATATACTAAGGAACTAGATTCTTTCTTATTTCTGGACCAAACTTTTTTGATGCGACAAGAATATATTGACATCACACATTATGTGGTCTTACGGGATATTACGTGTGATCAACTTACTATCACTGTTTTCATGAAAGTATGAGAACAAATAGAATCCAGCACGGCCATAGCTTTACCCTCATAGTGAGCTGATCCAGTTCGAATGATTAGTCGGGATCCTTGTGGGCTTTTAGTTGCTGGTAGTTTAAACTTTTAAAGAAAAAATTATAGACTTCCCCTCAAGTTTACCTTCTTCTTGGATGTACCTCTTTTTTTCTAATTAATTTGTGTGAAAAATGATCAATTTGAAAGAGAGAATAACCTATACATGCTAGCACTTACAACCAGCATTTTCTGGTGATTGACAGTTGATATCAATACCGATGACACCTTTGGATTCCTCCTCTAAGTACCATAAGACAGACTAAGACATGAATGAGCTTTAACTGCTTCATAATGTCTTTTGATGTATAATCTTATACAAACATCTGAGATTAAGAGATTTGAACTAAAAATACGGTTATACTTTTATATTTTACAAAGTGATTTAAATCTCCACTATTGATCTCAAAGGTTGAATGACTAAGATGTTGATGTAAGATTATACACAAAAAAAAGATATGATGCAGCTAAGATATCCTCTCTATGTTGGGGAGGTGAGGGAGATACTTTTGACATTGAGATTGGTCATTTGGTCGCTGGAATCAATGCCTGTGACAACTGCTGGTAGAAACTAGCACAAACAGTTCCAAATTTTCTATAAAGGAGAAATTGTATATGACTCTGTTTATTTATTTCATTTTTTAAAAGTAGCAGTTGATATCGGAAAGTGAGATTTCCAGTTCTCTGAAAACTTGGATGACAATGAGTATACATTTGGGAATGAATGATTTCTAAAGGGTACCATGAAATGCCATAATTTCTTCAATGGACAATTAGTCAAGCATTTAGAGTCAGGTCTTCTCCTTAAAAGGAAAAAATCAACACTACAGTTTTGCATAGTTCATCATCTCTGCAAATTCTCATGATACTTCATAACATGGCATCCATTAAACCTTTTTTTTTCGGTTGACTTAATATGCATATCTCTGCAATTTGACTAAACAAAACAATGAAAGTTGACTAAGAAAGTTGAGTTTCATAGAAATCTATCATCATGATCAAGCATAATTACGAATTTGCACGATGAGCAATAGCTCACCTGGCTAGGGGGTCGACTCATACATTAAAGTTCATGAGTTCTACACCTGGGGCATGCATCTGGCTTCGACCTCCTTGTTGTCGTGAAAATGAAGAACTGTCATAGAATTCAGTATTTTCTACCATATCAAACCATCGAAATAACTTAATTCATTTCTGTAGCTAATCACATTAAACATTAATCCTACCGGTACCGACGACTTTTTTTACTGTTTTTTGGGTTGAGTGCTTCAACCATTGAAATAATTGTCAATGGATGATGATAAAAAACAACTGAATGTTTCTACTACTGGTCATTTCCCACTTAAAAATCTTGCATAGAGTAGTGAATAATAGTGAAAAGAAAAGGGAAAGTTCGGATTCTATACACATAGTTTAAAAGTTGACTACCATAATTTATATAGCCAACCATTAATTAAACGTAGGCATTTTTCAGCATTATTGAATGCATACATCAATATATTAAAATTCTTGGGATTTCTTTTCACTTTTGTCTTTCTCCGATGGGCGCCACGCAGCTCTAAGAAGCTATTTTTAAAGTTTAATTAATCATGAAAGGCAACAATCTAATAGTGAACATATACTAAATAATTATCAAAACTCGGTTAATATATAGTTCGAGGCGTTCTATATTGTATTCCCTACAGACTTCCTATTTAAACTCTTTAAACAACACAAGAAAATCTCGGGAAGATTATCTTGATCTTCTATTTCAAAAGGAAAAGGATGGATACTCTTGTTCAATCATTTGTTCTTGGACAGTTATGTGTGACGAAGTACAAATTGGGATAAGAAATGCTTATGGGGCTGGATAAAACCTATAAATTAAATATATATGCTTAAAATTTTAGTTTCAAAAGCTGCTTGATTAACCTTGCTTAAGTTATTGTTAGGCGCAAAAGCCTAAGTATAAAATTGACAAGGCATGACCTTATCCTCTTCTTCAAAAGGAGTGCTTTTAAAATGATTATTGAAGTGCCATTTAAAATCTATTTCTCCCACAATAAAAACGTTTCTGCAGCATCTGGTGCAATTTGTTCTCACAATGTTATAAAAATCGGACCCACGGGCACACCATACAATAATATCTAATTTGATCCAGGTGCCCTTTCACTTATTCTTCAGTCATAACGTCTCATATTAATTAATATATCATATTTTTCCTGTTTTTAAATATTTTTTATAGTAAAACAAAATATTTATCATAAGAAAAAATGAATTAGTGTTGCGCCATTCTCTCTCTCTCTCTCAATATATATATATATATATGTGTGTGTGTGTGTGTGTGTGTGTGTGTGTGTGTGTGTGTGTCTGTGAGAGAGAGAGAACCATTTTAAGTCTTCGTTAATAATGCTTGCGTAATGCAAATGCAAATGCAATCTTGTTGGTCCTAAATTTGCAGAAAGTTATCTTGAAAAGTCATTAAAGTTGCTTGATTTTATGGATAAGTTGGTGCTACACTAATATAAGATTTAATACACGACACCTAAAGGATGTTTTAGATGTTTAGTGAAGTGGTTAAACGAAGCTCTAGTAAGAAGGCACGCAAAATTAGATGGTGAGTGCATTAGAAAAACGGATATAAAGTTCAAAAGTATAAAAAGAAAACGACAATCTTGAATGGGATATGGTGTGTTTATGGTTCAGATTAGTACATATTTTATGCAATACATCATACTTACAAGTGATATGTCTGAGAATCATGGAAGAACCCATACAATTAAGCACTATATAGTTATAAACCTCAAAAACAATTAAGTGCTTAATTACATTACCATGGAGTAAAATTAATTTATTTAGGGTTAATTATCTGAAGGAAAAAGGAGGGGGAAAAAACTGGTTCTTTGTTGAGTCGGTCTCACATTATAACGTTGGCATAGGGTTTGATGCTAATCTACAGAGTGTTGACAAAAGCTTTAAACCTGCTTTTAAACAGCATATGCATTTCTATCTTGGAATTTGCATATAATATTGAATAAATTAATTGTGTATCACATACTTTATGAAGGGACCGCATCAAAAGTACATAAAGAAAAAACTAGAGAGTCACTAAGGCATCACTTCGATTATGGAAGACCATAAATTAATAAAAGCCAGAGGGTTAAGATAATCAAAGATTCTTGATTAGGGGGGCTACATTGAGTGTGCAACCATGATTACGATGTGCCCACGTGAACGACGCTGACCGGGGCTTTATTTTAATCACCATGTTGGCTCAACTTGTTCCTTATCATAATTTAATCTCTCTCTCTCTCTCTCTCTCTCTCTCTCTCTCTCTCTCTCTCTCTCTCTCTCTCTCTCTCTCTCTCTCTCTCTCTCTCTCTCTCTCTCTCTCTCTCTCTCTCTCTCTCTCTCTCTCTCTCTCTCTCTCTCTCTCTCTCTCTCTCTCTCTCTCTCTCGCACACACACACACACAACACAACTTGTAGATATCGATGACTTGTAACTGCAAGCCATCTAAAAAGATGCCAAACCACAACCGTCGTTCTAATTAGCCTCTCTGCGTGTGTGTGTGTGGCTAGTGAATGAACCGAGCAGCTTGTTCTTCAGCTCGATTCAACTGATAATTATGAATTCCTTCATGTTTGTTTATGATCTAACTAATTAGCCTCTGTGTATGTGTGAATAGTAAACGAACCGAGAAGCTTATTCTTCAGCTCAATTTAACTGATAATTATGAATTCCCTCATGTTTGTTTTATGATCTAAATAAGCAGAACACCAACTGGCTCATGTAAAGCTATACCGGCTGAATAAAGCTAAGTAACCTAGGCAGCTTGTTCTTTTCAGCTCAGCTCCTGCGAGCTTTTTTAGTAAAGCATATAAACATTTATGTGTATGCTAGAAGGCCATCTCAACCAGATGAATTGGGTGGTCATAATGGAATTAAGGATCAATTTTTTAGATTTTACAAGAAAAATGTATAAAATAATACTTAGTTTTTATCTAAATTATCTTTTAACTTTAATGACCACCTCATATTCAGCTGGTTTAACTTCTTCTCGTGTAAGTCGGTCCATGCTTGTTGGACTCGCCTCAGACAAGCAAAAACGACAAAAATGAATGATAAACGAGATATGAACCTCCAAACCTCCTCTTTTACTCTCTCACTCTACAGATGCGCATGCAGTGACGATGATGATCATCTTCACCATCATCCTGATTTTACAAAAGCTTAACATCATACATCATTATCGGCATGAGCTGAAAAACACAGACTGCCCAATTATGCAAACCCTGCAAAAATTGTTAAAAGACCAGTTTCATCTGCCTGATCCTTGTGCAATTAAGCTTGTTCAACCAATGCCTTTTCAACGATATCCGCCCGTCAATTCAGATTAGTGAGACTTGATAAGACGCTTCTGGGCAGGATATTCTCGTAAGAAAAGCTTGGATTCATCTTGTTGTCAAACGTCTTTCCCGTGACATTCACAATAAAACTTCAGTAAAACTTCACAAGTAGCTGATCTGTCCGATGAAACTTCAAAGCTGGGCCGTCTCATCCATCAACACATTTTTTTGACAATAACCGGCTAACTTTTATTTTATTTTGAGAATATGGCTAGCAAGCTAATAATGTTTCATTCCCTAGCTAACAATATGAGAGCAGGCAGTACTGTAAGCGTTATCTACGATGTATGCTTTGCCATTGACGATGAAAATATTCATCATTCTTTCTGAATTAGCATTAAACATCAGGAAAGGTATGATTACGTTGAAGTTGATATATTCATGAGCTAAGACACCTCGACACCAAAGAGAATCCAGTTTCCTGGAAATCCACTTGCCTTTGATTAAGCTAGTTAATTAGTATCCATCTTCTGGACCGCAATGCTGCAATTATTTTCCTCCGCATTACGTGATTATCCAGGAAATCAGGATAAGATGTGAGATTATAGCATTGCGGAGGAAAATGCAGAATCCCATCTTATCCCAAATTTTCTGAATATCTGCAGCGGTGTCATTCTTTCCAGTTCATCACAAACTGTTAGCCTTTAAAAAATACAGTTTTTGAATCGTGCACATTTTTGTGTGTGGGAGAGAGAGAAAGGGAATACTGTAGGAGCATATACGTAGAAAGTTATGGGAAGCCGAGAGTGGAAGGTTACTGCAAGGACATTGACGGGGCAAGTTCCAGCCAGTTAAGTAAATCAATAAATATATATGCCAGAAAGAGTTCATATTCATATAATTTGTGAGAGCAGAGGTTGGTGTCCATGCAAATTATATCTTCATTTTTCTTGCTAAGAGTATCCATCTCTTTCAAAAGGCAGAAGTTTAACCTTACAGAAAGTTTGCTTCTCTTAAGCACCTAAAATATGAAGCAGAACACGTTGCATGCACACACACGCACATTACAATATACAATCTAGGGCATGAAACTAGGGGCATTGATCCATGTCTAGAATGTGATCAGCTCTCTGTTGGTAGCTAGGTCAGGAGTTCCATTCGTGGGTGTGCAGCAAGAAGGGTCTGCCTGTCCCCAACTTGCCTCTTAGGAAGAAGAAACTCATTGTTGTGGGTGTTTTTTTGATTGATCTGAACTTAGAAATGCAATTAGGGTTAACTTATCTGGGAACATGCTTTACATATAATTCATTTGGATGAAAAGTGACGTGAGTGTGCGCGCGCCTACGTATTGTTACGCACTCAATGGTTTCAGGAAGGAAGATCACTTCGAATGCGAGCACTCGTGTGTCGGCAGATAGGGGCAGCAAGTTTGGCAGATAACAAAAAGTGGTTTAGTATTTTGAGTTTTGTGAGAGAACGAAGTGTTGACAAAGAGTAGTTCTGCTCAAAGACCAAACCCGTTTATCCAGTCCTGATGCTCAAAGAGCAAAAGATTGATCTTTGTGCTTTATGGACACAAACTTCTGCACTATCTTGTGTGTACACCAAATGCACCTCTCTCTCTCTCTCTCTCTCTCTCTCTCTCTCTCTCTCTCTCTCTCAGAGAGGGTCCTAAATTGCATAAATTTGAGAGATAAGGCTGTGGTATAAGTTCAGAATCCTCAGGTTTAGAAGTGGTAGCTGCACTATGAAAGAGTGTGAAGGGTACATAAAGATGGATGAACCATGTCTATACCATGGATAGGTGTTGGACAATTAACTCCCTCGGAATTAATTTTAAGTCGAAGGATGAACTACCGAACCCATTCAAAGAGAAAAGTAGAATAAACTTCTCTATAAATATTATGCATATATATATTCGACATGACACATATTCACTCATGTCTCTAGTCACTTTTGAGTGACATGAGTATCATTTCAAAATATATAAAAACTTTTAATATTATAAAAAATATTTTAATGATACTCATACTACCTAAAAGCAAAAGATCCAATCACTCTCTCTCTATATATAAATATAGAAAGAGAGATTTGCTTCTTCGTTAAGGAATGAGCCTGAGCATGAAAAGATACAAGAAACTACATGCAGGATAGATTAATTTGCAGGAATATGCGCATCTCTTGTTAGGTTTTCGGATTAAGAGAAGTTGGTGTCTTAATTTATGTGGGTTGTTAGGTTTTCAGATTAAGAGAAATTGGTGTCTTAAATTATGTGGGTTGTATTATTCTGATGGAAATTGCATTGACGTACAAACAAGGAGTGAGTCGAGCACAGTTGTCTATACCGAACAACGGGTTTAACCCATACCGTCCAGGTAGGGAATAAACAAATTGCCAAACTGGTCCGACCCCATTTAATAATAGGTTGCACGATGACTTACGTGAGACCCTCTCTTTCTCTCTCTCGAATCATGTACACTTATTGCTTTTTGGTAATATGAGTCTAAGTTTAAAAATTAAATTTTTTTGAAAAAAGATGAAAAACAATACTATTAAGTCATGCTCGGTAGAAAATCATGGTGGGACATGAGTAAATAACACTAGCCATGAAAATTATCCAATCACTATACATAGAGAGAATGTGGACCGGATCTTACTCTCAACATGTCCATTCATGCGTACTTATTGCTTTTTTATAGTACGAGTCTAATTTAAAAAAATTAAGAATTTATGAAAAAAATATGAAACACAATACTATTAACTCATTCCTTATAAAACAATGAGTGAACATGAGTGAACAACGCTAGTCATGAAAAATATCCAATCATTATACATAATGGTATATGCTAAATCTCATCAATGCTCAAATTTAAATGGTATGATCAATCATAGAGATTTGAATTTAAAAAGTGAATTGTGTCATTGTATTTTCGTACCACATACGGCTTACCTCTCTCTACGTATATAAATATATATATATAAGAAAATCATATTCCCTCCTCCTATAAAGGAAACTTTCTCTTCTGTCTCAAAAGAAAGAGGCTAATGGTTCAATTCAATTGTAGAGAGAGAGAGAGAGCACAAACTTTGATGGCAGCATCAGCGGACCGGGGTCTGGGTTGCACATGAAATGGCATCACGTACCCACGTGCTGAACCACGTTCACTGCCTTTATGACTTGTATCAATGAATGAATGCACAGACACATTGGCACTTCCAATTGCCAACTCAATGGGTCTCATTTGCTACGAACCAACCCACCTTGCGTCCACTTTAATTCAAACTCCTCTTCTTCTTTTGGAAAGGATTGAACTCAACTAATTGATCTTCTCCCTTCCCTTTAATTAAATTCGCTTTATCTATAAACCATGATCCCTTGTGATCAGACGCCCAAGATTCCAGCTTCACGTGAATTAATCCCTCCATGTGCAACACCACCCTCCTCCTTTATAATTTTAACGGGAACCAAACCAGCTGAACACAAAACCAGTGAAACCGGAGACCACCCAATTCCGTTTCGATTTCACCTTTCATAAATCTAAAACTGGAATCAGTGAAACTAGACATGGTTCAAGACCGGCCCGCAATTCTAACGGGAACCAAACCAGCTGAACACAAAACCAGTGAAACCGGAGGCCACCCAATTCCGTTTCGATTTCACCTTTCAAAAAACTTAAACTGGAATCTGACCGCCGATTCCGGTGTTTTATCATTTTTCATAATTTTAACTTTTTATATAAAATTCCGACAAAGTTTTACACTGACTGTCGAAAGCCTAACACAACCCTCCTCCTTTATCTGGGCTTGAGACCGGCAATGCAAGGGTGATCCCTTACATGGGTGGAGTTTAAAGTTAAAAGGTAAATATTATAGAGCAGCAATTAGACCTATCATGTTTTATGGTTTTGAGTGTTGAACAGTTAATCATCAACATGTACAAAAGATATATGTTACAGAAATGAAGAATTTGAGATGGATGAGTGGTCATACAAGAAAAGACCGTATACATAATGAGGTTATTAAAAACAAATTAGGAGTGACACCAATAGATGATAATATGAGAGAATATCGTTTAAGATGGTTTGGACATATAGAAAGAAGATCAAAAGAAGAAGTTGTAAGAAGGTATTAAAAACTAAATTTGGAAAGTATTAAAAGAGGTAGAGGACGACCACAAAAGTATTGGAAAGAAACAATAAAGAATAATCTAGCTTATTGTGAGCTATCTGCTAACATGATACATGATAAGGCTATGTGGAAATAAAGAATCCATGTAGCCGACCCCGTCTAGTATGGGAAAAGGCTTAGTTGTTGTTGTTGTTGTTTAACCATTTATAAAATTATCGGTTCCAAACTCAAACCAAAATCAACTCAGAACTGTTCTGACAATTTCAGGATTATAACTGGAACTGGCCCCAGGCTGATTTAGTTACAGTGTAAGGTTCCAAGCTAATTGGGAGGAGTGGTTTGAAACTGCCGGTTCCAATTTACCCAAAACCAAATAAGTCTAGAGGTACAAACCATTACCCTTTTATCATTCTTCTCAATTGGGTCTGGTAATTTTGGACCCAGCCCAAGAAAACCATGTTAAGGTCTTCTGGTTTGGAATAGGGTTCAGAGGCATATATTGACTCAAACACGATGCTAGCATACACACACACACACATATATATATATATATATGCTATAAAAACATATTGTACATATTATATATTATACATATGTTATATATATGTGTATATATTGTGGAATCCAAGAGTTTCTGAAAGGTTCTTTAATTGTGTTAGTCAAGACAAAACCGTTGGGAATCTTTGGTTGGGGATAGTGGGTGAAAAAACATGACGTGGTGGTGTAAGACGGTGTCTTTAATCATGTTGATCAAGGGAAACCAGCATGGTGGTGTTAACAAGAGCCGGTGGCCAATGCCCCCTTTTCTACTAATGATCGTTGATGATTACGTTAGTGGTGTTTATCATGATGACGACGAACAATATGATTATAGTGTTTAAATGCCATCTTCCAACACCAACTGCAAATTGAGATACTTTTATGT
This sequence comes from Brasenia schreberi, assembly GCA_036023115.1. Classification (NCBI taxonomy): domain Eukaryota; kingdom Viridiplantae; phylum Streptophyta; class Magnoliopsida; order Nymphaeales; family Cabombaceae; genus Brasenia; species Brasenia schreberi. The sequence goes on along the minus strand of JAYKKT010000086.1, from coordinate 2,201,125 downwards.
CAATGATGTTGCAAAAAAAAAAAAAAAAATCTTTGATCTTCTCTTGGAAGCCTTCTTCTTGGGTTATTCAACTTGTTTGAGTAAATTATGTATATGACGCTTTTCCATCAAGCTAAATAATCTGATTCGCACCAAGCGTCAGCTCAATGGCAAGGCGCTCTAGAGCTGTTGCCGCCGGTGGGGAGGTTGACTTCCAGAAGGTATATGTGAAGGTGTGTATGTTAGGTTTCGACCTCCTCTTGTAACGAAAAAGAAAAGAAAAAATAATGCCTTATTCAAACAATCAATATAGTCACATGTTAGTGTTAAAATTAGTTTTAATTTGTTATTTAGAGGTCATGGATTTGATATGTTTTGGAATGAAGATGATTATGATGATTAAGGATGTTCTTGGTTGAGGTTGGTTCGATTTTAGCCTCAACCTCGAAACCAATATAATGGGTTTTCAATTTTTGGAAAACCAAACCTAACCACTATAGTGCATAGAGCTGAATCCAACAAACCACCGGTTCTAGTTTGGTTCGGTTCCAAATCACGGTTCTTTAGGGTCCCTCAAAGGTGATTTCTAGTGAAGTTCAGCACTGTGGGAGCTCTTTAGGGTTCAACTTTAGAGAAGAGGAGGTGGTTTGGTTGGGTCTTCATCCCAAAGCAGACCATGATTTCAGATTCGATCTGATCTTTGTTGGGTTCTTGGATCTTGGCCCAGGTGTCCCACGGCTGTGCATTTTTTTTTTGTTATAAGAGGAGGCCGAAGCCATCCACACATGCACCCTCTAGGAGCCAAACAAAATAGCTTGACACATATGTGTGTGTGTGATGATGGATTGGTTTAGTTTCAACCTTCAAACCGTGAATCGAACTCCAAAACGTTTTTTTCTTTTACAAACCAAATCAAATTGCCAATATGGATTTGTTTAATTGGTTTGGTTCAGTTTGTCTGTTCTTTGAACATCCCTAATGATGATGATGCAGGTGCTCACAAGTTTTTGTACTTACATAGCATGCCATGCATGCTCCATCAAGCTAACAGGTAGAACAAGACAATGCTCCTCTTCTCTAGAATAAGCCAAAATTTATGCATGTTATATTGTGTAAGAATGGTGGATCAGTTAAATGCCGAATATATATGACCATCATCATTTGTAGGGGGCCAACTCTGCCATTTGTACAGCACAACTTGTTTCTTGTTTATAAGGATGATCAACTATTTAAATCCATTTCTCAAGAAAAGAAACGAATTAAGGATGATAAATTATTTAAATTCCGATGAGTGTGCCTGCCACGAAACTAAAACTGATGCCCCCTCTAGAAATTGTTTATTAATTCTATAGTGGACTCTCTCTCTCTCTCTCTCTCTCTCTCTCTCTCTCTCTCTCTCTCTCTCTCTCTCTCTCTCTCGTATTTCTAGGTCGCCATATATACACCTACGTAGATAACTATATATGAACAAGCTTTAATTGATCTTTCTAGTTTTCTCACAGTATTAACGAACCTAGAAAATATTCTCGGGCGAGGGTAAGTCCAAGGTGATGAAATTGAGGTGTGCCGGCCAATATGATTTAATTTTTGAAACAACAGAAGTTCTTGTATTTAAATTTTTTTAGACTTTTGGCATTTTAGATTTTCTAGATATCATAATGTGTATTGACAGAATCTAGGGACACATTTTTTTATATCACCTTTTGCAATTCATGTTGTACACCACGTAACTATTTTAATCCTTACAATGACCAACAGTTTAGAACCGCTGATACATGTTTCCTGAAAGTCGAAACAACAGAATTAAGAGGGACCCACGGTTTGGTTCTAGTTTTGGATACGGTTCACTTGGTTCCGGTCCCTAGCGGTTTGGTTCAAGTTAAAAACTTTAAAACCACAACCACCTAAAAGTTATTTAACAACACAAAGCTTGAGCGGTGCTATTGAGTTTTCTTTAAAAAAAACAATTTGAATTCTCAAATTTTCAATTTTATGTATGGAGACGCATGAATTCCTCGTCCTCTAGCTCTTTTAATATTTTCCAAATTTAGTTTTTCATACCTTCTTATGGGTTCTTCTTTTGATCTTCTTTCTATATGTCCAAACTATCTTAAACGATATTCTCTTCTTTTATCCTCTATTAGTGCCACTCCTAATTTGTTTCTAATAACCTCATTATGTATACGGTCTTTTCTTGTATAACCACTTGAGTTAAATACTAACATGGCACATGATCGGGATCTATGAAAACAAAGAATCCATGTAGCCGACCCCGTCTAGTATGAGAAAAGGCTTAAAAGGCTTAGCATGAATTCCAACTCTTTAATAGGTAGAAAGGCAAGGCAAGCCCTGTAACTTCCAAGATTTTGAGACATAAAAGATTAATATGATAGGTAATATACGATTCAAGTTCTTAAAAGTTCTTGGCATTAATAATTCTTCATCCTGAGAACTAACACACCTTTAGTGAAACCCAATCCACGATCAAAACGGACCTATGGATAGCATCATTATGTTGTGAAAGAACAGTGGGTTGTGTTTCTATTCCTTACCCTTCAAGCACTTAGAAATGAAAGATAAATGGCTACGAGACAGTGGCAGATCTAGAAATTTTTGTGAGATGGGGAGAACTGCCAATTCAACCATTTGAGATGAGGTGAACTGTTATAGTGGCCATGGATTCAATAATCTCCTGTAACTATTTCATTGGTTCGCCTCACTCACCCACGAATAAGTCCAGCACTTGTGTTGGTGATATCCATTCTTCTTTAAGTTCCTAGCACTTTCTCTGATGCTTGCCATAACAAGGCTTAACGGTAGTTTCGTGTATGTATATATATATATATATATATATATATATATATATATATATATATATATATATATATATATATATATATATATATATATATATATATATATATATATATATATATGTATGTATGTATATATATAGATAGATAGATATATAGATAGATAGACAGACTGATAGATAGATGGATGGATAGATAGATAGATAGTGGTTCATGTCTTAAATCTTTTAAAATATCTCCATCATCATCGACCCGATCAATGATAGAGATTTGAATTAAAAAATATTTTGTATCATAATACTTTTTGTAGTCATACTTAATGCATAGATAGATAGACAGACAGATAGATAGATAGATGGATGGATAGATAGATAGATAGTGGTTCATGTCTTAAATCTTTTCAAATATCTCCATCATCATCGACCCGATCAATGATAGAGATTTGAATTAAAAAATATTTTGTATCATAATACTTTTTGTAGTCATACTTAATGCCTAACAATACAATCTGTTTTTATTTCAAATCACTACGGGTAGATCACATCGATGGAGATATTGGAGTATATTTAAGCATGGATTGAATGAGCATATACCACTATCTATATATAAGCACAGGCATGACATGCACAAGTACTTCAGCACAATTAATTAAAGGATGAGTGCATTAGTTTCTAGACGTGTACAGTTTCTTCGCGTCGTCTTGACGAGAGAGAGAGAGAGGCCTTCAGGGAGGAAACGATTCTACTAACGCATCTTTATCAAGGTTGTGATCTCAAAGGTTTTAGTCATTCCTGTCTTTGTGCTCAAAGGCCTTTTCTAATTGCAACTCTTTCATCAGTTCTCTATTGGGCGTCACTTTGCCTCACCAAATCAAGTTTGAATCGTTTGGTTCCACAATTAGTAAATTAGGGTATAAACGGTGGTGTGAACTACGGTATTAATGGATCAAGAATTCTGGATTCTAATTTTTCAGTGTCATGTTTCTCCAGCTTATCCATCGTTGCAAACATGTTCTGCTTTGTTGCTTCAAATTTCTAAGCGAGGCTGTGAAGTGCGGGATGGATTTCCCTGAGAAGGAAGTTCCACTACCAGAAAATAGGCCTATTCCGGTTGTCGGCGGAAATTATTCTGGGTGTTGGCCACAGTTGGATTTATGTACACATATTCTGACTCTACTAATTCATCAATGACAACGATCGGAATTGGGTCCTATTGTTCTGTGATTATAACTAAGCAGCAGACCTATTCGTTCATGAGGAGAGGTGAGGCAGCCGTCTCGTCTGAAATCTGGAAGAAGAAAGCCTACGAAGGGGTTGTAGATCTTTTTTTGTCCCTCGCAAGTAGCCAAACGCTCACAGATATATGAGGGTGATTTGTGACCATTGTGAATGCATTACACCCAAGGGAAATTCATGAAATGCCGGAAGTTGCATATAAATTGTAGTGCTTGCATCAATTCATGCTCATTATTTTACATGTTTTTAGTTCTATGACTCAAACTCTATCAATCCATACAGTCTCATGAATACATGCATCTCAGAATACATGGCCAATTGTTTTGACTCCTTACAATATGCCATCATGGTTATGCATGAAACCTTCATCATTTATTTTGGTCCTTGCTTATTTCTGGACAAAATAATCCTAGAAATGGTAATGTGTATATACAACCTTTATTGCATAAATTGAAGTTTTTATGGGAAGGTGTTGTTGCATTTGATGCTTATACAAGGTAAAATTTCAAGTTACCAAGGCTATTGATGTGGATTATTAATGACTTTCTTGCTTGTCGTATATTATTCACGTGCATAAGAAAGGTTATAATGCATCTCATATCTGTCACCCTTCAGCATATGAAATTCTGTGGATCTAGGATTTTAGACATCACAAATGGCTGTCCTGTAATCATTCTTTCTAGTTTGAAAGTGATGCTTTATTTTATGAAATTAATGAGACAAATAGTTCCTCTAATCCTTTGATTGGGATTGACATTCTCAAAAGAGTAAGAAAAAAACAACTATATTAATGGTAAAGCTCTAAAATCTACTAAAATGAGAACAAGAAAAGGAAACAAACTTTGTATCAACAATCAAAAGAATACGGTGAAAAGCGAGAAGGAAAATTACCTAAGACTCTTTAGAAGAAAAGAAGCATATTTGTTGTTAAGGGGGTTGGTGGGTCTTGCAGTGTACAATAGTTAGGCCGAAGCCAAACGCATAGATGGGGTATCAAACTCATGAATCAACCCCTTAGCCAACTCAAACCCTCATATTTGAGTTTTCTTTAAAAACAACAATTTGAATTCTCAAATTTTCAATTTTATGTCTGGAGACGCATGAATTCCAACTCTTTAATAGGTAGAAAGGCAAGTCAAGCAAGTGCAAATCCTGTAACTTCCAAGATTTTGAGACATAAAAGATTAATATGATAGGTAATATACGATTCAAGTTCTTAAAAGTTCTTGGCATTAAGAATCCTTCATCCTGAGAACTAACACACCTTTAGCGAAACCCAATCCACGATCAAAACGGACCTATGGATAGCATCATTATGTTGTGAAAGAACAGTGGGTTGAAGATCGAGGGGGCTACCTGTGAGATTTCACAGTTGTTTCTATTCCTTACCCTTCAAGCACTTAGAAATGAACGATAAATGGCTACGAGACAGTGGCAGATCTAGAAATTTTTGTGAGATGGGGAGAACTGCCAATTCGACCATTTGAGATGGGGTGAACTGTTATAGTGGCCATGGATTCAATCATCTCCTGTAACTATTTCATTGGTTTTCTGAATTTCAGGTGAGGCGTCGCCCCACCTCGCCTCAATGTAGATCTGCCGTTGCTACGAGAAAGAATTTCCAGCCATACGAATTTGATCATGCTTCCCATCAATGCACACATACATTTCAGATTTTTATGAATTTCAGAGAAGGCTGATTCAAATATGGCACCAAACACAATCTGCAGCAAGTCTTCTCAATTTATGTTGAGGACTAAAGAGTGGATTAATGACCGATCTTATGATACCAAACTTACGGACAAAGCTTCGAGTAAAGACAAGGACAAAATTTCATTCATAAAAGCTCCACAAAGAAATCAAGAAAAGATGTTGAATATAATTGATTGAACTAATGATCTTCCTACAAAAATAAGTGTTTTAACATTATCTCAGACATGTCTGAAAATATAGACTAAGGCAAACAGTTTCTATGTGGTTTAAGCCTCCCAAAAAGTAACGGAGGTGCAAAGGTTTCCTCGGACCGGACGGCATTGCTTTTTTTATGCCAATCAAGAATTTATGGAGATTTGCCTTTCCAAACGCCAACCTTCACAGCTATGATTCAATAAGCTGTTGGAAATGCTAAATTGTTGTTCAGAATCGCTTGAAACATGAGAATTATGTCCAACAGAGCCAAACCAAAATCAGAACAAGTAGGGGAAATTCTTGACGGTATGCGATAGCCCACAGATTCAACCGTGAGCTACTTCTTTCTTAGTTGAGGTGGATACACTATGATTGTACTACCATTGGCTCTGTGCTTTAACGCATGGTCATACTGCCCATCCTGTATTATATCCCAGGATTAGACCGTCCACTATCACAATTTTGTTTACAAGAGAGCTCTACAAGAGACGTTCTGATATATCCAGGATATCATTGTTTTTTGACAAATATGTGGGGTAGTATTCATACATACATATAGATAGATAGATATGTATGTATATATTATATTATATATGTATATATATATATATATATATATATATATATATATATATATATATATATATATATATATATATATATATATATATATATATATGTATGTATACATATGTATGTGTAAGTATATTTTATATATATAGGAATTATGGATTTTGCTCACTTATGAGATGTTTATGCATTGCTTTTAGGTGGCATGAGTGTAATTTCAAAATTTTAACAGACTTTTAAAAAGTATTAAGAATATTTTTATCACTCGTGGGCAAGATCTAATCAATATATATATATATATATAGATATATATATAAAGCAAAATGGCTCAAACATTCGCAATATCAGCCAAGCTGTCCCCTTCTGCGTCAAGCAGGAAGTTTTAGTAAATTAGGCTTGCTGATTGGCCTATTTGGCTACAAGGTTGAATATGGATCTGGGTCCAATTCCAGGCTCTAGTCCAGCATCAAAGACCTATCCCAAACCAGTTCGGTCCTGAAAAATATAATCCAGATGACCTGGGTCTCAGTTAAATTTTTAGACAGTAGAATCATATCCGTTGGATTATTCGACATATATATTTCATTTAATTGTGAGAAACAGGCCAGGTTAATAGAACCAAATTGTGATTGGATAAAATCCAATCCATTGAAAATTTTAGTTAAAGTGCATATAAACGCTCTGGGTGCACTCAGTGCTGCATTTTATCAACACTGGAGGTGGAGAAATGAATGCAAGTGAGCTGAGCTCGGTTCGTGATGGTGTGACAAACTGCTCCCGAACTTGTTTTAAAGCACCTTGTTCATAATTCTAGAATCATGAGTTTCAGAGCGGTTTTGTTTTGGTCCGGGACCGTAATTTTATTAACAAATCAGGTCATGGAGTTGTGTCACTTCGGTTCGAGTTGAAAATAAGCCTACCTGAATTCAACCCAATTTTTCTTCGGGTCATACTCTTGACCCGGATCTGACCAGTGTCAGGTTTGGGTCAACTTCGAGTCGACCCCATTGTGTATAAATTATACAAATATATATATATATATATATATATATATATATATATATATATATATATATATATATATATATATATATATTTGCCAAACATACCAACACTTGCACCCTTTAGGAGTCGAACTTGTCACCAGCAATAACGGCGCTAGAGTGTCCTGTTGTTGAGCTAATGCTCTGAGTGCAATCAGATTTGAAGTTGGGGTAAACAAGATTTAGGAGTTTCAGATACCATACATAAGTCATATGTATCAACAAAAATATCTAGTTCTTTTCATATTGTCATGCACATGATAGGGCTATGTGGAAACAAAGAATCCATGTAACCGACCCCGTCTAGTATGGGAAAAGGCTTAGTTGTCGTTGTTGTTTTCATATTGTCATTGTGATAGTCACCTTAATATTTATTTCCATAATTCAAGTATGTATGGACTTTTTTCTCTGGTTTGGTATACCAACATTAAATTAAATAATATGTATCAAAGTACTTCGTCTTAAAAAAAGATAACCTAAATGGAGCATACTATCCATTCAAAAATAGCACTTTCAAAAACAAGATCATGATTTATGAGTCTGTTTGTGTCAATTAGGTGATGTTGATTGCATCCATCTATGGGTCATTGCTTTATGATTAACTTGATATAGTTACTGAGTGCTTTTGATTCTTCTGTATTCATTTCACACACAGAGAGACGGAGAGAGACGAGTCAGGTAGAGTTGATGGAGCTGCCTAATGCTATGCAGCCATCTTGCTTCTGCACTCTTGGTCCTGGTTGTCAACAACAACTAAGCTTTTCTCATACCAGATGGAGTCAACCACATGAATTCTTTGTTTTTATAGAGCTTAATCTTGTATCACATTAATAGTTAACTCAAAATAAGGTAGATCATTCTTTATTGTTTTCTTTTAATACTTTTGCAGTTTTTCTTTTTCTCGTTTATTTTCACAATCTACCTTCTTACAAGAACTTCTTTTGGTCATTTTTTCATGTCAAAATCATCTTAAAAGATTTTCTCCATTTCACTATCTTCGTTTTTACCTGAGTTAAACCTTTTTGTACATGATTAATATAGATACATATAGATACAAACATATATGCATATATATATATATATATGGAAAAAATGTCTACTTTTTATTGCATGAATAACAAAATTAGAAAAGAAAAACAGATCGTCTTCTGTTCTCTGCAGTTAATTTATCTCTGCTGATGATCTGCCACAATTTGGGACCACTCGGTCTTTCACGGGAAACGATAAAAGGTCCAGGTTAGATTGGTACTGTGCAGGGTACAGATGGTGGGTGACGGTCGGTAGACAAATATCCCTTTGCCCCTCTCTTCTCTGGTTTTCTTTCCCAAAAAGACAAAAACCATTAACAGGCTTTTAAGAGGACCCAATTGCCACTGTTACAGTCATGCCCGGTAAACCTCACCAAGCACCGATCACGATCTCACATACCATTATAATATTTTATATATATTACAGAGTGTCTTAGTTTCCAGACTGTGTTTGGTGCATAATGTTACAAAAATATTTCTACAGTCCCATTTTTGAGGTCGATAGTATAGATTCAATAAACATGAAAGATGTTTGTAAAAGATTATGCATCAAATATCATTATGCATGCAGCTAAGACTCTCTCTCTCTCTCTCTCTCTCTCTCTCTCTCTCTCTCTCTCTCTCTCTCTATATATATATATATATATATATATATATATATATATATATATATATATATATATTTTTTCACACACGGAGAGCACATACAAACAGTATGTGTGTGGAATGTGTAGGGATGCATGCAGCCAGTAATCAAGCGAACTGGCATTAAAACTAAGTTTCCATATGAAACTAGCGCAGCCTTATTAGACGCTGCTTCCACTTCTGAAACAGTGCTAACTTCCTGATCAACTTCAGCACCATCTGTGTAATAAATTCTCTCTCTCTCTCTCTCTCTCTCTCTCTCTCTCTCTCTCTCTCTCTCGATCCAATCACACAAGTGTGCTTTCTCACTTCTAATTAAAGCTAGATTTATCTACCAAAAAAACTAGATTTAAACGTTTAACGTAATCTAGATTTGAATTGCAGAGAGTAAAGAACGTTGGTCAAGAAAAACTGGGTGGTGCTGAGAAGCTTCTTCATTACAACATGAGCTTGAAACATCGAACACATTCATTTACTTGCATCCGATCTATATCCAGTTAGACTACTAGGTTGCTACCTCTCATGCCAATCAAATCCACATTTGCAGCTACTATTTTTGTAATGGAGCGGATATACCACTTGGTTTGGAACCGGTCCACGCCAAGTGCGGTTGGCTAAAAGCAAGCCTTATGTCATACTAATTGTGGTTGGGCTAACGTGATTTATCTCGTGCTATTAGCTTACCACTTTTCTTTTAAAAGATCATGTTTAATTGTTTCTTCCAACACTTTTTGAGGCTCTTATACATCCTTAAAATGGTTTAGCATGTATATAATATGTGTGTATGTATATATAAGGAAGTTGAAGTATACAAACTCCACTTAAACCGGTTCAAACTATCCCGTCCAAGGTCATAAGTTGTTGAGGTTGAAAATCAAAAATTACAAAACTATATATACTTCTTTACGATATTTGGTTGTCATAACATGTACTTTTTACTTCTTATTTTTTAATCTCAATCATACATGCCCTTCATTTTATATTGTACGGTTGAAATTGATTTGGATAGAGTTTTCAAATGAACACTATATACACGTTCTTATAAAGAGTTTTACTTTTTATATTTAAATTTCAATCATCAAAGATAGACAACTGAGATTTGTTCATATTTACTAACACTATATACACGTTCTTATAAAGAGAGCTAAAGATATATACATATATATATATATATATATACATATATATATATACATATATATATATATATATACATATATATATCCAACTTAGGGAGGAGTGTTTGATTAAGAGAAGGGGACTATAGAAGTGAAACTACAATTCCATAATCCAACTGGTTGATGTTTGATTAGGAGAGGAACTTTCAGTTCCTTTAAGCACCCCCTTAGCATTGTTGATCCTCTGTCGTGTACATGGCAAAAGAGTAGGCTTGTTTTGGTACTCGGAGAACTTGGCTCAGAAGGGACCACTGTCAGTAGAAAGCGAGAGACCACGACGGTACGGCCGGGGAATTGCCTGACCCATCATCCATCCCCACACTTTGGGTTCCGGAGCCTCTGACTCGCCCTCCGGAAAACCACAATGAGTAAAGTTTAAAGAAGGGAAAGTGTGATTCGAAAAAGTTGTGCTTTAAGGATTCAGGATCCATCGTCGACAAGGCACAGTCCCTGTCATTGACAGTCCCACTGATACTATGGTGTATGCCCTACGTCACAATGCCGTGACTTCTCTTTTTCAGGCAGCACAAATATGTGAAGGATTTATTCAGCATTTTAAGGTTTAAAAAATACTTTCTCATAATTTTTATAATGATTAAATTTGATATATTAATCGTTGTAGGAGGAACTTATTTGCATTGGAATAGATAACGTACCCTTAAATGAATTTAATCATTATACAACCAATTTAAATGATTTTCTTTGCCATGAAAACCATTTAAATCAAGATGAACTCCTGTAAGATATACAAGCAACTAACGTGGAAAATATTAGACTAATGATCTTATTCATCCATTGAAATTGGTGGCCTCCCGAGACAGAGAACCAAGCTTTCGTGAACAGTATTCGGGATCGCAATCGGACGTGGCTGCGCAGTTTTTCACCCTACCCTTACCCGCCCCTCACTCGGGCAGCCCGATGGGTATGGTCAAGCCATGTACCAGCCCGTTAGAAACCACATCATTCTGTCGAATTCATAGATTTTTTTAAGAAGTTTACTTTAATGTAAGGGAACATCGGATCTTGCTCATAATTTTTAAGTGTTAAGAGTAACTTAAAAAATTGAAGAAAGGATGAAAGAAAATGCATTGACACCGGAAAGGAATAATCGAACATGAGTGCACAGAGTCAACGGTGGGGAGGATTCAATCTCTTAATATCAGCATTTATATCACATAAAGGACTATTGACTTATCGTAAAAAAGAAAAAAACCTTATGAAAAGAAAAGGTATCAAGACATACATGATCTGTTTCTTCCTCCCTTTGCAGTCGGATTTACACTCTCATCGGTTTTACCTAAGATGAAAACTATGTTCATCTAGGGTCGTACTCGGTCATTAATATCTTTGAGACTCTGTCATCTGTTGTTGCAGGCTTTCAGTGTGCGTGTATGTGTACGTATCGACCCTTTCCCTTCTTGCATGCTTTCGTATATTCATAATTATCTTCGAACTTCGAAGGATGAAGCATTTATATGCATGCATGGCCGTGTACATCCACAAGAAACGACGCTCACGTCCATATCGATTACGGCTCGCTCATGAACAAATGTTACAGAAGTATTCCAAGTTGTAAACTGAAACTCGTCTTTCAGAGCTCACGGAGAGGGAGAAGAGAGAAGAGAGAGAGAGAGGCATGTTGCAGCTAGGAACGCACCAAATATAGCATGAAATTTGTAATGTAATTTAGTAACAAGCCGCATAGAAACCAAAAGATTATCAAGCGAATGAAAGATTAATTTGCTCCCTTATGTGTGTGTGCGAGCGCGGATGTGTGGCTGTTATCATCTTTTAGATGTTTTGTTTTACCACTCTTCTATTATTTTTCTTCTTCCTAATTCTCTCTCTCTCATACTTATATCCAAACCACTGTTTATAAGTTTTGAGAGAATCTTGTTAGGGTGTGTTCAAAGGCTTCCAAATCAACGAAGAGAAAAACATGAGAAGAAGTAATGAGCAAAACTAAACGAACACAAATGTACATGACTGATTCTTACAAAAGAAAAAATCTAGTCAGACTGACACTTTCCTTTCGAGATTTACTCGATGTATTACTCGATAGAGTATGAAAAGAAAGAAAGATAATACCTAAAGAAGTGACATATATGTGTGTACGTATATATATATATAGATAGATAGAGAGAGAGAGAGAGAGAGAGAGAGAGAACAAATCGTGAATTTCGTTCATAATTTACTGAATGAGAGTAAACTTTAATATCTTCAATGGCTTAAAGGAGAATCCTTTTGGAACGAATGGTGTAATGGACTCTCGAGTCTCTTCAATTAACTTGCAATTATATGGCTTTTCTCATCTTGCTGTAAGCATTTTGATATTTCAGTGTTCAAGAATCTTTAATCAATTTGAAGCAGACCACAAGTTCAGGGACTTTAGGCCAACAAACAAACAAACAATATATATATATATCCAAAATCGGAAAGCCTGCTTTAGTAAACACGCTTGTGTGCCAGAATAACTTAGGGTAGGACAGGTCTCAATCCTGCCAAAAGAAATTAAAACAGACGTCTCAAACCTGAAATCTATGCCATTTTCGTTTACTAGACGTTTGTGGCACTAATGACTCTTGATATAGTCTCTCTCTCTCTCTCTCTCTCTCTCTCTCTCTCTCTCTCTCTCTCTCTCTCTCTCTCTCTCTCTCTCTCTCTCTCTTTGATGGTCATGACAATCAAAATAAATGGTCTGTTGGTCATTTGAGATCCACAGAGGGAGACCATATAAGGGAATAATCACCGTGACTTTGTAAGGAACGTCAGAATCCGTTTTGTCTACTTGTGAGGTCAAGACTCGCCGTGAACCGTCCCACTCTTACTCTTCATTCACACTGCTAATTAATGACTAAAGATACAAAAGCTTCAAGAAAGGGAGAGATTTCTACCACCAACCTGAAAGAGTCACCCGCCGGAATCTGACAACATCTCAAAAATATCCTTTAAGGATTCACAAAATCGGATGGAGTTGGGAGGGAACTTGCATATGCGCCGGAGTTTCAAGAAACTTACTACAATATCAGTGCAAAAAATAGAAATGAATTATGTTTCCAATTCCTTATTCTAGGAATTGCTACGGATTATGTCCAAGACGAAGCTCGAGATCGAGTTCTTCGATTAGCGCCGAGCTCCCTGTCCTCGTTGTAAAATTCGTGCACCCAATTCCAGTATTAGCAAAACAGAGAGCGGAAGAAGAGAATTGCACCGTTGGGTTAGCTGCATTGTTGCTGACTGAGTGGTGAGAAACGGGGAAAAGTGCCGCCTGTGAATCGGTGCATCCGGCAATATTATCCGGCCTAAAGAACGTCGGTCCTACGGCACCCGGAAAGGTGTAAAGCATGCAAAGGCCGCCGGCTCCAGCGGCAGCATGGGTGGAAAAGTCTCGTTGGGAGAAGGGGAAAGACGCGGCGGCAGCTGGGGAGAGGTCGGGCGCAGCAGCTGCAGGGAAGGAGTTGGGCTCGATCTGGCGGAGGCGGGCACGGTCACGTCGGTGGACGTTCATGTGGCCACCGAGAGCCTGAGCGGACCGGAATTCTCTCCGGCAGAAGGTGCAAGTGTAGGAGCGGGGAGGCCACGTCGCTCCCAGGATGCTGCCGGCGTCCTCTGCAAAGGCACGTGCTTCCCATGAGTCGGCGTCGTCGTCAGGCCTGTGTGAGTTCCACAGCCACTGGCCAGTGGCGGAGCGGTGGTCGGGCTGTCCCGCTGGGTTGAGGCTTAGGTCGGCAGCCATGGTTGCACCCACAAGCTTCGACGAGGATGGGTGTTAGTAAAGAAAATTGAGAGAGAGAGAGAGAGAGAGAGAGAGAGAGAGAGAGAGAGAGAGAGAGAGAGAGAGAGAGAGAGAGAGAGAGTTAAGGGCTTTATACAGAAGGAAGAAAATGTTTTGCAGAGAAAGAAAGAAGAGACAAAAATGGAAGCTCCGAGGGCAATATAGTGCTGATTTTGCTCCTTAGTCTGTCCCCTGACCTTTCTTCGATTAGAAAATAAGGACCAATATTATACTGTTATAAGAAGAGTAATATAACAATAGTTTATTTTATTCTTAGAAGGAGAAAAATAAGTTTAAATAATGGGACATCTTTGTTTAATTATGTTAAATTTGTAGAGAAACATCTTTATAAGACCTGATGTTAAGCATTGTTCTTCTTCTTTTATTTTAACTAAAGTAATATATGTTTTCTTATAAATTAAGCTAATTAATTGGGAGGACAACTATATGACCATATAGAAAGGATGAAGATGAACTTATCGAATATTTACGAATATCGAATCCAACTCGTGAGCCTTGACCATATAAAAGTAGCAATGCATATGTCAAAGATGGCACAAGAATCTGTAATTGCCTGTGTGTGCCTGTATTGGTCAAACAATGGTTTTGAACAGCTTAAATGGTACATTGCTTCCTTTCCCAACAATCGCCAACCTTTTACATGTAACTTTAACTTGTGTAAAACAGTTAACAGACAATATTCTCAAATTTTTCCTAAAATAAAAGGGCGATTAAAGAAGTAAGAAGTTCACGCGGCAATCTAGTGATCATATATAATTTTCTTTACTCGTGTTGCAAAGAGGCATATCATAAAGATGGACCTTGATGACAAACTTATGACAACCCCATCCATCCAATTTTCATCTATCACTTTCTTACTACTTGCACGCCTCTCTCACACCACAGGGAAACGAAGGCAACAACCATTAGTTTATTAACAGTTTAGATATATATAGAAGAGAGATATCTCATCACTAGCTAGTGATAGTTGTGTGCGTTTAGTGTCTTAGATCTTCGCCAAATGGATACTGATCGAGAGAGAGAAGAGTCACATGGGAGATGGAATCTGCTATGAAATGAATGGCAATGCATGGCCATGCACGTCTATCTCTGCGCAGTGTGTGGCAGAAGAAGATCTATAACGTGGATTCTTGAAATTGACATTTCAGAAGTGCTTTCTGTAGTGTTTGATATTAATTTGGTTGTGGATTTGGCCCCAGTGATCTTACCGGTTTGCCGTTTTTACCTTGACTGTATGTGTGTCTTAGAGAGACATGCATACAAGCATATCTGCCCACACACATGCCCAAACATTTTTTATTTTATTTCTCTAACGTTATACATTTAATCATTTTTTTATTTTATTTCTCTAACGTTATACATTTAATCATGTATATGTTTTCTTTATATAACATTTTACAACCGAGAATGACCATTTTATGTTATATCTCCTACTTATCCATTTGAGCCAAGTAATGTGATATACGGGTTTTTCCTCTTACTTTTGTAAGGTTTTTCAAGTTATGTGAGGTGTGATTGTTGTTGCAATTATTACTTGTTGTGTGGTTTCTTACCTACAAAACAATCAAACATATCTCAAACCCATGTTAATAACATGTTTTAAAAAAAATCCTCTCTTATGCCTTTAGTTAAGGGGTTTACTAACATATCATCAATTGGCATATATGAGATGGATATTTCCTTTCACATAAATATAGTGGTATTTCACCATTATATGCTTACTTTTAGAGTTTTCAACTCGACTCTTAATGAGAGTAATTGTTACATTGTTGTCATAATAAATGACAATCAGCTCGTTGGTTATATCGAATTTCAAATCACGTATGAAGCAACTTATCCAAATTGCACTACTTGCAGTGATATAGCAAACCACATACTCGGCCTCCTATGTATGTAATGCTAAACAATCATTTTTCTTAGATGCCCAAAAAACAACTCTACCTCCAAATAAGAATATTTATCTCGAGGTTAATTTGCTATCATCTTTGCTCCCAACAAAGTCAACAATTGAGTATCCTACCATTTTCAGTTCATCAGCTTGAAATTTTTAAGTCTTTTATTCCTTTAAAAAATCTTAGAATTCTTTTGATAGCTATGCAGTGTTGCCAACCGGGATTACTTTGATATCTACTTATAAGACCAACAACAAAACTGATATCAGGTCTTCTACACAGTATAGCATACATCAAGCTACCCACAACTTGTACATAAAGAACATTAGGCTTATCGTGTCCCTCACCGGGACAATCAACCTAACTCAATTTGACCCCTTTCATAACGGGTGTATATATAGACTTGCATTTACCTATTTTAAATTTCTTGAAGGATATAATCGATATATCTCTCCTCACTTTGGTATAAGAGTTTAGATTATTTGACTCAAGAAATCTTTATTCCAAAGATATAAGATGTTTTCCTATATCCTTCATTTCAAACCATGAGTTTAACCATGACTTAGTTTGGACAATCATCTCATTGTCATTCTCAGTCAACAATATGTCATCTACATATAATGATAAGATGATAAAGTAGCTCTCACTATTTCAAACATATACACAGTGGTCAAGTTCATTAGCCACAAACTCAACCTCAATAATGACATTTTGAAAAGTCAAACAACATTGGTGAGGTAAATGTTTAAAGCCATATAGAGATTTCTTCAACCTATATACTTTATCTTCTTTGCCTTTTTAACTCTATATCATTCGAATTGTTGTATATATATGATTTCATGTAAATCTTCATTTAGAAAAACAGTTTTTACATCTAACTTATGTAAATATAAATCATAATATGCTAATATCGCTAGGATTATCCTTATGGATGCAAATTTCGTAACCGGTGAATATGTTTTAACATAATCTATTTTCTATTTTTGTGAAAATTTATTTGCAACTAACCTCATCTTAAACTTGTTGATTGTCCCATCGACTTTATATTTCTTTTTCATAACTCATTTATGACTTTCCTTCCTCTTCGTCTACTTCTAGTCATCTACAACAACAACTAAGCCTTTTTCCATACTAGAGGGGTCGGATACATGGATTCTTTGTTTCCACAAAGCCCTATCATGTGTCATATTGACAGCTAACTCACAATAAGCTAGATCATTCTTTATTGTTTCTTTCCAACACTTTTGTGGTCGTCTTCTACCTCTTTTAATACTTTCCAAATCTATATCTTCTTCTTACAGGTTCTTCTTTTGATCTTCTTTCTATATGTCAAACCACCTTAAACGATATTCTCTCATTTTATCCTCTATTGGTGTCACACATAATTTAATTTTAATAACCTCATTATATATACGATCTTTTCTTGTATGTCCACTCATTCATCTCAACATCTTCATTTCTATCACAGACATCTTTTGTACATTGATTAATTGTCCAACATTGAGAACCATAAAACATGACAGGTTTAATTGCTGCTCTATAATATTTACCTTTTAACTTTAATGGTATCTTCTTATCACAAAGGATAATTGATGCTCCTATCCATTTTAACCAACCATCATTAATTTTATGCATAACATCTCCATCAATTCTTCCATCACTATGAAAAATTGACCCTAGGTATTTAAAACTTTTCTTTTGGAGAATGCAATGTGTGCCAATTTTAATTTCTATGTCCTCTAAAGTAACCAAATGATCAAACTACTAAGTCAGAAGCCTTTATTTTCTATCTCTTTTAGCGACTTCTAATCATATGATTATGTTAATTACATTGACATGATGCCCCTACCCCAGACAAACATCCCATGGATGAAACATCCATCAAACCAGATCAAATAGGCCAGGGCCCATATGGCTCGAGCTCATCATACCAAGGTGGTGAGGCAGGCCGTGGAACGAGGGGCGACGATGGTGAGGAAAGTGGGTCCGATCCAAAGATGGACCGACCGTTGTCTGTGATGAAATCAAACAAGTCAATGCTGTTGAGGAGCCAAACTGGGGAGTTTGATCACAATATGTGGTTGTTTAAGACCAAGGGGACGTATGGGTATGGCAATGCATTCTGGTCGGCGGATGATGGTGACTATGGTGTGGTTGATGATTATGGCATGAACATGGGCTTGCTTGATTTCATGGAGAAGCCATGGAAACCATTGACGAGGAAGATCCCAATTGATGGCTCTATTCTCAACCCATATAGGTGAACTCCAAAATTAAACTTTGTGTGTGCGTGCATGTTGATGCCTAATTCGTACCTTCTTCTTCGTTGAAGGTTACGTTGATGGCCTTCCTTCTGTTGCGGAATTCGGTGAATCCTCTGTTGCCGATGTAACGACCTGCAGAGATGCATATGCAGATGCAGATGCAGTGGATAATGGAGTGCGGGTGATGGACATGAGGTTCTCGCACAGGGGCTTGCACAGACGAATATAGTATGGTTTTTTTGTGTTTCTCTCTTTTTGTATATGTATGTGCCTGCCTTTATAGGCAGGCGTTCCCCCATTCGTCGTGCTTATCCACCTGTGGCCTCCCTCGTCTTGGAGCTGTAATGGATGACCGTTACCGGATTTTCCGGTAACGGTTGTTCGTTATTAGATTTGGGTCTATCCTCAAGTAACGGACTGGATGGTTAATCCAACCGTTACCTGAGCTGAGAATGGTCACATCCTGTAACATCTTCCACTTGGCCATTCGAGCCAAGTGTATCAACATACTAGTTTTTCTCCCACTTTTCAGGGGTTTTGCCTAGTTATGTCGATTCTTGATTACTATTGCAATCAAAACCTGTTGTGTGGTTATTTCCCTACACAACAAAATATCCGTTGTATGGTTATTTACCTATACAACAATGTATATCCTTTGTATGGTTATTTACCTATACAACAATCAAACATATCTCAAATCCATGTTTCTAACATGTTTTGAGAAGAGGTCTTCTGTTATGCCTTTTGTTAAGGGGTCTGTCAACATGTCTTCCGCTGGCATGTATGAGATGAATATTTCCTTTCTCATAACCATATCATGAACATAGTAGTATTTTACCATTATATACTTGCTTTTTTAGCAGTCTACTCTACTCTTAATAAGAGTAATTGCTGCATTGTTATCACAATAGATAACCACTGGCTCGTCTGTTATCTCCAGCTTCAAATCTTGTATGAAGCGACTTACCTAGACAGCACTTGTTGCAGCCATGTAGCAAGCAACATACTCAGCTTCTTGTGTATGCAATGCTACATAACCCTATTTCTTGCATGCCCAAGAAACATTACCACCTCCAAATAAGAATATTTGACTTGTGGTTGATTTGTTGTCATCTTTGCTCCCAGCAAAGTCAGCATCTCAGTATCCTACCACTTTCAGTTCATCTGCTTGAAAGCACAGTTTCAAGTCCTTTGTTCCTTTTAGATATCTTAGAATCCTTTTCACAGCTACCCAATGCTGCCAACCTGGATTACTTTGATATCTACTGACAAAACCAACAGCAAAGCTGATATCAGGCCTTGTACACAACATAGCATACATCAAGCTGTCAATAGCTTGTGCATAAGGAACATTAGGCTTATCGTCTCCTTCACTGGTACAATCAACCTTACTCAATTTCAGCCCTTTTGCAACAGGTGTATCTGCAAACTTACATTCACCCATTTTGAACTTCTTGAGGATATAGTCTATATATCTCTCCTGACTCAGGCATAAGAGTCTAGATTCTCTATCTCGAGAGATCTTTATACCCAGCATATAGAATGCTTCCCCATATCCTTCATTTCGAACTTGGAGTTCAACCATGACTTGGTTTTGACAATCATCTCATTGTCGTTTCTAGTCAACAATATGTCATCTACATATAATGACAAGATGACAAAGTGACTCCCACTATTCCAAACATATACACAGTGATCAAGTATGTTAGCCACAAACCCAAGTTCTATAATGGCATTTTGAAAAGTCTAATATCATTGGTGAGGTGACTGTTTCATGCCATATAGGGATTTTTTCAACCTATATACTTTATCTTCTTGGCCTCTGCTGCATGTATATGATTTCTTCTAAATCACCATTTAGAAAGGCTGTCTTTACATCTAACTAATGTAAATCCAAATTATAGTATGCAGACATTGCCAGGATTATCCGTATGGATGCAAATTTTGCAACTGGGAAATATGTCTCAACATAATCTATCCCCTCTTTTTGCGAAAAACCCTTTGCAACCAACCTCGCTTTAAATTTGTCGATTGTATCATCGACCTTGTATTTCTTTTTCAAAACCCATTTACAGCCTATAGCTTTCTTTTCTTTTGGCAAATCAACCAATTCTTAGACTTGGTTTTTCTTAATGGATTCAATTTCCTCATCCATGGCTTTCTCCCAGTCTGTTGCTTCTGATGAGTTCATTGCTTGCTGATAAGTAAAGTTATCAATCAACTCATCCAAATCTACCAAATTAGACACTTCCTCTGCAAGATAAGTGTGATAGTCTTTTAAGTAGGACGGAGTGGCTCTTGGCCTCTTATGTTCACTTAAGATATCGATAGTTTCAAGAAGATCTTCTATGGACTCAAAAGATGATTGGTCTAAATCTACCAAATCATCAACACATTCCTCATTATTTTCTAAGATGTCATTCTTAGTATCCTCTAAGAATTCAACATCTTTGCTTTCAATGAGTCTGTGGTCCTTAAGATAAAATCGATATCCTTTTGAACCTTTTGAATATCCAATAAATATACATCTCAAGGACCTGTTGTCTACCTTATCTCTAGACTGATCAAGGATCTTGACATTTGCAATCGATCCTCACCTCCTTAGATGACCTAGGTTGGGTTTTTTTCCAAACCACATCTTATATGGTATAGTGAATACAGCTTTACACGGTACCCTGTTGAATATGTAAATAGTTATACTTATTGCTTCTTCCCAAAATACCCTTGAAAGAGAGGCATCAATCAATATAGACCTTGTCATGTTCAGCAAGGTTCTATTGTATCTCTCAGCTACACCATTTTGCTGAGATGTCCTAGTCATTGTATTTTTGTTTAGCAATACCAAAGTTTTTGTAAAATTCTAAAAATTTTGCCGAGGTATATTTACTTCCTCTATCTGATCTCAAGACTTTGATTGAATGCCTTAATTAATTTTCTACTTCTTGCGTATATTCTTTGAAAGCATCAAGTGCTTCTGATTTATGTGCCAAAAGATATATATACATATATCTAGAGTAATCATCGATAAAGGTTATAAAATAACCCTTTCCCCGATATGTCTTTACTGTAAAAGGTTCACATAAATCTGTGTGAATAATTTCCAACAGGGTTGTTGCCCTTGTTGTCTCCTTAGAAAAGACTTTCCTTGTTATTTTTCCTTGTATACAAGTTTCACACTTGTTGAAAGTCTTTTCCTCGAATCCGAGCAATAAGTCAAAGTTGGATAATTTCCTCAACTTTTTCAGACTTATATGCCCTACATGTTTGTGCCACATATTCACATCAACAGTAAAGGCACTCTCAATATAAGCAGAAGATAGATGACTTTCATTATCTGATAATTTAAACAATCTATGTTCTACATCAAATTCTCCTGAGAACAAGATTCTCCCATGTTTACCCACAGTCACCTTATTAGGTATAAACCTAACTTTAAAACCCTTCTTGACTAAGGTAGGGACCGAGACCAGATTGCGCCTAATAGATGGCACAATTAACACATCGGTCAATACAATTGATTTGCCTTGTACAAATATTTGAAAGGATCCAATACCCAGAACATCTGAGAAAGTATTGTTTCCCATATATACATGATGTTCTCTGGATTGATATTCTTTCAAGTCCATTGCTCCTTCATTGGTCTTCGAGATATGTCTTGTAGCTCCCGAGTCTATCCACCAATCTGTAACTGGGCGGTCTAAGTATAGGCATTCTCAAATCACGCAGATTATATCCTGCTTCTTTGACTGTCCGCACTGTGGGTTGTTTCCTCAACCTTTCTTGTTGTAGCAGTCTCTTTTGTAATGTCTCATCTTTACACATTTGAAATACTTGACCCGAGAAGCGGCTTCTTGCAATTTCTTAAAATTTAGACCGCCTTTCCTGTTATTCTTACCAAACCTTTTATTTGGTTTATGTTTTTGGTTGAACTTAGAGCTAGACGCTAACTCATCCTGGACCACTAGCAATTTTTTATTTTTATTTTTGAGCATATGTTCTTGCTCTATTGCTAGTTTTAAGATAAACCCAGAAAGGTTGATCTCAGGCCCTAATCTTAGGGCAGTGGTGACCATGTTCCATGATAGAGGTAAGCTGTTCAGTATGGTTGATATCTGCATCGGTTTGAGGATGACTGATTTTGTTACGGCTAGGTCTATAATTATCACTAGCATGTGATTTACTTGCTCTACTACATTTTCTCCTTTTTCATTCTGAAGGAAATATATTTCTGTAGTAGCAACTGCACATGTAATTTTGCAGTTGTATCATACTTAGTTGTTAGTGAGTCAAACAACTCTTTGGTGGTCTCATATTCTTCAAAGACCCTAATCGTCCTTGCTATGATATCGTCTTTTAGAAATGTTTTGTACATTTCTAGTTATTGCTCATTTGCGTATGGGGGTGGCGGACGCATGGTTTCTTTTAGAACATACTCAACACCTTCCAGTGTTAGATCCAAAGGAATTCTTCTCTTCCATGTTTGGAAGTTCAGACCGTTTAGCTTTTCTGTTTTTGCCAATTCGGACACACATATCCTAAAACTCATTTTTAAGTATTTGACAAAAATAGCAATCAAGTGGTCTAAAAAGGAAACCATCACAAAAACAAAAGCACACATAGCAAGAGACATGTTAAAGTGATGCAGAAAATGAAGCAAATAATATTTTGAAAAAATTTCTAAGGGGTTTTCTGCCTCTAAACCCCTAAAAAGGATACCAAGGGATAAATCTATAATTTCATTTATTTATCCTCTTTTGTAATTTTGTAAAATCATGAGGACAAACTTGTAAAATCATTATTTTATGTTCTTGTAAAATTCGTAACTGATCGGGGTTAAAATCATAATTTTAACCCTCAGGGCAAATCTGTAATTTTTTCAAAAGAATAGGGTTAAACTTGTTTTTTGGCTAAGTGACAGAACTGAAATTATTTAAACCGAGTTGGATAAAATAGTAAAATGACAGGCCCCGATTTTTCTATAAATTTCAAAAATAGCCAAGGGTAAAGCTATCTTTTTATGGTGGCAAGTTCGTAATATCCAAAAAGGGTCAAGGGTAGTTTTGTCTTTTAAACACAAACCCCGATGCGATTTTCAAAAACCACTCATGATTTTCGAAAAACCGGGAGTTGTTTTGGAAAACCATTGATTTTCCTGCCGCGGTTTTCAGAAACCACGGTTTTTGATTTTTTTTTTTATTTTCTCGTATAGAAATGCTTAAAAGCGTGTTACAGAACCTCTTTGGAAAGTTTTGAGAGAGAGATTGACAAGGAGGGAGAGGGTCTGAGAGAGGAGGCTGGAGGGGACGCTCTGTTCGTTCGTCGGTTGTCGGTAGGTTCCTAGCTTCTTCTTTTATCGGCCTTCCTTTGCTTCGGCTCTTACCGACCTACCTTTGGCTTCGAGCTTTCTCCGACCTGCTTCGGGCTTTTTTTGACCTATTTTTGTCGTCGGGCTTTTGTCGGCCTACCTTTGCCTTTTGGCTATTGTCGGTCTGCCTTTTGGCTTCTGGTTTTTTTATGACTGTTTTTGTCGTTGGGCTTTTTCTGGCCTGCCTTTGCCTCAGGCTTTTGAGCCATGTCTGTTTCGGCTATTTCGGCCTGCCACAAGGGTTTTCTTTCGGCTTTTTGGTCGAGCCTATCTCTCGGTTTTGCTTTCACCGTCTCTGCCAACTGCCGCCTTTTCTCATCCATTTTTTTTTCGTTCCCTCTTTCCTTTTTTTTTTATCCTCTTGCTCTCTTTTGTAGGCACTCTCTTTTGTAGGGAACGAGGCCCTGATACCAATGACGCCTAATTCGTACCTTCTTCTTCATTGAAGGTTCCGTTGATGGTCTTCCTTTTGTCATCAGATTCGGTGAATCCTCTATTGCCGATGTAACGACCTGCAGAGATGTAGATACAGTGGATAATGGAGTGTGGGTGATGGACACGAGGTTCCTGCACAGGGGCTTGCACAGACGAATATAGTATGGTTTTTTTGTGTTTCTCTCTTTCTATATCTGTTTGTGTCTGTATTTATAGGCAGACGCTCCCCCATTCGTCGTGCTTATCCACCTGTGGCTTCTCTCGTCTAGGAGTTGTAACGGACGATCGTTACAAGATTTTTCGGTAATGGTTGTTCGTTACTAGATTTGGGTCTATCCTCAGGTAAGGGACTGGATGATCAGGTCTAATCGTTACTTGAGTCGAGAATGGTCACATCTACACGTGTCTGTGTGTATATATGTTACGGGTTGCATGCTTGCAGGCTGCTGATTACTTTTCGGCTGGAGGTACTTGAGCTGTTTTTGGTTTGGCGAGTGCAGAACCCGAACCCAGATGCATTGTGGCTATGGGGAATGTCCGTGGTGTGCGAGATATGGTTCGCCTTCTCATGGATTCTAGACCAACTTCCTAAGCTCAACCCCATAAACCGTGCCACAGATCTCGCCGCCCTCCGAGACAAGTTCGAGACGCCTTCACCAGCCAACCCCACCGGGCGGTCCGACCTCCCTGGCATCGACGTCTTCGTTTCGACTGCCGACCCCGAAAAGGAACCCCCTCTTGTGACTGCCAACACCATCCTCTCCATACTCACCGTCAACTACCCCATCGAGAAGCTCGCTTGCTACATATCGGACGATGGTGGCAGCCTGCTCATGTTCGAACCCACGACCGAGGCCGCATCCTTCGCGGAGACGTGGGTGCCGTTCTGCCGCAAGCACTCAATCGAGCCACGCAACCTGGACTCCTACTTCTCACTGTAGGGTGATCCCACCAAGTTCAAGAAGGACCGCAGGAGGGTGAAGAGAGAGTACGATGAGTTCAAGGTGAGGTGAGGATTAATGGGTTGCCTGATGCAATCAAGAAGCGGTCTGATGCTTGCAATAAGAGGGAGCAGAGCAAGGCTGTTAGAAGTTTTTGATGCACTTCATTAACAGAACGGTTGAGATTAGTGCCAACAGAACGGTTAAGATTTAGTAAAATGGTGTGGGGGATTTTGATGCACAAGAAATAAGTTTTTTAGTTAGAAAAAACAAGTGACGTGCTGGTCATGACACGACTCGGATCGTATTTGGTCTCAGGTACGAAGACAAGACGGAGTGGGAGGTCGTGTGGGGTGGATTTACGGGTCGGTAACGGAGGACATGGTGACGGGGTACCCCAAGCACAACCGCGGGTGGCGGTCCGTCTACTGCATCATGAAGTGCGACGCCTTCCTGGGGACGGCGCCGTTCAACCTGACGGACCGTCTGCACCAGGTTCTCAGGTGTTCCATCGAGATCTTCTTCTCCCTCAACAACGCCGTCTTTGCCTCCACCCGCATGAAGTTCCTGCACCGACTCGCATACCTCAACGTCTGCGTCTACCCCTTTACCTCCATCTTCCTCATCGCCTACTGCCTCCTTCCGGCGCTCTCCCTCTTCTCCGGCGAGTTCATCGTGCAGACCCTCAACATCACCTTCCTCACCTACCTCCTTCTGATCACCATCACCCTCACTAGCCTTGCCCTCCTCGAGGTCAATTGGTCCGGCATCGGCCTTGAAGAATACTGGAGAAACGAGCAATTCTGGCTGATCGGGGGTACTCTTGAATAAATAAACTTGATTTAACTAGGAGATTTCACATTTTTAATCTTTTTCTTTCTTCGTCGTAATTTGTTATTTGATTTTATTGATCTTGGTCATAAATTCATACAGGTACCAGTGCACATCTTGCCGCTGTCCTACAAGGTCTACTCAAAGTGGTGGCCGGCATTGAGATCAGTTTCAAGCTCACGTCGAAGTCGGCGGCCGAGGACGAGGAGGACATATATGCTGATCTATACGTGATCAAGTGGACTAGTCTCATGATACCACCGGTCACCATCATCTATCGGCGAAGAAGAATACCTTCCAGTAAAGGATGCTGATGCTCGCCGAATTCCTATAGCTCTCTGTTTTTCCAGAGATGAAAATTGCGAAGCAGTGAAGGCGATGGACACGAGGTTTCCTCACAGGGGCTTGCTCAGACAAATGTCGTTCTCTGTAATTTTTCGATATTTCTTCTTTTGTATATCATCACCTCTATTATCTCTATATGTGTCTGCCTTTTTATAGGCAGGCGCTCCCCCATTTGTCTGAGCTTATCCACCTGTGGCTTCCCTCGTTTGGGAGCTTTAACAGGCGGTCGTTACCGAA
The DNA here is from genome assembly GCA_036023115.1 of Brasenia schreberi. Classification (NCBI taxonomy): domain Eukaryota; kingdom Viridiplantae; phylum Streptophyta; class Magnoliopsida; order Nymphaeales; family Cabombaceae; genus Brasenia; species Brasenia schreberi. Next base: position 2,174,620 of record JAYKKT010000086.1, on the reverse strand, counting down.
AAATCTGGTAACGGTTGTTCGTTATTTGGTTTGGCCTGATCCTCAGGTAACGATTGGATGGCCAGTCCAGCTGTTACTCGAGTCGAGAATGACCACCATTTTGTAACATCTCCCACTTGGCCATTCGAGCCAAGTGTATCGACATACTAGTTTACCTCCCACTTTTCAAGGGTTTTTCCTAGTTATGTCAATTCCTCATTACTATTGTAATCAGAACATGTTGTGTGGTTATTTCCCTACACAACAAATCATCTGTTGTATGGTTATTTACCTATACAATAATTATATATATGTTGTATGGTTGTTTGCCTATATAACAAATCAAACATATATGAAACCCATGTTTCCAACATGTTTTGAGAAGAGTTCTTCCGTTATGCCTTTTGTTAAGGGGTCTACCAACATGTCTACCGCTGGCATGTATGAGATGGATATTTCCTTCCTCATAATCCTATCATGAACATAGTGGTATTTTACCATTATATGCTTCCTTTTTTAGCAATCTGCTCCACTCTTAATAAGAGTAATTGCTGCATTGTTATCACAATAGATAACCACTGGCTCATCTGTTATCTCCAACTTCAAATTTTGTATGAAGCGGCTTATCCAGACAGCATTTGTTACAGCCATACAGCAAGCAACATACTGAGCTTCCTGTGTATGCAATGCTACAGGACCCTGTTTCTTGCATGCCTAAAAAACGGCACCTCCTCCAAATAAAAATATTTGTCTTGAGGTTGATTTGCTGTCATCTTTGCTACCAGCAAAGTCAGCATCTAAGTATCCTACCACTTTCAGTTCATTTGCTTGAAAACATAATTTCAAGTCCATTGTTCCTTTCAGATATCTTAGAATCCTTTTCACAGCTACCCAATGCTGCCAACCAGGATTACTTTGATATTTATTGACAAGACCAACAACAAAGCTAATATCAGGCCTTGTACTCAACATAGCATACATCAAGCTGTCAACAGCTTGTGCTTAAGGAACATTAGGCTTATTGTCTCCTTCACTGGTACAATCAACCTTACTCAATTTCACCCATTTTTCTACAGGTGTATCTGCAGACTTGCATTCACCCATTTTAAACTTCTTGAGGATATAGTCTATATCTCTCTCCTGATTCAGACATAAGAGTCTAGATTCTCTATCTCGAGAGATCTTTATACCCAGGATATAGGATGTTTCCCCCATATCCTTCATTTCGAACTTGGAGTTCAACTATGACTTGGTTTTGACAATCATCTCATTGTCATTTCCAGTCAACAATATGTCATCTACATATAATGATAAGATGACAAAGTGGCTCCCACTGTTCCAGACATAAACACATTGATCAAGTTTGTTAGCCACAAACTCAAGTTCTATAATGGCATTTTGAAAGGTCAAATACCAATGGTGAGGTGACTGTTTCAGGCCATATAGGGATTTTTTCAACCTATATACTTTATCTTCTTGGCCTTCAACCACAAATCCTTCGGGCTGCTGCATGTATATGATTTCTTCTAAATCACCATTTAGAAAGGTTGTTTTTACATCTAACTGATGTAAATCTAAATCATAGTATGCAGATATTGCCAAGATTATCCGTATGGATGCAAATTTTGTAACTGGGGAATATGTCTCAACATAATTTATTCCCACTTTTTGCGAAAAACCCTTTGCAACCAACCTCGCTTTAAATTTGTCGATTGTACCATCGACCTTGTATTTCTTTTTCAGAACCCATTACAGCCTATAGCTTTCCTTCATTTTAGAAAATCAGTCAATTCCCAAACTTGGTTTTCCTCAATGGATTCAATTTCCTCATCTATGGCTTTCTCCTAGTCTGTTGCTTCTAATGATTTCATTGCTTGCTGATAAGTCAAGTTATCAGTTAACTCATCTAAATCCACCGAATTACACACTTCCTGTGCAAGATAAGTGTGATAATCCTTTAAGTAGGACGGAATGACTCTTGGCCTCTTATGTCCACTTAAGGTATCGATAGTTTCAAGAAGATCTTCTATGGGCTCCAAAGATGATTGGTCTAAATCTACCAAATCATCAACACATTCATCATTGTTTTCCAGGATGTCATTCTTAGAATCTTCTAAGAATTCAACATCTCTACTTTCAATGAGTTTGTGGTCCTTATGATAAAACCGATATCCTTTTGAACCTTTTAGATATCCAATAAATATATACCTCAAGGACCTACTGTCTTGTTTATCTCTAGACTCATCAAGGATCTTAACGTGTGCAATTGATCCCCACCTCCTGAGAAGACCTAGGTTGGGTTTTCTTCCAAACCATATGTCATATGGTGTAGTGAATACAGCTTTACATGGTACTCTATTGAGTACGTAAAGGGTTGTACTTACTGCTTCTCCTCAAAATACCCTTGGAAGAGAGGCATCAATCAGCATAGACCTTGTCATGTTCAGCAAGGTTCTATTGTATCTTTTAGCTACACCATTTTGTTAAGGTATCCTGGGCATTGAGTTTTGTTCAGCAATACCAAAGTCTTTGCAAAATTCTAAGAATTCTGTCGAGGTATACTCACCTCCTCTGTCTGATCTCAAGACTTTGATCGAATGCCTTAATTGATTTTCTACTTCTTGCTTATATTCTTTGAAAGCATCAAGTGCCTCTGATTTATGTGATAAAATATATATATATATATATATATATATCTAGAGTAATCATCGATAAAGGTTATAAAGTAACCCTTTCCTCGATGTGTCTTTACTCTGAAAGGTCCACATAAATCTGTGTGAATAATTTCTAACAAGGTTGTTGCCCTTGTTATTTCCTTGGGAAAGACTTTCCTTGTCATTTTACCTTGTATGCAAGCTTCACACTTGTTGAAAGTCTTTTCCTCAAATCCGAGCAATAAGTCAAAGTTGGATAATTTCTTCAACTTTTCTAGACTTATATGCCCTAGGCGTTTATGCCACATATTCACATCAACAGAAAATGCACTATCAATATAAACAGAAGATTGATGATTTTCATTATCAGATAACTTGAACAGTCCATGTTCTACATCAAATTCTCTTGAGAATAAGATTCTCCCATGTTTGCCCACAGTCATCTTGTTAGGTATAAACCTAACTTCAAAACCCTTCTTAACTAAGGTAGGGACCGAGACCAGATTGTGCCTTATTGATGGCACAATTAACACATCGATCAATACAATTGGTTTGCCTTGTATAAATATCCTAAAGGATCTAATGCCCAAAACATCTGAGAAAGTATTGTTTCCCATATATACACGATGTTCTTCGGGTTGGTATTCCTTCAGGTCAATTGCTCCTTCCTTGGTCTTTGAGATATGTCTTGTAGCTCTCAAGTCTATCCACTAACCTGTAATTGGGCGGTCCAAGTATAGACACTCTGAAATTACGTAGATTATATCCTACTTCTCCGACTGTCCGCGTTGTGGGTTATTTCCTCCATCTTTCTTATTACGGCAGTCCCTCTTGTAGTGTCACATCTTTCCACAGCTGAAACACTTGATTTGAGAAGTGGTTTCTTGCAATTTCTTAAAACTTTTACCGCCTTTCTTGTTATTCTTGTCAAACCTTTTATTTGGTTTCTTCTTTTGGCTGGATTTGGAGCTAGACGCTAACTCATCTTTGACCACTAGCAACTTTTCTTTTTTGTTTTTGAGCATATGTTCTTACTCAATTGCTAGTTTTAGGGGCAACTCAAAAAAGTTTATTTCAGGCCCTAATCTTAAGGCAGTGGTGACCATGTTCCATAATGGAGGTAGACTGTTCAGTATGGTTGATATCTGCATCGGTTCGGGGATGACTGATTTTGCTACGACTAGGTCTCTAGCCATCACTAACATTTGATTTACATGCTCTACTACATTTTCTCCTTCTTTCATTCTGAAGGAGTTATATTTCTGTAATAGCAACTACACATATAATTTTGCAGTTGTATCATACTTAGTTTTTAGTGAGTCAAACAGCTCTTTGGCGGTCTCATATTCTTCAAAGACCCTAATCAAGTCATCCTCCATGTATGTTAACATGATCGTCTTTGCTATGGTATCATCCTTTAGAAATGTTTTATACATTTCTAACTATTGATGGCTTACGTCTGGTGATGGAGGACGCACTATTTCCTTTAAAACATATTCTACACCTTCTAGTATTAGAGCTAGTGGGATTCTTCTCTTCCAAGTTTGGAAGTTCAGACCAATTAGCTTTTCTGTTTTCACCAGTTCAGACACACATATCCTAGAACTCATTTTTAGGTGTTTGGCAAAAATATCAATCAAGCGGTCTAAAAGGAAATAGAAAACACACAAAGCAAGAGACATGTTAAAGTGATGCAGAATATGAAGCAGAAACAATTTCTGAGAGTTTTTTTGTCTCTAAAACCCCTACAAAGGATACCAAGGGATAAATTTGTAATTTTATCTATTTGTCCTCTTTTTGTAATTCTGTAAAATCATAAGGACAAACTCGTAAAATTACTATGTGGTATTCCTATAAAATTCGCAACTGATCGGGGTTAAAATCGTAATTTTAACTCTCAGGGTGAATTTGTAATTTTTTCAAAAGAAAAAGGGTAAATCTGTCTTTTGACTGAGTGGCAAAACCAAAATTATCCAAACCGGGTTGGATAATATCGTAAAATAACAGCCCCTGGTTTTTCTGTAATTTTCAAAAACTACCAAGGGGTAAAATTATCTTTTTATCATGGCAGACTGTGTAATATCCAAAATGGGTCAGGGACATTTCTGCCTTTTTGACACAAACCTCGTGGCGGTTTTCAAAAACCACTGGTTGTTTTGGCTGATTTCGCCTTTGGTCGCTTCGGCTGTTTTGGCCGATTTCACCTCTGACCGCTTCAGCTGTTTTAGCCGATTTCGCTTTTGGCTGCTTAGGTTGTTTCGGCCGATTTCGCCTCTGGCCACTTCAGCTGTTTCAACTGTTTTGGCCGGTTTCGCCTCTAGCCGCCTCGGCTGTTTTGGCCGATTTCGCCTTTCTCCTTCCGCCTTCCCTGTCGACCGCCGCCTTTCACCGGAATTTTTTCTTTTTCTTTCGTTCCCTCTCTTTCTTTCTTCTCTTTTTTTTTCTTTAATCTCTCTTTCTGTTTTGCAGGAAACCTGGCCCTGATACCAATGTCGGCGAAGAAGAATACCTTGCAGTGAAGGATGCTGATGCTCGCCGAATTTCTATAGCTCTCTGTTTTTCCAGAGATGAAAATCGTGAAGCAGTGAAAGTGATGGACACGAGGTTCCCTCACAGGGGCTTGCTTAGACAAATGTTTTTCTCTGTAATTTTTCGATATTTTCTCTTTTGTATATCACCACCTCTACTGTCTCTGTATGTGCCTGCCTGTTTATAGGCAGGCACTCCCCTATTTGTTTGAGCTTATCCACCTGTGGCTTCCCTCGTCTGAGAGCTTTAACGGAGGGTCGTTACCGGATTTTTCAAGTAATGGCTGTCCATTATTTGGTTTGGCCTGATTGTCTACCCGAGCCGAGAATGGCCACCATTTTGTAACATTATCATCATAAACCCCATCGCCACTGCCGTCGGCTTCTCGAGGACAGTCTACAGCACGATACGAGAGTGGAGCAACCTGATCGGTGGGGTTTTCTTTATCTTCTCGGTGCTGGCTCACATGTACCCATTTGCTAAGGGGCCCATGGGTAGGCGCGGGAGGACGCCTACCATTGTATACATGTGGGCTGGGCTCATTGCCATCATCGTCTCCTTGTTTTGGATCACTATCAGTCCCCTCTCCTACGCAAACGATCAGGATTCCGAGGGGAGCATACAAGTGTAGTAACTTGTGTATGGTTCAGTTTCCCTTAATTAGTGATAGGTTCATTGTTTACGACACAAGATCAAGGGGTTTTGGTTTTAGTTAGTGATGTGTTGCTGTTGGCATCAATTTGTTGAATTTGATGGGTCATGCATCATCGACCTGCAGGTGCTGAATTGACAATGAAGCGTCACTAAAAGTCTGATACGTAAGAATTGCTAGCTGTAAGATTCTTTAGTCTTTTTCTACCTTGTTCATTGTGTTGAGTAGGTTTTTATGTTGGTATGGCGAAAATAATATGGAATTATTCTTCTAGTGTTGTTATACTTTGCTGTGCTCATTCAAGCGAATGATGCTAAAAGTATGTGAAACCGGTGAAGTCAGATTCCACAGATCTGAATTTATTTCCGACGATAGCATCTGCTAGCTCTAACAGCTGCCAAGTTGCCCCTAAAAATGTAATATAGCATTAATGATTTAGTAGGGGCGATGCACTTCATTAACACCGATGTACACATAAGTAATCTTAAATTGAAATCCATATATCCTTATTTATGATGTTTGTTTTATTTTGCTGTATCATTAGTTGAATTTTTTATCTTTTTCTCTTTTCAGCACTGCGGATGTACAGGGAGTGTACGGATAACATAAACAACAATGAGGTCAGCTGGATACCAGGGAATATATATATATATATATATATATAAAGAGAGAGAGAGAGAGAGAGAGAGAGAGAGAGAGAGAGAGAGAGACCTGCTTTTGACAAGTATTTACCTAAAAAACAGGACCTAGAAACCATGAGCCCGACAAAATAAGTTCAAATCGGCTCCACGATCACTGCATCCTAGTCTGTAGGAATTACTGAAGATCTTTAAATAGAAATTGATGACGTTGAAGAGAAAAACTAGACAGCTTGAAAAAGTTGCCTGCAACAGATCAAAGCAAAGGTTTCAAACAGTAATGAACTCTAAGTTGGCCAAGATGGGGAATCAGTTGATGTCCCCCCTTACCTTGAGGTCAGACAATTATGTTCCTACTTATGGATTGAGTGAATCAAATTTGAGAGGCTACTCTACACAAGTTGAGGCCGAAAGCAAAAATTGGATACTAACTTAAATATTTGATGCCCAAGTCTAAAAGTTTTGGGGCCTACAGAGTTGGACATCATGAGTGTAGCCTGAAATTTTGGGGCCTAAAAAGTTATATGTTATAGGTGGCTAAAAATAAAATTTTGGGGCCTAAGATTGACATGATAACGAGTTTAAAATTCAAGGGCCTGAGGCGTTGCCTTGATGGCCTTATCAACGAGCCACCATTAGAATCAAATTACATCTACTTGTAACCTAGACGCATCCAACTCATATTAAATGGAGACGGTTAGTAATAATGAACGGCCCAGGATGGTGGAGGGTAGCAGCAAGTGGTGGTGGTGGTGGTGGTGGCAGCAGCAGGCAGAAGTGGTAGGAATTGTCTGATGAGAAAAATAGAACAAGAAAAGAAAAACATGTCCTTACCTTTTTTTTATTTGAATAACCCAATGAAACACCTCATCGGATTTGTTGTTTGATATAAATGGAAAGAGTTATACAAACAACAAAACAATGAGGTATAAAAGATATAACTAGAAATAGCCTAAGTTTAACATCCATGTGGGGCATCTTTTCATTACCTTGTTTATAAGACAACCCCACGGTATTCTGTATGGGAATCAAGTAATGTAGGAAAAGTTTTTGGCAAATCAGAATTTGTGAAGCACCATATGATCCTTCCTGAGCTCCAACGATCAGCGTCTTCTAGCCAATCTGCTCTGCTAGCGATTTAACCTCCACAAGGACCGAAGGTGTATCCCCTACATACACCATATGTCCCCCAGGGTGTTGGAGATCCTATCCATCTCAAGAACTACTATCATATCACATCTGGAGAAAACAATGAAGAAAACTTGATTTCTCTGCATAAGATCACAGAATATGTTTGAGAACGATATTCTATAGTAATAATCGGCCTCAGTTGGGGAAGCCAAAATAGAAGTATAGTCTATTGTCATGACCGTGGACTATAATCATGACACTGTTTGAACCCCGACGCCGGGTTCTGACTGCAGATAGGATCCAACTCCAAATTGGTTAAAAAAACGAAATCCTCACAGGGGTAAGTATCCCGTGAACTTCACGGGCCGCTAAAAAGCCACCGTCTTCCACATCCGTTGCACGTGACCTGCAACCCTTCTCCAGGCTAAGTGGCACGTCACTGGGCTTTATGTATATAAAGTCTTTGTTTTTCAACGTTTCTTTCTCTCTCTAATTTCCAACACCTATATATATATATATATATATATATATATATATATATATATATATATATATATATATATATATATATATATATATATATATATATATATATATATATATATATATATATAGAGAGAGAGAGAGAGAGAGAAAACTTGCTCATCAAAATCTTTGATATGATCACTTATTATAACTATAATTTTTTAAAAATTAAAAAAAATTAAAAGAGATTGAAAGATAATTTTATTACATTTATGTTTTTGAAAAACATTGTTCAAATACAAATGAACAGCATCTAATCACTATATATAGAGAAGGAGAGACTGAATTTGGTAATGTAATGCATATGATACATCAATATATCAATTTAATAATTTAAATTTAAATTCAAAAAATATAAAGTATATATATAAATAATAAAGTGTCATTTTAAATTAAAAAATTAACTTAGGTTTACTGATAAATCATTCATCTATGATGCACTAAATTCAGATATATATATATATATATATATATATATATATATATATATATATATATATATATATATATATATATATATATATAACCGTCTAATTAAAGTAATGACTGAGTTTAAAAAACAACAAACAAAACAAATAGTACACATGTAAAACAAGTATAACCTTTAAAGAAAGTGTATATATATATATATATATATATATATATATAGTTCACGTTTTTTACTTTTTCTTGTTTCAATCATCCTTTTACTCACACATATGTTAAGATTTGTAATATATATATATATATATATATATATATATATATATATATATATATATATATATATATATATATATATATATATATATATATATACGTGTGTGTGTGTGTGTGAGAGAGAGAGAGAGAGGGAGAAGCGTGTATGGTGGCAGTCTAGCTTCAACTGTAGAAAACTATCGAAAGTACCATATATAATGTTTAATTTGCCGGAAACCTTTAGTGCAACACAGGGATGTGGTGGTCTTACTCAAAAGTTGAGTAAATAAAAGAACAACATTACTACGTGCATACCCCTTTTACTATACATACACCACAATTTTCATAAATATTCAAAATACTCCCGCAACATTTTCTTTCTTCTCTCAAAAATAAATTTTGATGATTTTTACTTCTTCCTTTGATGACCGATTTTCATCCGATTTTTGCTCATTGAAAAGTGATATATGATTATTTGCAACCAACTATCATCTATTAGTTACTTACAAGCCTAGTTAGAATCAAACGAATAAAGAAACAATAAAAACATTAAAAGAAAATCGAATAGACAATCAATCCACCTATTTTTTAATTTTTTATTGAATTTGAAAGACCGATTGCACTGAGATCATTGTATCTTCATTGTTTTACTTGAAATCTTTCTTTTTTCAAATGTTTGAAGTTGATTTTCGATTTTGGGTGAAACTAGAACGGATGTTGGAACCGCAAAGGTAAACATGGTACAAGTAATATATGATAAGTACATTTATTTAATTTTTGTTTGTGACCTAGACATGTCTCCCTTGAAGATGGAGACACACTTGTCCCACGTCTCCTTCAACCGAATAATGTTTTCTCTATTATTCATGTTTTTATTACAAAATGACAAACAACTCGAACAGAAGTACTTATGATGAAAGCTATTAAGAGAAGCCGATGATTAATCAACGTACTTATCATACGATGGTTGTGACAATGATTTCAGTGTATTGGATGATATATTTGTTGATTGGTTGACAGAAGAGATAGATAATAAATTTGTTAATTGGGAGGGTAATGGACTAGACTATTCCCTTGTATTTATGATAGATGATATATTTAAGAGTCATAATGAATTTATTGATTATGTAAGACTAGTTTGGAGAAAGTATAACATTATTACAGTTATTAATCGTTTGAAGAGTAAAGACGTAATAAGTAAGATATAGCTTGGTTATGAAAAGATTGACAAGTATAGGCAAAATCAAAATATTGATGTCGAAAGTACTAGGTTAACGGGCATTAAGAAGCTTAGTTGCTCCTTCTTATTAATTGGAGATGGTGGAGCAATTGCATGTTGTGAATGAAACACATAACCATATTTTAGAGTTATATCTCAAAAGACATACTTTTGCAAGAAGATTGAGTAGATCTAAGTATAGTGTAACAAAAAACTTCACACAAAGTGGACGTAAAAAATATGAGTATGACAAGACATATTTATAATGCAAGGATGAAAATTATGAAGGAATATCATGGTTCCCAAAGTTTTGCAACAAGCACTACATGATCTAGATATTAACCATTATCATACATAGTATCATAAACTCCCTAATATGGATACTTTTAATGATATTGTATTTATGCATCCTTGTTCCGTGCACTTACTTCATGCATTTCTATAAGTATTAAAAATTGATATCACATACAAGATAAACACGTAAGTATTTTATTGTTGTGTAGTAAGGTTTACACTAAATTACTTTCATTAGCAGTTATATATTTTTTATGTTTTCAGAAAGTATAACATACATTTTCTTGAGGTTGTGAGGTTCACATCAATTTCTCAAAACTTTTTTGTAGCCTTCACTTTTATGAGTATGGAAAAAAAGAGAATTATGTTTTAGTATTGAGTTGTGTGAGAGAGTTATCCACTCCAAACAAAATTTCATGTTACACCAATCGTAGTCTTAATTTGGTGAATGTCGCTCAAATAATTTCCACGACTATTATCGGATGATCTTCTAGTTAACTTGAAAGCATCACATCAGTTATGTCCCCCTCCGCTTAATCTTTAAGGACTTGCATCAGTTCACAACTCCTTAAAAGAGGATCGACCTATCTTAGGAAAGGCATCACATCCTTCACCACGTGTATGACCATGCCTTCTTACAAGTTACATGACCTTCTAGGATGATGAATTGATGGTTTCTGTAGGATAGTATACTCAGGACTCAACTGCTCATATAATATCTTAACAAATTGTGTCAAATTTACTAAGGTAACAATAAACCTTTTCAACCTTGTATGTGTACTTTTCACCTTAAGAAATATGGATATTTAATTATTATAAAATTAAAAAATAACAGATAATATAAATATATTGAAAACCAAAATAACATACCTATTAGTTGTATGAGTACCATAATGAATCACCCTATTTATACATCCCGATACAATTCTCTCCTTTCATAGGTCTAACCACTACTCTTTAATGTATGAAAGTAGAGCGGAAAATTGTCTCCACTTTAATTTTATTACCTAAACTGTATTTTTATAACTGCTCTCATCTAATGAGTAGACAACTTTCCTCAAACTTATGCACTCACCATCTCTTTATTCCTTATCAATATTACAATGAAAGATTCAATATTTTTGGCTACATGTCGTCTACACAAAAAGTATATTGTATATGTAGGTCGAGGAGGATGTAACTGATTGTTAAAATCTCATAAAAAAAATTGATGCATCCTTTGCGAGTCGAACTCCCCACTAACAACAACAGCAACGGTGCTAGAGCGCTTGCCATTAAGCTAATGCCCTTGATGGGGAGTGGGGTGTGTGCGTGGGATTTGGCCTCCAAGGTCGAGGTTGAGCTATACTCGAACAACTCGAGTTGGGCTTGTTAGGCTCGTTTGAGCTCAGTGTAACTAAGATTGACTTGGTTAAAGTCGAGATTGAGCTCAATGCGCTCGAGCTCAACTGAGATCTTGAATTATAAGCCCGAACATGAAAGGTTCTAAGCTTGAAATTGGATGCATGTGCAAACTCAACACGTGAATGCTTTGAGCGTAGCACAAATACATAAACCAATGACCGCTTTTAAAATGTAAATGAATTTAGTGTTAAATATTATGAAACTCAATTAAAATATAAAGATCGAGTCGAGTTCGGTTTCCTCGAGCCGAGCTCAAGCAGCTCTGGATCGGCTCACTTGCACCATATCGATCGATACACTATGCATTAAAGTTGAAATAAGAGCAAACCCACAGTGGCAGATGCAGAAAACCTTTTAGGATGTAGGGAAAAGCCCACGGTTAAATCGTGGGTTTGAATTATAGCCCACGAATTTCAC